>ONZH01028239.1:0-40176 GCA_900303285.1 Rhinella marina
TATTATCTCTATATATCTCTAAGCCTTCTGCACTTGTTGTCTGCTGTGCCATATATGGTGGTGCCTATTTGCATATTCACTGTGATTGGTCCCACTCTAACGCTCTACATTCATTTCTATGGAGAATTGTGATATCTTAAAAACGACTAATCCGATCGACTCCAAAAATACATAGCACACCTGTCACCATCGAGGGCTTCGAAACGCACTTTGAACGGAGTCTGTACGCCAATTGGTTCGGGCTGTATTAATTGCAGAAATTCGTGGGAAGAATAATAAGAATAAGAAAAATTCGGATAACAGTATAGTGCTTTTTCAAGCACTATAATAAAAACCTTAGGCTTATACTTACCTTTTTTTCTAGCTGCAGAATCACCAGCAGATCTTCTCTTGTCTGGAGGGGGCGGAGCCAATGCTGACTGACGGCCAGCCCCACCCAGACATGAGGCAGAAGGCACGCAGAGAGGGGGGAGAGGGGCGGACTCGGAGGATGAAAGGAGCAGGTAGCCGATTCCGGCTGTCTGCTTCTTCTTGCAACAGGCAAATGTCTCTGCGTCCTATGGACGCAGAGACAGCTGCCAGAGACCGGGACATATAATGGGTGTCCCCTACTGTGTCATGTTACTGAAGTCTTCAATAACATGGCGCCGGAGGGGGCAGGCTATGTATGTGTAAAGCGCCTGCGCTTTACACATACACAGCGCTCCCATGATTTTTCAATAGGGTCGGCTCCGTCCGCACTGGGAATGGAGCATACGACCGTAAGTCATTTGTCTATGTGTCGTTCAGTGACACATAGACACGTGACTATGAAAATGGCAGCCCCCATAAAGTTACAAAAATGTAAAATACACAAAACACAATACACACATAATAAACTTCATTATACATATAAAAACTATTTTTAATGTTTTATAACATATGTTTTTTATTTTTTCACGATAGTGTCCCTTTAAATGTATATGATCAACATACTCGACAATCGCATACATTAGTTCTGGGTGCCTGCTGTTTAAAGGGAGTCTTTTCCCTGTTTTTCACCAAGATAACTAACAGCAGTGCCCCACAGAATATTGCATACACATCACAGACATACCTGTGTGCACTTTGTGTCTGTATTACAAGTCCAGGAAAAGCACTTTTATTCTGCAGGAAAACAGCTCCCAAGTGCCCAGCTCTGCTGCTGCAAGTGCTCAAAGTAAACCAGACTGAAGAGGGGAGGGCTACTTTAGCTGCTCATATCTTGGGATTGGTAGCAGATAGAAAAATTGCCTTCTTTGAAAGCTGGCATTCCAAGCTTTCAAATGATACCAAAGTCACAGCATTATATCCAGTATATCAGAAGATATAGTTGTTAGAAATCGAGTCAGGAGAGAAAGCTGTTTGTAGTTTCACTTTCAGCTGGACACTTGGGAGCTGTTTTCCAGCAGAATAAAAGTGCTTTTTCTGAACATTGAAAAAAAGGAACACAGTGCACACAGATGTGTCTGGGATGTGTCTGCAATCCTCTGTGGGGCACTGCGGTTAGTTATATAGGTGAAAGACTCCCTTTAAAAGGGCAGGCATCCAGCAGCTATGAGGCCAGCTCTGCTTGCGTGTGGGCGCCATTTTAAAATGCCTGAGCACAGGAATAAATTTATGTGGGCTGGTCGGGAAGGGATTAATGCTATTTTATGGATTTTTCTAATAAAGATGTACATGGTTTTTGGTATATGTTTCTCCTGTGTGCTTTTTGGAGGATATAAAATGGTCCAAGTTTTTTCATCTGCAAAATGGACATAGACATTTGAGTAAAGCATCCAGGTGTGATCATCTGAGCAAGTCTTAGCTTTATGTACTTTGTACTTTATGTACTAAGTAGATCTTGAGTGTTCATAGGAAGCTTATTACCAATAATTGGCCAATATAATCAAGCAGTCGTTCAGCCGATGAACAAGCAAATGCTCAGGCTAAGGCTACTTTCACACTATCATTAGGTTTGTCCGGCAGGCTGCTTCAGCAGGGAAACAGCCTGCTGGATCCATATAGAATTGAGCAAATTTTTCAAAAATTCGATTTCGTCAATTTTGCCGAATTTTCCGAAACGACTCAATTCGATCCGAATTAATTTGTGGCGTATCGCTTTAAAAAATGGCTATTTCCTGGCTGCAGAGAGCCTAGTATAGTATAGCGGTGTAGAACACTGTGCCTTGCAATAACACGCATAGGTAGTAGAGATGAGCAAATCATGCAAAATTTTATTCGCCGAACTTTTCCTAA
Source organism: Rhinella marina (assembly GCA_900303285.1). NCBI lineage: Eukaryota > Metazoa > Chordata > Amphibia > Anura > Bufonidae > Rhinella > Rhinella marina. The sequence continues at coordinate 2,260 of ONZH01028239.1, forward strand.
GATTCGTATATTCGACGAATAGATTAGTTGAATTTGCGTACAAAATATACGTATTTATATGGCTTTTAGCGAACATTCGCGCACTAATAACGAACGTTCAGGTAAAAAGGTACGCAACCTCTTTGAACACGTACACATAAGCGTACAAATTGCGTACGAAAATGACGGGCTTTGCTGGAGAGTTATGGTGGTGCAGGAGGAATGCTCTGAGTCTGACCCCTGACTTCATATGGATACTGTATCAGCAGATGACAGCAGATTATCCGGCTTAGACTGAGATGAGCGTGCCATCCATTCCACTACCTCATCCACTTTCTCCTCCACTACAATTTTGCGCCTTGGTGGGTTAGCCTGGTGGAACAACAGCCAAGTATTGCGAATACTACTATTAGATGCTCCGGCTACAGGTCCTTTGGCACTTCTGCCCTGTGCCACCTTCTCCCTTTTTTTAGAGCTCGAGGTCTGGCTGGAACTGGACCCCTTTTGCTTACCCATTCCAGACATTTTTCAATTCACTCTGTGGTCCTGCAGCTGGTCTTTGTCCCTGTATCTCCCTGTCTCTCCCTATCTCTCCCTGAATCTCTCTTCCTGCCTGATTAATTACTAGCCCTGAACTGGTGCTGCACTTGCCCTGCAGTATCCTGATATGTGTAATATGGATTCCCAGAGCAATTACACCCCAATTTTCACAAAACAGGTCTGAGTCTCAGAACTTCGCACACAGTGCTTCTGCTCATCTCAGCAGTCGCAGCAGAAGTGATGTGTCACTGGCTTACCGAGCCTGAGCCAATCAGAGCAAGCCCTGCCCACTAGGTCAGGTGACCGCTTTCTTCCCAGGCTTTTGCACACGATAAACAAACTAACAGTAAAATTTCGCTAATGAATTGAATTCGTACGCAACAGTAACTTATACGTAGCAATAGCGTATAATTTATAGGACAAACTACGTAGCGAATGCGTACAAAGCCAAAGCGAATCACCTAATATTTGGATTCGCTTCGCAACTAAAAATTTCCAAGATTCGATACGAATCAATGAAACGGCGAATAGATTCGCTAATATCTAACAGGGAGTCTGCTGTGGTAGTGAAACAATACTGTGAGTCAGTATGACATGCAGATGACAGGCGTCACTCTTAGAATCTCTGCACATTTATCGTATTTGGGCAGTTATAGGGCCAAAACCGACCAAATAACACAAGTGTGAACTCAACCTTACAGGTCAATGTTAGCACCAGGTATAAAGAACCGTTCAGAGGCCCAAGATCCTACTATAGCGTGAAAGAGCGCACTCCTTTGACACCGATTCACTGATTCCACATAAATTTCTACAGAACCTGTTCTATTAAATGCTTATAAAAGTAGATTCTTCCTACCCCCCACAACAGAGTGGAGTGGGTGTCACTGATTATTTTGCCCTAGATCTGATCCGTCAGAACAATAACCCCCAAAAAACGGATCCTGTCTGTGAAGCATCCACCTTCACTCGGTCAGCATTTGGTCAGTAATCCATCAGTATTGCTAAAGCAAAAAAACAGGAGTGGATCCAAAACAGAGATGAGACGTGAATGGAATATTTGCATGTCTTCTGTGTTTTGTACCCATTCCTGCTTTTTGCTACAAAATCATAGGCCAATTCTGATGCAAAATAGGGATCATGTCACGCAGGCCTTACAGCTGCTACATAGATAGGATCCGTTGTGCGTCTCATTTTCCCTTTCTTCTGACAGATCAGAAGAAGGGTCAAATAAATGATGATGTCAGCCAGGCCGAAAGGCAAAATAGTGGCCCAGTACTGAAGTGGGGAGGGTGGGAACAGCATAAGAAGTCCACAACAGAGTGGCCCAATGACATAGTGGTGAGGTGGAAGCAGCATGAGGAAACCACAGAGTGGCCCAATGACAGGGTCTTGAAGTGACAGCAGCATCATTAGGAGGCCACAGAGTGGCCCAATGACAGAGTCTAGAAGTGGCAGCAGCATCATTAGGAGGCCACAGAGTGTCACAATGACAGAGTGTGGAGGTGGAGGCAGTAGCAGCATCAGGAGGTCACAGAGTGGCACAATGACAGAGTGTAGAAGTGGCGGCAGCAGCAGCATCATCATCAGGAGGTCACAGAGTGGCACAATGACAAAGTGTGGAAGTGGCAGCACCAGCATAATCAGGAGGCCACAGAGTGGCACAATGACAGAGGGTGGAGGTGGCGGCAGTAGCAGCATCAGGAGGCCACAGAGTGGCACAATGACAGAGATGGCAAGGGTAAAGTTCCTATCACCACTAATGTCTGTGCTCGAGGAATTGATGTAGAACAAGTGTCGATTGTTGTCAACTTTGACCCACCTGTGATTGCAGACGGTCTGGCAGAGTGGCAAGGTGATTTAATGTGGAGGTGCCAGCATCAGTAGCAGCATCAGGAGGTCACAGAGTGGCACTATGACAGAGTGTGGAGGTGGCGGCAGTAGCATCAGGAGACCACAGAGTGACCCGGTGACATAGTGGGGAGGTGGGTGGCAGTAACAGTACCCGCTAATGATGGTGGGTGTAAAAAGGAGCACTTGGCATCAGATGTGTGGCTGAGGCAGGTAGCCAGAAGAAACCGGTCTCTTTTGTCAAGGTTTGGGGGAGGCAGCATGGATGATCTAATCTGATACATCAGGCATTGGTGGGTGGAAATCTTGGCTGATGCACGCCTGATTCATCTTGACACAGGTCAGTCTCTCCACATTTTGGGTGGACAGGTAAGTTTTTCTTGGGTTAACTATGGCCCCCGCCGCACTAAACACCTGATGCCACACTACTGGCCGGGCAGGACAGCTTTTCCAGGGAACACTCTGCCAGTTGCAGCCACATATCCAGTTTGGGTGCCCAGTAGTCCAGAGAATCTTCAATGACGGGTGGCAGGGTTCACTCCAAGTATGCTGCCACCACCTGCTGGTTCAGGTTCTACTCTATGTCTAGCTGCTGGTGAGTAGTTTCTTCACCATGCGGGTGAAGAAAGCTGCTTATCAGCAACTCTGGAATCAGGCTGCTGCTGATGAAGCTGGTACTGGTCTTGCCACCCCCCCCCCAGCACCCATGGCAGTGGAACGTGAGCGTAGACGGCCCGGTCAGACCTGCAAGAGGATGGATGATGGAGCAGATAGGCAGAGGCCAACTGACTACATAGGATGTCTCTATAGTAGTTCAGTTTGTCCTCCCTCTTGGTGGGTGTAAAAAAAAAAGCCCCCATTTTGGACCGGTAGCGAGGGTCCAACAAGGTGGAGAGCCAGAAGTCATCTCTCTGCCGAATGCTGACAATTTGACTGTCACTATGCAAGCAAATGAGCATGCATCGGGCCATTTGCGCAAGTAGCTTGGAGTGATTCCCTGCCTACATCTCCCCTTTATACTGCCATGGTGTGTCTGGTTCCTTTGCCTCATCTTCCTCATCATCCTGTAGCTCCTCTGGCTGCTCCTACTCCTCCTCTCCTGTGTAGAAAAAACACCCATTTCGCTACACATTGCCTGTGCTCCAATGTCCTCTTCCTCCTCCTCTAGTTCAGCCCCCACAGGGCTCATGTGGCCATGAGATTTAGGCGCCACGTCTGCAGTCCCCTGACCAGCCAGATTTTCCCGCATCTTTTCCAGGATATGAATTAGTGGAATGACATTGTTCATTGCGTAGTCCTGGCAACTGACATATAAAGTGGCCTCCTCAAAGAGAACAAGTAAACAGCAGGTGTCACGCATGAGCTGCCTCTGGCTAACATCGAAGTTACAAAGTTACAAAGGATAGTACCTCCGTCCGCTTGGATCATCAAGAAATCATTTGTGGCCTTTCTCTGTTCGCACAGTCGGTCCAACATATGGAGGGTGGAATTCCAACTGGTGGAAACATTGCATATCAGACTATGTTGGGGGGAGCCGTTCTGCCGCTGTAGCTTAAGGAAGGTGTGCTTGGTGGTGTATGAGTGGCTGAAGTGCATGCAAAGTTTCCTGGACATTTTTAGGATGTCTTGCAGATGGGAAGAAGTCTTCAGGAACCACTTTACAACCAGATCAAACATGTGCGCCATGCAGGGCTCATGGCACAGCCCTGCTTGATGCAGTGCAGACACCATGTTCTTCCCTTTGTCGGTCACCATGGTTCTGATTTTGAGTTGTCGCGGAGAAAGCCAGGATTTGATTTTTTGATGAAGGACACGGAGCAGTTCCTCTCCTGTGAGACTCCTTTCGCCTGGGCAAACGAGGTGCAGAAAAGAGTGACATCGTCGTGCCCTGCACATGTGGTATAGTGGTAGGGCACTGCGAATTGTCCCTTCAGTGGATGATGAAGAGGCAGAGGCGGACATTGACGCAGGACCAACTGCGTGAGAACATGGAGGCGTCGCCTGGCCAAGTTGCTGGTTTGGCTGTGCAGGAACCACATTTACCCAGTGGGCTATAAAGGACATAAGATGTGCCTGACCGTAGTTACAGCTCCACACATCGGTGCTGCCGTGCACTTTGGCAGACACCAACAGGCTCAACGACTGGCCCACCTTCTGTTCGACATATTTATGGAGGGCTGGTACTGCATTTTTGAAATGATGGCTTGGAACTCTCCATCTCGGCTCGGCACAAGCCATCAGTTCTCTGAAAGGTGCAGAACCCACCACTTGGAAAGGGAGGGACTGCAGTACCAGCAACTTGACCAGGAGCACGGTCAGCTTTTGCAACGTAGGAGTAATAGAATTGCTTATTTCTTAAACAAGGTGGTCACTCAAATAACAGTTATATTACACAGCTTCTTCAACCCAATTTGAGAATAAAGCCATAATGGAATGGCGTATCTATTAAACAAGGTGGGCACTGTTCAGTTAGATAGTGCCCTAGACAGGGGATTGATGCAAACTGTCTAAAGATCCCTACAGCTTACAGAGCCTACACTGTGCTGCAGTCTCCATATGCTCTCCCTATACCCTCCCTACAGTGTCTGAAAACTCTTCCTACAATCTCCCTGCACTGTCACTATCCTAACATAAGCTTTGTAAAACGCTTTCCCTAGCACTTGTCACATCTGTCCCTATGCTCCGTTCACTGTAAAATGGAGGAGACCAGGCAGGAAGAGGCCTTTTATAGGGCTGTGACATGACATCACATCACAATCTGCTGATTGTCTAGCTGAACGGCATTATATGGGATCCCTTGTTCCTGAGCTTCTTACTTTCACTTTGTAACATGTGCGGCAGCCATCTTATAAAAAAATGATTTTTTACAAGGAAATTCAGATTTGTGAGGAATCAATTTTTTCTTGAAATTTGCTCAACATTAATGATGGTGGGAGCATTATGCTGGTGGGGAAGTGGTGAGTTCAGCGGCTGGAACAGGGAAACTCATCAGAGTTGTGGAAAAGCTGAATGGAACAAAGTTCAGACATATCTTAAGAAAATCTTATCCAGTGTGATCTTGAACCTCAGACTGGGCCAAATGTTTTCCAGCAAGACAATGATCTAGCGACCCAGCTAAAGCCCTGACTTGAACCCAATCGATCAGAAAATGTACACTGACGGTTCCCATCCAGTCTGACAGAGCTTATGAGGATCTGCAGACAAGAGTTGCAGAAAATCCACAAATCCAGGTGTGGAAACCTTGTGGCAGCATACCCAAGATGACTGCAGGCTGTAATCAAACAGGTTTGAATATTTATGTCAATACAGTATTTTCATTTTTCCTCTTCAATATATTAGCAAAGATTTCGATCATGCTGTTTTCACTTTTTCATTATGGGGTACAGTGCAGAATGATGGGAAAAAAATGTATATTTTTTATTTTAGCTGCAACATGACAAAATGTGAGTCTGAAGACTTTTGGAATGCACTGGATAGTTTTTTTAATTTATTTTTTGTTTTGCTACTTTTGCACAATAAAATCCTTTGCTGACAACATTTGATGTGTATGTACAAATTGAGATTCTATGGAGCACAACAATATTGTTTAGGGTTTAGCGAATCGCGGTAAACCCAAAAGTGCGTTAAAAGGTATGAAATTGGTAAGATATGTTTGACTACAAGTATGGACCTAAGACCAGAAAGGCTGGTTGACCTCACAAAGCCATAGACAATGAACAATGTCTGCTCATGAGGATCTGTAGATGCCCATCTTAAATCCTTTACTAAGTGTGTTCTTTAATTATATAAATGGTAAAAAGTATCAACCTGAAGGTGTCGGCCCCTTACAGAGTAATGAGGGGGGAGTTGCAGAGAGCAATGAGGAGAAAGCAAAGCTACTAAATATCTTTTTCTCCACTGTATTCACTGAGGAAAATAAACTGTCAGATGAAATGCAGAATATAAAAGTAAATTCCCCATTAAAAGTGCCCTGTCTGACCCAGGAAGAAGTAGAGCTGCGTCTTAAAAAGATTAAAATAGACAAATCGCCAGGACCGGATGGCATACTCCTAAGAGAATTAAGTAATGTCATCGCCAGACCCTTATTTCTGATATTTAAGGACTCTATACTGACAGGGAGTGTTCCACAGGATTGGCGCATAGCAAATGTGGTTCCAATATTCAAAAAGGGTCCAAAAACAGAGCCCGGGAACTATAGGCCGGTAAGTTTAACATCTGTCGTGGGTAAACTGTTTGAGGGTTTTCTAAGAGATGCTATCTTGGAGTACCTCAATGAAAATAAGCAAATTACTCCATATCAGCATGGCTTCATGAGGGATTGGTCATGTCAAACCAATTTAATCAGTTTCTATGAGGAGGTAAGTTCTAGACTAGACCGCAGCGAATCAATGGATGTCGTATATTTGGACTTCTCCAAAGCATTTGACACTGTACCACATAAAAGGTTAGTATATAAGATGAGAATGCTTGGCCTGGGAGAAAATGTCTGTATGTGGGTAAGTAACTGGCTCAGTGATAGAAAACAGAGGGTGGTTATTAACGGTACATACTCAGATTGGGTCACTGTCACTAGTGGGGTACCACAGGGGTCAGTATTGGGCCCTATTCTCTTCAATATATTTATTATTGATCTTGTAGAAGGCTTGCACAGTAAAATATTAATTTTTGCAGATGACACTAAACTGTGTAAAGTAATTAACACAGAAGAGGACAGTACACTGCTACAGATGGATCTGGATAGACTGGAGGCTTGGGCAGAGAAGTGGCAGATGAGGTTTAACACTGACAAATGTAAAGTTATGCATATGGGAAGGAATAATGCAAGTCACCAGTACATACTAAATGGTAAAATATTGGGTAACTCTGACATAGAAAAGGACCTAGGAATTTTAGTGAACAGAAATCTAAGCTGCAGAAACCAGTGTCAGACAGCTGCTGCCAAGGCCAATAAGATAATGGGCTGCATCAAAAGAGGCATAGATGCCCGTGATGAGAACATAGTCCTGCCACTTTACAAATCACTAGTCAGACCACATATGGAGTACTGTGTACAGTTCTGGGCTCCTGTGAACAAGGCAGACATAGCAGAGCTGGAGAGGGTTCAGAGGAGGGCAACTAAAGTAATAACTGGAATGGGTGGACTACAGTACCCAGAAAGATTATCAAAATTAGGCTTATTCACTTTAGAAAAAAGACGACTGAGGGGAGATCTAATAACTATGTATAAATATATCAGAGGTCAGTACAGAGATCTCTCCCATGATCTATTTATCCCCAGGACTGTGACTGTGACGAGGGGACATCCTCTGCGTCTGGAGGAAAGAAGGTTTGTACACAAACATAGAAGAGGATTCTTTACGGTAAGAGCAGTGAGACTATGGAACTCTCTGCCTCAGGAGGTGGTGATGGTAAGTTCACTAAAAGAGTTCAAGAGGGGCCTGGATGTATTTTTGGAGGGTAATAATATTACAGGTTATAGTTACTAGAGAGGGGTTGTTGATCCAGGGAGTAATTCTGATTGCCTGATTGGAGTCAGGAACGAATTTTTTTCCCTAAAGTGGGGAAAACTGGCTTCTACCTCACAGGGTTTTTTTGCCTTCCTCTGGATCAACTTGTAGGAAAACAGGCCGAACTGGATGGACAGATGTCTTTTTTTTCGGCCTTATAAACTATGTTACTATGTTACTTACTATGTATGATCTGTAGGCAGTAGTTATGTATTTTTTTTTTTTTGTTATGAAGACCATCTGCACCCTCTACTACTCCACTACTCCTGCTGGGCACAGCTGCTGCATTGCTTACCTGCTCTCTTTCAGATCTCTGGTGGTTCAGATCAGCTGGCCAATTGGGCCTTACTGTTGAAGTAGATTTTCTTCCTGCCCCCGTTCCTTGCCCATAGAGCGCACACTCTAACCAACTCTTAATGGGTCAGCTCTCATTCACCCTAATATGACCTGAACTCTGCCTGTTCTCCTAATGACCTTTTGCTGTTTCCTTGACCTTGGACTGATAGCTGGATTACATGAACTCTCCCTGCACCAACCCTGGTCTGTCTCCTTAGGCTACTTTCACATGGTATTGAGTTCCGTCATAGGGGCTCAATACCGAAAAAAAAACCCGCTTCAGTTTTGCCCCCATTCATTGTCAATGGGGACAAAACTGAACTGAAGAGAACGGAATGCTCCTAAATGCATTCCGTTCAGTTCACTTGCGTCTCCAGACCGGAGAGCAAACCACAACATGCTGCGGTTTGCTCTCCGTCCTGGGGATCCGCACCAAGACGGATCCGTCATGACCCCCAATGCAAGTCAATGGGGACGGATCCGTTCGGTGTGACACAGTAGTAAACGGATCCGTCTTCCATTGACTTTCAATGGAGTTCATGACAGATCCGTTCCAGCGATGTTAAAGATAATACAACCGGATCCGCTCATTACGGATGCACATGGTTGTATTATCAGTAACGGAAGCGTTATTGCTGAACCCTGCTGGATACAGCAATAACGCCAGTGTGAAAGTAGCCTTACTATGGTTTCGGCTGGCCCCTGACTCTCCACAAGTCACTGTGTTTATACTGCCACCACAGCCAGTTTTCTGCCCCAAAGGATCTGATCTATGTCTGCCTCTGCTGCCACATTGTGAGATGGATCCTAGTCCTGCCATTGGTTTTTGAACCATTGTACCATCCACTTTGAATTGCTGGCTCATAAATTCCCTTCTCATCAGTCCAAGGTCACATTTCTGTGTCCAATCTATCCTTTAGCTTGGGTCCCACACATGAGTGCTCTTCATTAGTGCCCCCTTACATTTGTGAAGCCACTGTGGTGTTAATAACATAAAAACAGTAATACTCAGCTAGCCCCATTCTCCAGATGAATAGAGCACATGCTGCTCTGCCTATCAGAAGGCACAATGTGGTGACATTATAGCACTACAGACAGATCTGCAGATAATGACATCATCATCTATCAGCTAGGTATGACAGACATCTTTTAGAGCCTGGCCTCATGTGCCAGTGCCAGTAATACTGTGTGTGTACTGGAAGGTAAGGGCCCCTACCACTGCAGCCCCCCTAGCTTATTGGGCTTTCTGTCTAACTTTCCCAAAGTCTTTAAAGTGCTTGGCCCGACAGCCTCAGATGCTCCTTACATACTTACAGTGGGGCAATATGCTATACAAATCGTTACCCTCTCTTTGGAGATGTCCTGGAACAATGAGGCTCTGGTGGCTGCCTTCTGGGAGGTTCTGTAAGGATACATCAAGGACATACTGACAGGTCGGGATATAACAGCTCCCCTTGATGACCTGATCTCTTTTGCTACCTGATTTGATCTCTGGTTCAGACAGCATGTGAGAGGAGAACTCTAAGACTTGAACCTTCTTTCCAGAAGCCTTTGCTTCCCATTTCCTCATTCTCTACTGTGGAACCCATGCAGCAAGATAAAGTCAAACTATCTAAGGAGTAGCATCACTATAGATGCAGTAATCATTTGTGTCTCTATTGTGGTGGCAAATTTATCCGTGAACTTAACCACTCAAAATGGGAAACTCCAGTGTCTATGGTTGATGGGAAAGATGACCCCAGGTAAAAGCAAGCTCTCTACAAAATTGACAGTTCCTGTGTACCGAACAGGCTTTCCTCGACTCTGGTTTGACAAGTAGCTTACTGTAATAGGTTGTGGCGACCCGGTTCTGCAACCCTACTGTGCAGTTGGAAAAGTCTTTAGTGGTGGTATTAGTTAATGGAGTACTGCTTCCAGAACCAATGCAATATGCTACTGTACCCTTGGACCTCCAAGTTGGAGTTATACATTCTGAGTTCTCCTACGTTCTGCCAGTGTCTATTAGTCTTCTCTTGCTGGCATTGCTGCTGTTCTATCTCTATGCTCCTGTGGACTGCTCCTTCACTGGGGACCAAGATGTCACTCTTGTTCTCTGGCTTCTGTGTGGGCTGTCCAGGTTCCACAGATGCTAAAGGGCTCGCCTCCATCTTACAAAAGCTAGGCAGATATGATTGACAAAAAAGAAGCTGAGGATCTGCCTTTAGCATAGAACATATGGTCATGTTTACTTCTTGCTTTGCCTGAGACCTAGACTATGTCAGGTCAGACTATATTAAGGAGAACCTTAAAGGGGTATTCTCATTTCAATAAATACATTTTTTTGTGCTCCTTTGTCGATTTTATTGACTTTCCTAAATAGTCTTTATTACCAAAAAACTATCTGCACTATTAAAAAACCTCCCCCACTGACCCCTTGTTTACCTTTTGCTGCCATTGGTTACGGCCACCACCGCTGCGACAATGCCACAGGCCGCGCTTGCGCACTTACATCGTTTCATTTCCATGGCCGGCGGCTCATCGGCATCGGGAGAGTGCAAGCCGCCGGCCGCCGCGCGTGCGCAGTGTCCAATTTCGCCCTGCGCTCTCATACAGAGCCGCGCATGCTCTGTATGAGAGAGCAGACATCGCGGAGGATACAAGGCAGAAGGCAAAAGCGAGAGGGAGCGAGAAGGACGAGCATCTACCTAGGTAAGTATGTAAAAAAAAAAAATAGCCCCACTATATCCACCAACGATTTATGCATGCAAAAAGAAGTTTATGAAGATGAGATAAGAAGATGAGATATATGATTTATGATAATTATATAATCATAAATCATATATCTATCAAGCTTATTGGCAAAGTTTATAATAGTATATATTGGTTATATATAACCAAACCACTATATCCACCAATGAATTATGGCATGGAAAAGGAGTTTACTTTGTCACCTGTACGGTGACATCACTGTGTTTATTATCTCTGTACTGTGACATCACTGTTTATTATCCCTGTACTGTGACATCACTGTGTTTATTATCCCTGTACAGTGACATCGCTGTGTGTATTATCCCAGTGCAGGAAGAGGTAAGTGGTCTGTGTTTGTTTTCTATTTTTCAGGGTTGTCAATGCAGAGGACTACATTGGATTCGGTGGACTACGTCGGACCAGCTTTTTTTTTTTTTAATAAAATGGTCAAACAGGAGTCTGGGGGAGTGTTTCTTTCAATAAAATGTTTTATACTTGTGTGTGTATTTTTTTTTTACAATACTACAGTTTTAGTAATTATGGCTATCTACAGACGGCCCTGATTACTAATACTGGGCTTAGTGCTTGCCGGTATGGCAGGCCAGCACTAACCCCAACATCTATTACCTCGGCACCCACTGCCACCAGGGGTGCCGGGAAGAGCCGGGTACCCGCAGGACCGGACCTTCTAAATTGAGGGTCTGGCTCTGGGGCAGCTGCAGGCTGGTACCATTAGGCTGGGAAGGGCCAATAACCGTGTCCCTTCCCACCCTGGTAGTGCCAGGCTGCCGCTGCTGGTTGTATCTGGCTGGCGAAGGAAAAAAGGGGGGGACCCCACGCCATTTTTTAAAAATTATTTAAATTATTTTTGTAAAAAAATGGCGTGCTGTTTGTGGAAAGGGGAAGACAGAGGTAGCAAAGAAGTAGCAGAGCTATAAATGCGTGGGGTTGATACACAGGAATGTCAGTAGAGGGAAAAAGACATATGTAGCAAAGCTGTATTTGCAGGGGGTTCAACCGGAGTGCTGTTTGTGGAAAGGAGAAGACAGAGGTATCAAAGAAGTAGCAGAGCTGTAAATGCGTGGGGTTGATACACAGGAATGTCAGTAGAGGGAAAAAGACATATGTAGCAGAGCTGTATTTGCAGGGGGTTCTATCTGAGTGCTGCTAGCGAACTACTGAAAAATGATATAGCAGATATGTATTTGTATGTATACATACACATGATCTTAGCTGTATATACAACACTAGTAAAGGTGTACTGGTAACAAAGAAATATCTGTACTATTGGGTGGGGGATGGTCATGTATGCTGGGAGCCAAAAGCAGAGAAGATCTGGCTACTAGCTAACAGACTTTTGTTGTAACATGTATAAAACTGAATTATTTTTTATATAGCTCAAATTTGGTTAGTAAGAGATAAGACAGGACAGCAATATCTTACTGTCTGCTTAGATTTGGCTTTCCATACACTGCTGGCTGCCAGACTGATGACTCATACTATTCACATGCAGGAGCACAAGGACTGAGTTCTCAGTGTGATGTCATAAGGAGGCGTGGCAGCCCTTCACTCAAACTGCCTAAGCCCGCCCAGCCTTAGAAGCAGGAAACCAAGAAGTGAACAGCAGAGCTGGCTGCTGGTAAGGTTGAAATAGCAAGATGAGAATACCCCTTTAAAAGGAATTTATCTGGATGACGTCCTCACCAGCTGGAGACATTTTTCTTGAATGGTTCTCTTTGCCGTGCATTAATATTGATTATCGTGGTCTGAATAAGATCATGGGGAAAAACAAGTACCCTCTGTTCCTACCACCTGAGCTCTTTGATAGACTTTGAGGTACTGTATTCATGAAGTTGAATCTATGAGGAACTTTCAACTTGATCCACATACTAGAGGGTGACAAGTAGAAGACCGACTTTACACCTATGATGACAATTTGGCCTTTGCAACACTCCCATTGTTTCCCAGCAATTTATTAACAATTTATTTCTTGACCTGCATAATGCCTGTGCTTTGGTCTATCTAGATGATATCTTAGTCTTCTCACCTGACCTGACCTCACACTGAAAGCATGACCTTGCAGTGTCCTCCAGCATCTACAGGATGACCTCATTCTGTGTTCAGCTACTGATGAGGGTGGATGAGTATGGCAGTCTCTGTCAGAAAACAATCTGACAGTGTATAGTAATAATCAAGCTCATTTGAACACAGAAAGCTGTTTTTTTTTTTTTTTTTTTTTTTTTTTTACAAACCTGATGTTAATATAGGCTTATTGGCAGATTATTCACAGTACAGTTATCATTATGCTTCAGTGCTAACTGCTGAGCAATTAATGTACATTTTTTTCAATGGATTATATCTAGTGTTGATCAAAGTAAAGCATCCGAAGTGGAATTCGACCTGAAGTTTAGGAAAAATTTGAATTTCCTCACGCTCCATGGTAACGAGTCGATTTTTTCCTACACTGGCACCTATACCTGCTACAAAGTGAAAGTAAGAAGCCTGGGACCGTGACATCACCCATAATGCCATACATATAGCCAATCAGCAGCTAGCCAGCCCCTGTTATGTCACAGCCCTATAAAAGCCTCATCCCGTGCGGTGTCAGCGATTTCATTGTGAGCTTAGCATAGGGGGAGGCAGTGCAGGCTCTGTACTCTGAAGCAAAAGGAATCCTTATGCCCCTTTCACACGAGCGGGAGACTCGCATGTCTCCCGCAACGCATCTACAGGGCTGGACTGTGCACGGACAGGGATCGCAGAGCATTATATGCGATCCCTGTCAGTGCCGAGTCCAGCCCTGTAGATGCGTTGCGGGAGACATGCGAGTCTCCCGCTCGTGTGAAAGGGGCATTAGAGCTATCTAATTGAACATTGTCCACCTTTTTTAACCCCTTCAACCCCAGGCCTGTTTTCAGCTTTCTGCCCAGGCCATTTATTGCAAATCTGACATGTGTCACTTTATGTGGTAATAACTATAATATCGCTAATAACGCTTTTACTTATCCATGCCATTCTGAGATTGTTTTCTCGTCACATATTGTGCTTCAATATGGACGTTAGAGGGCTTAGAAGTTTAGAAGCCATTTTTCAAATTTTCACCAAATTTTCCAAAACCATTTTTTTAAGCACCAATTCAGATATAAAGTGATTTTGAGGGGCTTACATAATGAAACCCACCCATAAATGACCAAATTTTAGAAACTACACCCCTCAAGTTATAAAAAAACTGCTGTTACAAACTTTGTTAACCCTTGAGGTGTTCCACAAGAATTAAAGGAAAATGGAGGTGAAATTTCAAAATTTCACTTTTTTGGTAGATTATTCATGTTAATAATTTTTTTCTTACAACACAGTAAGGGTTAACAGCAAACTAAACCTCAATATACATTGCTCTGATTCTGCAGTTTACAGAAATACCCCATATGTGGTGGTAAACGTCTCTATGGGTTTGTGGCAGTGGTCAGAAGGAAAGGAGCGCCATATGGATTTTGGAGGCAGATTTTGCTAGAATGGTTTTTAGGCACCATTTTGTAATTGAGAGACCCTGACGTACCCCTAGAGTGGAAACCCTCAAAAAGTGACCCCATTTTGGAAACTACACCCTTCAAAGAATATATTAAGGGGGGTACTGACCACTTTGACCCCCTAAGCGTTTTATGGAATTTGGAAACACTTGGCTGTGAAAATGAAAAATTTCATTTCTTCCAATAAAATGTTGCCTTATCCCCAAATTTTTTGTATTTTCATAAGGGGTAACAGGAGAAAAGCACCCCATGGTTTGTTACCCATTTTCTCCTGAATACGGCAACACCCCATATGTGGTGGTAAACTGATGTGGGGGCACATGGCAGGACTCAAAACAGAGGGAGCGCCATATGGATTTTACAACACAGATTTTGATGGAATGGTTTGCGGGAGCCACTGATTTTTATTTTTTTGAGTTATTGTCTTATGTGGGGGCTCATTTTTTGCGGGATGAGCTGATGTTTTCATTGGTACCATTTTGGGGTACATAAGACTTTTTGATTGCTTGGTATTACACTTTTTGTGAGTCAAGGTGAAAAAAAATAGCTGTTTTGGCATGGTTTTTAAAATTTTTTTTTTACAGCATTCACCAGAGAGGGCAAATCATGTGATATTTTTATAGAGCAGGTTGTTACGGACGCGGCGATACCCAATATGTCAAACATTTTTATTTTTGGAAAGTTTTACACATTAGATGCATTTTTGAACAGAATAAAATCTTTTTTTTGTGTTGCTATTTTCTGAGAGCTATATTTTTTTTATTTTTCGGGCGATTGTCTCAGGTAGGGTATCATTTTTGCAGGACAAGATGACAGTTTGATTGGTACCATTTTGGGTCAAATACGCCTTTTTGATCGCTTGCTATTACACTTTTTGTGAGGCAAGAGGGAAAAAAATGGTTGTTTTGGCATAGTTTTTTTTTTTTGCAGCGTTCACCTGGGGGGGCCATCTCATGTAATATTTTTATAGAGCAGGTTGTTACGGACGTGGCGATACCAAATATGTCTAACTTTTTTATTTTTGGAAAGTTTTACACAGATGCATTTTTGAACAGAATAAAATCTTTATTTTGTGTTGCCATTTTCAGAGAGCCATATTTTTTATTTTTCTGGCGATTGTCTCAGGTAGGGTATAATTTTTGCAGGACAAGATGACGGTTTGATTGGTACCATTTTGGGTCAAATACGCCTTTTTGATCGCTTGCTATTACACTTTTTGTGAGGCAAGAGGGAAAAAAATGGCCCCCTCAGGTGAACACCGTAAAAAATAAAAACTGTCTAAAAAAGCCATTTTTTGTCACATTTCATCACAAAAAATTTAATACCAAGCGATCAAAAAAGTGTATGCCCCCAAAAATAGAATCAATCTAACCGTCCTCTCGTACCCCAAAAAATGAGCCCCTACCTGAGACAATCGCCCAAAAAATAAAAAAAACTACAGCTCTCGGACTATGGAGACACTAAAACATGATTTTTTTTGTGCTTCAAAAATATTGTGCAAAACTTAAATAAATAAAAAACAGTATACATGTTAGATATCGCCGCGTCCATAACGACCTGCTCTATAAAAATATCACACAATCTAACCTGTCAGATGAATGTTGTAAATAACAAAAAATAAAAACAATGCCAAAACTGTTACCTTGCCTCACAAAAAGTGTAATATAAAGCAACCAAAAATCGTATGTACCCTAAAATAGTACTAACAAAACTGCCAACTTATCCCGTAGTTTCCAAAATGGGGTCAGTTTTTTGGAGTTTCCTATTCTAGGGGTGCATCAAATGTGACATGGCAACTTAAAATTTTTCCAGTGAAATCTGCCCTGGCGTTCCTTTCCTTCTGCGCCCTGACGTGTGCCTGTACAGCAGTTTATGATCACAAATGGGGTATTTCTGTAAACTACAGAATCAGGGTAATAATTATTGAGTTTTGTTTGGCAGTTAACCCTTGCTTTATTCTCAGAATAAAATGATTTATATGGAAAATCTGCCAAAAAAGTGAAATTCGGAAACACCTAAAGGGTTAATAACGTTTGTAAAACCAGTTTTGAATACCTTGAGAGTTGTAGTTTCTAAAATGGGGTCATTTTTGGGTGGTTTCTATGATGGTCCTTAAAAAGTGGGTTTTGGAAATTTTGTGAAAAATTTCAAGATTTGCTTCTAAATTTCTAAGCCTTCTAACGTCCCAAAAAATAAAATGTAATTTTCAAAGGGATCCAAACCTGAAGTAGACACATAGGGAATGTAAAGTAATAACTATTTTTGGAGGTATTACTATGTATTTTAAAAGTAGAGAAATTGACATTTGGAAATTTGAAAATTTTTCAAAATTTTTGGTAAATTTGGTATTTTTTTATAAATAAGAATGAAATATTTTGACTCAAATTTACCACTGTCATGAAGTACAATATGTGACGAGAAAACAATCTCAGAATGGCCTGGATAAGTAAAAGCGTTCTAAAGTTATCACCACATAAAGTGACAGAAGTCAGATTTGAAAAATGGGGCTCCGGCATTTGGTCCAAACTGGCTGTCGCTTGAAGGGGTTAATACTACTTTTATTTGGGTGCCCTCCTTGTTTAATAGATCAACAATTCCATTAGGCCTTGATTTTCATATTGGGGTGAATGACCTGTCTTGTTCTACTGTTATTGGGATGTCTACATTGACATTGAATAACTTATTTTACATATACATGTACATACATACAGTACAGACCAAAAGTTTGGACACACCTTCTCAAAGAGTTTTCTGTATTTTCATGACTATGAAAATTGTAGATTCACACTGAAGGCATCAAAACTATGAATTAACACATGTGGAATTATATACTTAACAAAAAAGTGTGAAACAACTGAAAACATGACTTACATTCTAGGTTCTTCAAAGTAGCCACCTTTTGCGTTGATTACTGCTTTGCACACTCTTGGCATTCTCTTGATGAGCTTCAAGAGGTAGTCACCTGAAATGGTATTCCAACAGTCTTGAAGGAGTTCCCAGAGATGCTTAGCACTTGTTGGCCCTTTTGCCTTCACTCTGCAGTCCAGCTCTGGTCTGGTGCCTGTGGAGGCCAGGTCATCTGGCGTAGCACCCCATCACTCTCCTTCTTGGTCAAATAGCCCTTACACAGCCTGGAGGTGTGTTTGGGGTCATTGTCCTGTTGATAAATAAATGATGGTCCAACTAAACGCAAACCGGATGGAATAGCATGCTGCTGCAAGTTGCTGTGGTAGCCATGCTGGTTCAGTATGCCTTCAATTTTGAATAAATCCCCAACAGTATCACCATCACACCTCCTCCTCCATGCTTCACGGTGGGAACCAGGCATGTAGAGTCCATCCGTTCACCTTTTCTGCATCGCACAAAGGCACGGTGGTTGGAACCAAAGATCTCAAATTTGGACTCATCAGACCAAAGCACAGATTCCCACTGGTCTAATGTCCATTTCTTGTGTTCTTTAGCCCAAACAAGTCTCTTCTGCTTGTTCCCTGTCCTTAGCAGTGGTTTCCTAGCAGCTATTTTACCATGAAAGCCTGCTGCACACAGTCTCCTCTTAACAGTTGTTGTAGAGATGTGTCTGCTGCTAGAACTCTGTGTGGCATTGACCTGGTCTCTTATCTTAGCTGCTGTTAACCTGCGATTTCTGAGGCTGGTGACTCGGATGACCTTATCCTCAGCAGCAGAGGTGACTCTTGGTCTTCCCTTCCTGGGGCGGTCCTCATGTGAGCCAGTTTCTTTGTAGCGCTTGATGGTTTTTGCGACTGCACTTGGGGACACTTTCAAAGTTTTTTCCAATTTTTCGGACTGACTGACCTTCATTTCTTAAAGTAATGATGGCCACTCGTTTTTCTTTACTTAGCTGCTTTTTTCTTGCCATAATACAAATTCTAACAGTCTATTCAGTAGGACTTTCAGCTGTGTATCCACCTGACTTCTGCCCAACACAACTCATGGTTCCAACCCCATTTATAAGGCAAGAAATCCCACTTATTAAACCTGACAGGGCACACCTGTGAAGTGAAAACCATTTCAGGTGACTACCTCTTGAAGCTCATCAAGAGAATGCCAAGAGTGTGCAAAGCAGTAATCAAAGCAAAAGGTGGCTACTTTGAAGAACCTAGAATATAAGACATATTTTCAGTCGTTTCACACTTTTTTGTTAAGTATATAATTCCACATGTGTTAATTCATAGTTTTGATGCCTTCAGTGTGAATCTACAATTTTCATAGTCATGAAAATACAGAAAACTGAATGAGAAGGTGTGTCCAAACTTTTGGTCTGTACTGTATATGTCCAGCAAAGAGGTGCTACAGCCCTCCAAAGGAACGGCAGTGGCAAAAAGGTTGCTGTAGCTGGCAGAAGTTGCAGTAATCCCTCCCTTTCCATGTGATTGACTCTGCACATTTTAGAGAACTGATGGCTTGTGCCGAGCCAAGGTGGAGAGTTCCAAGCTGTCAGTACTTCTCTAAAAAAAAAAAACTGTACCAGCCCTATCTATGTACGTACAGCAGAAGGTGGGCCAGTCCTTGAGCCTGTCAGTGTCTGGTACAGTTCATGACAGCACCGATGTGTGGAGATGTAACTATGGTCAAGAACAATATATGTTCTACGGCCCACTGGGTAAATGTGGTTCCTGCCCAGGCACTCCAGCAACTTGACCAGGTGATGGCAATGCTGCCTCCGTGTTCTCATGCTGTGATTGCGGCACCAATGTCCTCCTCTGCCTCCACTATAGGCACAGTTTGGAGTGATCCTCCAGCATACCACCTATGCAGAGCATGGCAGTGTCATGCTGCTCTGCACCTGGACAGCCTGAGCAAACAAATTCACACCATGGAGGAACTGCTCAGCGTCACAAAGAAATCGAATCCTGGCTGTCTCCTCGCCAACCTTAAGATCGGAAGATAACTGTCACAGATAACGGGAAGAACATTGTGTTGCCACTGCGTCGAGGAGGGCTGACCCATGCACCCTATATGACACTCGTCTTTAATCTGGTTGCAACCTGGTTCCTGAAGTCTTCTACCCAACTGCAAGGTGTCTCGAAAATGGCTAGGAAACTGCATTCACTTCAGTCACTCTTACCGTGCAAAACACTCATCGCCTCATATGCAACGTTTCCACACGTTGGTATTCTACCCTGCACATGTTGGACTGACTATACGAGCAGAGTAAGGCCGTGATCGATTTCTTGGCAATGCAGGCTTTTTTCCACCTGCTTTGAGGTATGATAAAACTTAAATGCTATTGAGACATCCCATGTAGTTGGTTAGTCATTGCCTATATGCGACATCGCCCATCCTCATGAAGGTCTGACCGGGGGGAACCCTGTTCTCACGCTCCCCTGCCATGACTGCTGGAGGGAGGTAGGTGGGCAGGAGCAGTACCAGCTCCATCAGCAGCAATTGAAGTCTTGAGTTTCTATTCACCCGCCTACTGAAGAAACCATCCAGCAGCAGGACATGGAGCAGAACCTGAACCAGCAGGTGGTGGCATACTTAGATTACACCTTGTTACCCCGGATCCAAGATCCTCTGGACTACTAGAAAGCCAATCTTAAATTGTGGCTGCAACTGGCCCAGTTTGCCCTGGACAAGCTTTCCTGTCCAGCCAGTAGTGTGGCATCAAAGCAGGGGTCATAGTTACCCCAAAGAGATCTTGCCTTTCAATAAAAAAGGTTGAGAGATTAATTTTTATATCAGGCGTGGATCAACCAGGATTTCCACACATCAGTGCCTGATGCATCAGGCTAGATCATTCTAGTAGTAATGTTTTGACTGCAGTGTGCTACCTCACCAGAACATTGTGAAAGTTGGACTATTCTGATGCTGCCACTCACCAGATGCCACACACCTGCTGCCTCTGCTGCCATCTTCTCCTACTGCCACCATCTTGTGCTGTTACTGCTGTTGCCCACCACCTCCCCACTCTGTGACTGGGCCACTATGTTGACTCCTCTCACTGCTGCCACCATCCCCACTCTGTGCATGCCTCCCAACTTTTGACAAGAGGAAAGAGGGACACATTTTTTTGTACTAGGCCAAGCCTCTAAATCCACCCAAAATAACAAAACACCTATCCTACTTTCTGACAGCCACTATTCTTTGGCTATTAAAGAAACAGCCATGTGACCAGCCTCACAGACTTTTGGTTATAAAAATGGCCGTCTGACGGCTGTTACTTAAACTGCCCTCACATCGCCATTTTTCGCGTCCATGTGCATATAGGTAGTGCTGAGCGAACTTCTGTTTTCAAGTTCAGCGTACAAGGTTCGGGTTATCTATGAATTCCGTTATGGATTCCGCTACCAAGGACCATAAGTTATCTGTTTTAACGGAATACATAACGGAATTCTTAGATAACCGGAACCTTGCACACCGAAATTGAAAACAGAAGTTCGCTCAGCACTACCTATAGGCTAAATATCATCGCTCCCCTCCCTTCAGCCCCTCCAACATACAGTCCACATACATAACATCACTATCTACAGACTATTCCAATGTACAGTACCATGTAATTTACGGTACATCACTCTCTAAATACAGCCTCCTCCGACATACAGTCCATGTACATAACATCACTATTAGGGATGAGCGAATTTCATATATTGAAGTTTGGGTTGAGGTAAAAGGTGAATTGCGTTATGGATTCCGTTACCACGGACCATAACTCAATTCTATGACAGAATGCATAACGGAATGCCTTTAGAGGCATTCCGTTATTCATTCTGTCATAATAGAAGTCTATGGGCTACATAACGGATCTGTTAGGTCTCAGTTATGCTGGAGTCCTCTCCTGTTCTGTCCCCCAGAATACACCACATGCCCCCCCTCACAGATTTACACCCCATAAAGCCCCCCTCAGATCTGCCCCCTCATGTCCCCCAGAATACACCCGGCTCTGTACTATAGACCCCTGTAATTGCACTAGATTCTACTCCACTTGAATGCCACTGCCTCTGCTCCACCTGCCCACTCATATGTGAGCTCTATATGCTGCACCTCACCTGCTCCCCAAGAAGCTCTGTGCACTCCAGGACTGACATCCTCCCTCACTGGGCTGCTCGCAGGCACGCACAGCCCCTCCCCCTTCTACAAGCTCCTGCAGTCGGGGTTTGTCATGTGACCATGAATGAGCATGTGACCAGTGACATCACAGACCTCATTCTAGCAACTCCATTCTAGCATATATGGACATTGAACCAAGCACACCTCAGAGCTCCACAGCAAACCCCCCCCCCCTCCCCATGATGAGGTTAGTGGAAAGTGGAAGAGGGAGGCTGAGGTGAATGGTGAAGTGGGGAGCGGATGACTCTCTGCTTCACCATTATAATCAGCTGTCTCTGCCTCCAATCGAAGCAGAGACAGCTGAAAGCGGGACATACCTCCCCCGCCCGGAACACTGGGATAGCCACTGAAATCCGGGACTGTTCCGCTGGATCCCGGTCGGTTGGGAGGTATGCTCTGTGTCTGGGCCACTATGTTGACTCCTCATCTTGTTGCCACCCTCACCACTCAGTGACTGGGCCACCATGTTGACTTCCCTTGCTGTTGCCACCCTTGCCACTCTGCGACTGGGCAACTATGTTGACCCCTCTCGCTGTTGCCACCCTCACCACTCTGTGATGGCAGGGCTGGCGTGGTGGATGGCGGCAAACTGGGTGATTGCCCAGGGCCCCCATGGTCTAAGGGGCCCCCTCCTTCAGTGATGCTGTTCAGCTGAACGTCGTGGAAGCGACCTGGTGGACAGTTGAACAGCTGCACTTTAAACTGCAGTGTCTCAGACAGCTAATTAAACATGCAGGAGCAAGGGAGCCAGGACTCAGGAGCTCCTCCTGTCTGTTAAGCCGGCCGCAGCGCTGCTATGCTGTGAGGAGGTACAGGGCGCATGATACTTCCAAAATGTAGGGGGCGCTGTCTGCTTACTAGCTCTCCTTCATTCCTTCTCTACTGCTCTCTGTCACTGAAGCTGCACTGTTGATGGTGTAACAGGCCTCCCCTGGGCAAATTCAACATAGCACAAGCTTTCAAGGTTCATAAAACAGGGGACCCACTGCCTGGTGCAGTAGAAAGCAGAATATTTCTGGCGCCCCTCCCCCACACAGTGCACAGCCTGGTCTGCAGCACTTATCTGAGTTTTCCCAGACCTGGATAACAGCAAAGTTATGTCCAGAGACTGACATCCCCAAGTAGGTGCAAGTGTACAGTATGTGTAACTGTATATATACTGTGCGTAGGTGTGCCCATCTATCTGCCTGCCAGTCTGTCTCATATCTATCTATTTACGTATCTATTTACGTATCTATCTATCTATCTATCTATCTATCTATCTATCTTATATTGGATAGAAGTTTGTGATTCCAGAATCAACATGTCAAACTCTCAAGTGGTGGCTGACACCCAATCGCCTGAAAAGGGGAAAAGAATTCAACCCCAAACCCAGATTCACCTCACTATGGATGCCTCCTCCTGGGGCTGAGGTGCCCATGTCAACAATCTGTGGGTACAGAAGAAATGGAGTATCTCCGACGCCAGGAAGTCCTCCAACTGGAGGGAGCTGAAAGCTGTACGCCTAGCGTTTCTACATTTTCAGGGCCAACTGAAAGACCACAAGATCCTGGTTCATTCAGACAACATCCCTACGGTTTATTACATAAACAAGCAAGGAGGAGCCAGGAACAACGATCTCTCAAGGGAGTGCAGTCTTCTCATGGAATGGGCCGAGAGATGGACTCAAGAAATAACTGCAGTCCACATAAAGGGCTCTTTGAACACCATGGCCGACCTCCTTAGCCGCAAAAAAAATTCATCCAGGAGAGTGGAGTCTCAATCCAGCAGTGTTCACAGAAATCGAGAAGCGATGGGGGAAACCTCAGATGGATATTATGGCGACAGAGCGGAACAACAAGACCGAGATGTTCTGCTCCATTCATCGTTCCACTCAAGCTTATGCAATCGACGGATTATCAATCAGTTGGAAAAAGGACCTAATATATGTATTTCCACCACTCCCAATGATTCCGAACATCCTCAGGAAGATTCAACAGGATCAAGTGAAAACGATCGCCATCCTGCCCTGTTGGCCACGGAGAACGTGGTTTTCTCTGGCGCTACGTCTTTCCAAGGGACGAATATGGAAAATTCCACCCCGTCAAGATCTCCTCAGCCAGAACGGTCTTCTCCATCCGAATCCCAACAGCCTCAAATTGACGGCCTGGAGGATGAGTGGGACTCTTTAGCTCATTTGGGTCTGTCCACGGAAGTAATCAATACTTTATTGGCAGCACGAAAACCAGCTACTGTAAAAGTGTATAACCGAGTCTGGCGCATTTTTAAAACATGGTGTCAAACTAACACTGAAGATCCAAATTCCCTGAATACGGTCATACACTTTCTCCATGATGGCTCCATGATGGCTTCACTTTCTCCATTATGGCTATAAATGCGCAACAGTAGGGAAGATTTACAAATAGTCCTCTTATCTGCACTTTCTTCAGAACCTTAAAGAATGTTAATCCTTCTTTCCATTCGCCAATACCGTCCTGAGATCTGTCGGTAGTTTTGTCCGCCTTATGCAAGTCACCATTTGAACCTATTGAAGAAGCTTCTATAAAACATCTTTCTGCAAAAGCCTTGTTTTTAGTAGCAATTGCGTCAGCAAGACGTATCAGTGATCTACAAGCCTTATCCTGCAGAGAGCCTTACTTGAGGGATCTGGGCCATTGTTTGATCTTACGGACTATGTCGGGTTTCCTACCCAAGGTTGCATCAACAGCTAATATAAATCAAGAGATATCTCTACCAGTGATTCAAATGAATGTACAAGACCAAGGTCAGAGTCACCTCCTCGATGTGAGAAGAGTAGTTCTGCACTATATACAGGTCACCTCATCGTTCAGGAAGTCCGAGAATCTCTTTTTACAGCACCAGGGCCCAAATAAAGGCAATAAGGCCAGTAGAGCAACATTGGCAAGATGGATCAAACAAACAATAGAATCAGCTTACTCTATGTCTAACTTAAAATGTCCATTGCGGTTAAAAGCGCATTCAACAAGATCCACAGCTTCATCCTGGGCTGAATTGGCACAAGTTCCGTTGGACCAAATATGCCGAGCTGCAACGCGGTCAACAACATCAACCTCCATTAGGCACTATACGCTAGACATCCAGGCGGCAGACGAGTCTTCCTTTGGCAGACGAGTGCTACAGTTGGCAGCCAGTGCTCCCTCCCTTTGAGTACTGCTTTAAAATCCCTTTGGTGTGTGCTGCCAAGGACGATCAGGAAAACGAAAATTTACTCACCGAAATTTTTGTTTCCTGGAGTCCGTAGGCAGCACAATATACCCTCCCTTAAAATAAATTATTGCTTCATACAATACGTGGTTCTGTGTGTTCTATGAGGCTTTATACTGGGAGGTACTAAGCTAATTGATTAATCTACTGCTTACTAATTGGTCTCTATTCTGGTTGTACCTAGGGGACTTAACCCTTTGGTGTGTGCTGCCTACGGACTCCAGGAAACAAAAATTTCGGTGAGTAAATTTTCGTTATCTATCTATCCATCCATTAATCCATCCATCCATCTATTGTATTTTTCTCTTTATAAGACATACTTTTTTCCCCCAAAATGGGGGGCGGGGAAAGACCACAGCATCTGAGGGGTTAAACATGGGGGCACTGCACCCCCATAGACTGCAATAGTAATTCATTGCAGTATACGGGAGAAGCGATCAAATGCTAAAATGTTCAAGTCCTCTAAGGAAACTTAATATGTATATAAAAGTTTAATAAAATATATAAAAAAATCAAATCACTCACTATCTACATATTAAAAACAAACAAAAAATAAACATCATAGGCATAAAGTCCCAAAACACCCATAAGGTTAAAATATGAATGTATTTAACCCATATGGTGAATGCAATAATGAAAAAAAAAAATCAAAATGGCCAATTCACCATTTATTGGTTGCTTCACCTCCGATAAATACACACCCCAAAATGGTATAAATAAAAACTACCGATCATCCCGCAAATAATGAACCCTCTCACAGCTTTGTAGACATAACTATAAAAAAAAAGTTTTGTGGGGTCAGAATATGACGATGAAAAGAAAAATGTTTTCCAAAGTTTTTAAAACACAAGAAATACTATATAAATGTGGTATCACTGTAATCGTTCTGACCTGGAGAATGGAGGGAACACATATTTGTTTTCATTTACGGAATCTACGGAATGTAACTGTGTTTTTAGCCCATTATTATAAGATTTAGGGCCCCACTTTTGATTTTGCCCAGGGCCACATTTTGTCTAAAACCAGGCCTGTGTGACGGGGCCTTTAGTGTCCCTGTTTGGCCTTGTTTACATCACCGGTTATTTTACCCTTCTTTTGACCTGTCAGAAGAACTGAAAAATGAAAAACACAGTGGATCCTGTCTTTGGAGCGTTCATAATCTATGAGGATGCAGCAGATCGTATAAAATGAAACAGCTATTTTCTGCCACATTAGAATCTTGAGGCCACTGCACAGTTAAATGGGTTATCCCATCTGGGACCCGTACCTATAAGACAATGGGGGCATATCCTAGCTATATGAGGAATACCCCCTTTAAGTACAGTACATTGCAACTGACGCTAACATAACCTGTTAGGCTTACACTTCAGTTATCTGGTCAGTTAATTCCAGCAGTTACTGTATGGTGAGCCAAAATAAGGAGCATCCTACTTTCAGATAAGGTATCATGAAAAGATCTGAATCGGTTCTGTGTTTTCTGTGACGTGTGAACAGTTCCTAAAGGCCCTTTTAGACGGGCCGATGTGTCTCCCTGCCCGAGTGCCGATCAGCGATATCGGCGCTCGGGCAGGGAGCCTTTACACGGCCCGATGAATCGAGCGCCGGGCCGCACGAGTGATCGCTGTATCACTCGTGCGGCCGGGAAGCTCCATACTGTCAGGCGCACATCGCCTGTTTACACAGGCCGATGTGCGCCCGACAGATTGGATCTTTTGTAGAAACCAAAAGATCCAATCAGCCGACGAACGAGCGTTTTGCTCGTTCGTCGGCTGATTAGGGCCACTTTTACACGGGCCGATTATCGGCACTAGCGTTCCTAGGAACGATTTTTCGGCCGATAATCGGCCCGTGTAAAAGGACCTTAAGAGTGATGCCTCTTACTTGCCTGTCATACTGACACACAGTAAGGGGCAGTTCAGACGGCCATGATATTGCGGGTCCGCAAAAATGCGGATCTGCAATACCACGGATGCCGAACGGTGTGTGTTCTGCAATTTGCGGAAAACACATAGCCGGCACCCCATAGAAGATGCCTATTCTTGTCCGCTGTTGCAGACAAGAATAGGACATGTTCTATATTTTCTTACGGAGCCGCGGCTCGGCAAGATGGCACTCCGTCCATTGAAGTGAATGGGGCCGCATTTATTCCACAAAATTGCGAAATAGATGCGGACCCATTCACACGGTCGTCTGAATGGGCCCTAACTGTTTCAATACCGGAAAGGACTAACTATGCATGTTGCTACAATGCACAGTGATGTACACTGAGATACATTTTCCCTGCAGGCCGGGATATAGCTAGGTTAATGTGCTTCATGATGAATTAATTCGGAACAAAGCAAATTTTTTGGAAAATTTGGCAGTGTTCGAATCAAATTTTTGAAAACTTCGCTCATCTCTAATCATATCCATTGCATTATAGCAGAAGCATTTTACAGCAATAACATTATCTGCTGCTGTGGTGCATTGTAGCAAAAGCAATAATGTAATTTTTCGGACAGCGAAATTTAACGTAAATTACACCATGCACAGTTCAAGTGTTGGTGGGTGGGTGGGGGGGGGAGTGTACAACATGTCTTTTACAATCCAAAGGGTACTGTTTTAAATATCTTAGTGAAAGCACATGAACTAATAGTCCAAAATCTGTGACAGGTCATTTCTAGACAGTTCAAGTGTTGGTGGGGTGCAACATGTTATGCAATTCAGAGAGTACTGTTTTAAATCTCTGAGTGAAAACACCAGAAATAGTAGTCTGAAATCTGTGCCAGGTAGGGTTGGGCGATATAAAAAATATTCCTACGGTAATGATATTAAGAAATGTATTGCGATAACGATATATATCACAATAAATACCCATTTATCAAGAAAAACACTTCGGGCAACAAGGAGACGTTATACTGTATTGGAGCAGCCAGAAGGAGACATTATACTGTATGGGAGCAGCCATATATATCGCGATAAATACCCATTTATCAAGAAAAACACACTTAGGGCCACAAGGAGACGTTATTACTGTATGGGGCAGCCACAAGGAGACATTATACTGTATGGGGGCAGCCACAAGGAGACATTATACTGTATGGGGGCAGCCGAAAGGAGAAGTTATACTGTATGGGGGCCACAAGGAGACACTATACTGTATGGGGGCAGCCACAAGGAGACATTATACTGTATGGGGGCAGCCAAAAGGAGAAGTTATACTGTATGGGGGCCACAAGGAGATGTTATACTGTATGGGGGCAGCCACAAGGAGACATACTGTATGGGGGTAGCCAAAAGGAGACGTTATACTGTATGGGGGCCACAAGAAGACGTTATATGGGGGCAGCCACAAGGAGACATTATACTGTATGGGGGCAGGCACAAGGATACATTATACTGTATGGGGGCAGGCACAAGGATACATTATACTGTATGGCGGTAGCCAAAAGGAGACATTATACTGTATGGGGGCCATAAGAAGACATTATACCTTATGGGGGCAGCCACAAGGAGACGTTATACTGTATGGGGGCAGTCTCAAGGAGGCGTTATACTGTATGGGGCAGCCACATGGAGATGTTATACTGTATGGGTGCCACAAGGAGACGTTATACTGTATGGGGGCAGCCACAAGGAGACATTATACTGTATGGGGCAGCCACAAGGAGACATTATACTGTATGAGGACAGCCACAAGGAGACGTTATACTGTATGGGGCAGCCACAGGGAGATGTTATACTGTATGGGGGCAGCCAAAAGGAGACGTTATACTGTATGGGGGCAGCCACAAGGAGACATTATACTGTATGGGGCAGCCAAAAGGAGACGTTATACTGTATGGGGCAGCCACAAGGAGACGTTATACTGTATGGGGGCAGCCACAAGGAGACATTATACTGTATGGGGGCAGCCACAAGGAGACGTTATACTGTATGGGGGCAGCCACAAGGAGACGGGCAGCCACAAGGAGACGTTATACTGTATGGGGAAGCCACAGGGAGATGTTATACTGTATTAGGGCCACAAGGAGACGTTATACTGTATGGGGGCAGCCACAAGGAGACATTATACTGTATGGGGGCAGCCACAAGGAGACATTATACTGTATGGTGGCAGCCACAAGAAGACGTTATACTGTATGGGGCAGCCATAGAAAGATGTTATACTGTATGGGGACAGCCACTAACCACTAAGCCACCGTGCTGCCCTCTGTGTATTTGAATGCACACAAGACATTAGGTGGCCCAAACCTGCTACTGGTGCCAATACTGCATTATTTCCAGTTTCAAGTAAATTGTCAATAGCTGTGTCCTCTGTGTGTTTGTAGGAAGGGAAATACATTTGTCTTTAAATTCCAGAAAATAGACTTGCAATCCATTTCCTACTTTGTGTAATTGTGTACACTTGGTCAAATGTCTGGAATAAGTAAAGGTTCCAAACTAAAGTCCAGGGTGAGGCCTTGTCCTCCCAGAGCCAGAATGTGGGTAGTAGCAGCACCTGCTATCCCACCAGAAGTAGTAGTAGGCCACAGTTCTCCCTGGCCTCAGAAACATTATCATTGAGGAGAAAGAGGATGAGATTGGGGATTGAATGGCTCATTCCTCCTCTCAGTCTCAGCAGGATGACATGGAGGTAAATTCCGAGTCTGACACCATGCCTTGGAGCCAAGGGTCACATCATTCCTCCTTATCCTCCTCCTAGCAGCCCCATCAAAGCCTGTCAGTAGCGTTCTGGCACTGGCATCTGTAGGCACGGTGGTAACAGTAGGGGCAGTGGTAGCGACAGTTGAACTCTGGGCAAACACAAAGCTGGGAGTTAGGAGTGGGAAAAAGGTGTTGACCATGAGATATCAAAGTCTGATAAAAGTGGCAAGAGCCGGATTGGGGTGCTAAGGAGGAGGTAACATCAGAGGAGGAGAGCAATAAAGAGCAGAGGTGACATATGGCCTGAACTTCCCAAAGCAAAGCCAGGGCCAGATCTGCTTCGCGACCGGAGGATGCTGCAAATAGTGTAGGGTGGCAGGCCCAAAACAAGCCAGGGCTTAGAGAAATGTCAAATTAGTAGGCAACTAGCTCTGTGTGGATTGCATCTTGTGCAATCTCCACAAGAGGTAAATGAGCCATGGACAGTCAAACACAAACATAGGCACTACAGGTCTATTGAACGACAAAAAGTTGCATCACCCCATCCCATGGGCGAACAGGTGGCTGTCAGCTACTGCAACAAGAGTCTCCATCTCTTGGTCTCCCTAGGGGCAACCAGGCCACATACACAGGCAGTACAGTGTCCTTCACATCGTCATCATCACTTTCTACTTCTGTATCCCAGGCTCCTCCTCCTTCGCTTCGTCAGCAGCCATCAATAATGAAATGTATGGCCAGGAAACAACTTTACACTCCCAGCGATCCAATGGTGCACAAGCTTATTTCCTACCTGGCCAACTTGCTGCTGGTGCAGTTGCTGCAGTACCATCTAGTAGAGTCTGCTGCCTTTCCGGGGATGATGGCATGTGCTTAGCCTCACTGTAAGACACCTAGCCAACATTATTGCAGGGAAGCCAATCAACAAACTTTTAAGCTGTGCGCACTTAGAAGCCATCAAAGCCATGCCTAGTAATAGCATGGCTGTGATTGTCAGGTGCATCATGTGACCCAACTTCTACATAAGCTGGATCACGTGTAGCACTGCCCATCAGCTCTGAGGAGTGCAGGGACAGGAAGCAGGCAGCTGAAGTGAGGGAGAGTATTAGGAATCTGGCTATTTATTCTGTGGGTGACCTACAGTATATATAGTGATTTTTTTCTGGGTGCAATACACCAGCTTTGCACCCCTGACACAGAAATATAATAATTCATCTGGCTGTTAATTCTGTGGGTGACCTATAGCGATTTTTTGTGGGTGCAATGCATCATGTTTGTACCCCTGACACAGAAATATAATAAGTAATCTGGCTGTTAATTCTGTGGGTGACCTATAGTGATTTTTTGTGGGTGCAATGCTCAATTTTTGTACTCCTGACACAAAAATATAATAGTTAATCCGTCTGTTAGTCCGGTGGCTGACATATTCCCATTTTTGGTGGGAGGTACACCTGTACTGCATACGTGATAGGAAAATTCATATAGTTAATCTGTCTGTTAGTCTGGTGGCTGACATATTCCCATTTTTGGTCAGAGGTACACCTGTACTGCATACGTGATGGGGAAATTCATATAGTTAATCTGTCTGTTATTCTGGTGGGTGACCTCAAAGAATGAGTAGAGCATCAAATAAGGGACGTGGCCCTGGTGCTGATGGTGGAGCCCCTGTTGCAGGGAGAGGATGTGGTCAATCTGTGCCAGCTACACGCCCAAATGAAACAGCTTGCTCAGGTGCACGTAGGTGACAGGATGTTCAGCGTCATTTTGTAGGCCAGAACAAGTAGAGGCGGTAGTAGATTGGATGGCTGACAGTGCCTACAATTCCTTCACATTGTCTCCCACCCGGTCCCCTGCTGAAATTGAAGAGTTGGCACCTGCAGTCCATGGGCATCTGTCTTTCACCTCACCCCCTTGCAAATCAGACAAGCAGTCTGAGCCCCATGTCATGCAGCAGTCTCTTATACTTTTTGATGACTCTGCTGGTGGGGTTTCCATGGGCCATCCACCTAGCCCTGCCCCAGAAGTGGAAGAGATTGAGTGCACTGATGCCCAACCACTTATGTTTCAGGATGTGGACATGGTAGGACCACCGCAGCACGTCTCTGATGGTGATAAAACACAAGTGCAGCGTAACTTCGGCCTTTCCGCTCACCCCTTCATATGCAACATACCCACAAGGTGGAACTCCACCTTGCACATTTTGGAGAGATTGTGCAAGCAGCAGCAGGCGATAGTGGTGTTTCAGCTGCAGCACGCACGGGTGTGTCGCTCTGCGAAACAACACCACTTCATGGCCAATGAGTGAGCCTCCATGCGGGGCGTGTGTGCCGTGTTGTGCTGTTTTGAGTACTTCACCAACATGGCCAGTGACCATGATGCAGTCCTCAGCGTTACTATCCCACTTCTATGTCTACTTGAAAAAACGCTTCGGGCAATGATGGAAGAGGATGCGGCACATGAGGAGGAGGAAGAGGGATCATTTCCATGGTTATCAGGCCAGTCTTTCACAAGTGGCTCTGAGGGTGGGTTCCTGCACCAACAGAGGCCAGGTACACAACTGTCCAGCCAGGACAAAGTTCTGCAGGATGAGGAGGAGGAACCGTGTTCACAGCAGTCACTGGAGCGTGATCGGAAGATGCGTGAGTACAAGTGCACGCTGGTAGACTCGCTGCTGATAGTATTGACACCGTACAGTGGGGGCTCAATAGAAGCACCAAGCGAAGGCAGAGCAGGAGGAGGAAGAAGTCGTCAATGCAGCTGTGGCACTGATAGCACCTCAGAAGAGAGAGTTAGCATGGCCGAAATGTGAAAAATCTTTGTCAGCACACCACAACAACCAGCACCACAAGCTGATATGGGACGTCTTAGCAGGTGGCAGCATTTTAGCAAAATGGTGGAACAGTAACGTACGTGTGCACATGCCTACACGTACTGACTGATGGGTCTGCCCCATTCAACTTCTGGGTCTCCAAATTGGGTACATGGCCTTATCTTGCTCTTTATGCGCCCTTTGGTGGTGCTGGCCTGCCCTGCAGCAAGTGTATTGTTGGAACGTGTGTTTAGCATGACAGGGGGGTTAATCACAGCCAACGCGGACAAGCTCACGATCATTAAAATGAACCAGGCATGGATCCCATATGACTTGTCCATACCTTGTGCTGAGTAGACAAGTATACCGGCCGCACCCAGCCATTGTTATACTCCAGCGCACTTTCTCTTTGCATTCTCTTTTCTATTTCCCAATGTTTTGGGGTCTTCCCAACTTTATAAAAACAAAATAAATAAAGGAAAAAAAATCAAAATAAAAAAACAACAAAAACAGTGTTGGCTACCTCCTTCTCCTCCATCACCGCTTCCAACTACACCGCCACGTCCACCGCCTTCTCAACATCCTACTCCACTTTGACCTCCGCCTCCTAGTTCAAGATTATTATTTTTTATTTTTTTCTATTCTATGTTATTTTAAGTCAATTCTCTATACACATTTGTTTGCAGGGCAACTGTCCTGCTCTTACCCCCATTTTGCTTACCTTTGCAGCCCTCTAGCCCTTACTACGACTATTTTATAGTCATTTTAGTGCACCAAAGTTCAGGTCCCCATTGCCTTCAATGGGTTTCATGTTCTGGTCCCGAGCCTGAACTTTTACCTGAAGTTTGTCTGAATCCGGCGAACCCGAACTTGCACGGGTTTACTCATCCCTATTCAGCATAGCAGAACATTTTGGACAATTACAGTATATGCTTCTAATTTTGTGGGAACAATTTGGTGAAGGCCCTTTTCTGTTCCAGAATGACTGTGCTCCAGCACACAAAGCAAGGTCCATAAAAATATGATTCGGTGAGTTTGGTGTAGAAGAACTTGACTGGCCCGCACAGAGCCCTGACCTCATGCATTACTTTTGTCTATACAGCAAGCTCAGACTGGCTCACCGAGGCTCAGCAGTGTGGTTTAGAATCTCATTCACTGTATAGGGGAAAGCAAGTGGCAAGATGACGTAACAACTTGCCACTTGCATCCTGTATTGATTAAAGGTTTTATCACTAAGGCCTGCGTTGAATTCATAACTGCACACCCAGAGGAACTACCCAGAATTGGCTAAAATCATGGCTTGATTACAGTTGTGTTTTATATGTCCTGGTTGGTAAATGTATACCCAGGTGATTGCAGGTAATATATTTCTAGGAGATTCTTACAAGGACATATAATAATTTCTGGATTTCTCAATAGAAATATAACTGGATAAGGGAAA
Organism: Rhinella marina; assembly: GCA_900303285.1. Taxonomy (NCBI): domain Eukaryota; kingdom Metazoa; phylum Chordata; class Amphibia; order Anura; family Bufonidae; genus Rhinella; species Rhinella marina. The sequence continues at coordinate 35,890 of ONZH01028239.1, forward strand.
GAGTACAATTCATTATCACAAGAACAGCCTTCTCTCAGTGACATCACCAGCCAGCGGACGGGAGGGGAAAAAAGAATGGGTTTAAATTGCCAGTAAAATGGAGGGACATTGTCAGTCATTGAGGATCCATGTCTTGATTGGAGTGACTGCCCATATTTTTCCCTGTCCCCACAGCATTAGTGATCGCTCGTCCCTATACCGAAGAGGAGATAGCTGCATGTAATAGCAGCGTTCTTCTCCTCTAGCGAGCAGGTGATTGACGGAAGGAAACGCTGGTGGTAGCAATTGTAATATGAAATATTGGGGTTTTGGGAAACTATGGGAGTAATTTAGCATAATTCTGTCATTTAAAATAGGTGGAAATTAGTAAACTCAGTAGTGTATTTCACACCTGTGACATGACGTGAGAGTAAGGATCCTCACAGTAAGCAAAACCATGAGAGAGGAAAAAGGATGGTCACATGACACTGGAAGTTAGAGGAGGGCTTACGCTGATTTGCTCACAGACTGACAGACAGCCTGGTTTAGTCAATCAGAGGGATAGCAGGCAGGTAAGTGCCCGTGGAAAGAGAGCAGAGTATCATTCTGTGTTACACTTGTGACCTGGAAGGAAGACATAACCCACTGATATACTGTATAAGAACATTATAGGGTGAGAACAGGAGATATATTAAAGGGGTTCTCGGGGAATTAAGAAAATAAAAATACATAAATATTACTTTATTATAAATATATTCACAAATACCTTTCATTAGTTATAATGGCTAGTTTTGTCTAGAGAGGAATGGTTTGATTATGAATAATTATGAGAAACAAAATGGCACACAGCAGGACAAGTTACTTCACAGCACTGAGGTAAAGAGCTGCCTCACCCTTCTCTACTACTTGTCAGGGATTATGATCCTGAATACAGTTTAATATGATATTTAGCTGAATCTTTGTGGGAATGGAGTTCATGAGGAGAGAGGAAGGATGGACAGATGCTCATTAGCCACATCTGCTCGTGAGCTCCATTCCTACAGGGTACTGTATTTAACCCATTCCAGTTATTACTTTAGTTGCCCTCCTCTGAACTCTCTCCAGCTCTGCTATGTCTGCCTTGTTCACAGGAGCCCAGAACTGTACAGAATACGCCATGTGTGGTCTGACTAGTGATTTGTAAAGTGGCAGGACTATGTTCTCATTAAGGGCATCTATGCCTCTTTTGATGCAACTAGAGATGAGCGAGCACTAAAATGCTCGGGTAATCGTTATTCGAGTTGAATTTTTCCTGATGCTCGGGTGCTCGTTTCGAATAACGAACCACATTGAAGTCAATGGGAGACTCGAGCATTTTTTGCAGGGGACCAAAACTCTGCACAGGTAAGGTTGCGTGAAAACCTGGAAACCTCAGAAAATGATGGAAACACCACGGAAATGAACAGGAAACAGCAGGGACAGCATGCATGGATGCCTCTGAGGCTGCCTAATCGCACCATTATGCCAAAGCCTGGTGGTGACCCTCAAGACAATTGTGCTGACCAAGACCAAGATGGGCAAGGCACATGCGCTGGCACATGTTAGGAAAGCACCCAACTAGGTGCAACGAAAGTCCATCACCGCCTGCGGGTGACACCACTGCCCATGCTGGCACTGCTGTCCTATCCCCTGCCCCAGGACTCAGGCATAAGCGTCTCCCTCCCCGCACCCACTCAGTAGTCCACAGCGTACACAAAGTTCTCCCAGGACAGTGCCCAGCTCTCCCCATCCCAGATGGGAAAACACGCACCCCACACCCACCCTGTCCATAGCAGACACAAAGACCTCCAAGCACAGTGCCCAGCTTTTCTAATTCCAGACGGGCTAAGGCGCACACTGCACCCACCCATTAGTCTCCACAAGTGGGTGGGTGCAGAGCCTTTTAGTGCCCCTCAAGACAATGTTTGTGTGCCAGGGCCGGGTAGTAACCCGCCTTGAGGTTGTGGGGGAGAGGTCTCCAGTGACCCTCAAGACAATTTTGGGTGACAGTGTAGTGGCGAGCCTCCAAAAAATCGTGGGTGAGAGCCTTGAGGTGACCCTCAGAAACAATTGGTTTGAAAAAGCATGGTGGTGCACCCCTGAATGACAGTCTGTGAATGAGATTGCAGGTGAACCCGCTAAAATTGTAGTCTGGCACACCTTGGTGGTGAACCCCTAAATTACATAGTTTGACTGAGATTGCAGTTTACAGCATGGGGGTGAAACCCAGGATGACTTGTTAAGACTGAGATTGCAGTTTACAGCATGGCGGTGAACCCCAGAGTGGCTTGGTTAGACTAAGATAGCAGCTGAACCAAACCTTTAGCCTGACACAGCATGGCGGTGACAACCGAGTGACCAAGTTAAATGAGGTAGCAGGTGAGCCACGCAAAAATTTAGCCTGACACAGCATGGCGGTGACACCAACAAGTGACCAAGTTAGATGAGGTAGCAGGTGAGCCACCCAAACATTTAGAATGACACAGCATGGCGGTGACACCAACAAGGGACCAAGTTAGATGAGGTAGCAGGTGAGCCACCCAAACATTTAGCCTGACACAGCATGGCGGTGACACCACCAAGTGACCAAGTTAGATGAGTTAGCAGGTGAGCCACCCAAACATGTAGCCTGACACAGCATGGCGGTGACACCACCAAGTGACCAAGTTAGATGAGGTAGCAGGTGAGCCACCCAAAAATTTACCCTGACAAAGCATGGCGGTAACACCACCAAGTGACCAAGTTAGACTGAGGTAGCAGGTGAGCCACCCAAACATGTAGCCTGACACAGCATGGCGGTGACACCACCAAGTGACCAAGTTAGCTGAGGTGGCAGGTGAGCCACCCAAAAATTTAGCCTGACACAGCATGACGATGACACCACCAAGTGACCAAGTTAGATGAGGTAGCAGGTGAGCCATCCAAACATTTGCCCTGACACAGCATGGCGGTGACAACTGAGTTAGCAGGGGAAGCACATAAAATTTTACCCTGACAAAGCATGGCGGTGACAACAGAGTGACCAAGTGAGACTGAGTTAGCAGGTGAACCACATAAAATTTTACCCTGACACAGCATGGTGGTGACAACAGAGTGACCAAGTAAGACTGAGATAGCAGGTGAACCACATAAAATTTTACCCTGACACAGCATGGCGGTGACAACAGAGTGACCAAGTGAGACTAAGTTAGCAGGTGAACAACATAAAATTATACCCTGAAACAGCATGACTGTGACAACAGAGTGACCAAGTGAGACTGAGTTAGCAGGTGAACCACATAAAATTTTACCCTGACACAGCATGGCGGTGACAATAGAGTGACCAAATGAGACTGTGTTAGCAGGTGAAGCACATAAAATTTTACCCTGACACAGCATAGCGGTGACAACAGAGTGACCAAGTGAGACTGAGGTAGCAGGTGAACCACATAAAATTTTACCCTGACACAGCATGGCGGTGACAACAGAGTGACCAAGTGAGACTGAGTTAGCAGGTGAACCACATAAAATTGTACCCTGACACAGCATGGCGGGGACAACAGAGTGACCAAGTGAGACTGAGTTAGCAGGTGAAGCACATAAAATTTTACCCTGACACAGCATGGCGGTGACAACAGAGTGACCAAGTGAGACTGAGTTAGCAGGTGAAGCACATAAAATTTTACCCTGACGCAGCATGGCGGCGACAACAGAGTGACCAAGTGAGACTGAGTTAGCAGGTGAAGCACATAGAATTTTACCCTGACACAGCATTGCGGTGACAACAGAGTGACCAAGTGAGACTGAGTTAGCAGGTGAACCACCCAAAAATGTAGCCTGACACTGCATGGCGGTGACACCACCAATGCCTTTGGCAGACTGAGATTGCAGTCAAATGGCTGTTTGAAGTTGACTCTCCAAAAATTTTTTTTGAGTGTCTGTAGTTGACCCTCCTGAAAAATTGTTTTTGAGTGTCTGTAGTTGACCCTCCTAAAAAATTGTTTTTGAGTGTCTGTAGTTGACCCTCCTAAAAAATTGTTTTTGAGTGTCTGTAGTTGACGCTCCTAAAATATTGACTGGAGAGAGGGCCTGTAGGTGGCCCTCCCTAAACATTGTTTGAAAAGAGAGCCAGTTGGCCCTCTGAAAAATTGCCTGTTAGCTCAGCGTTTGTGTAAGAAGAGAAGGAGGAGGAGAGGATACATGAAGAATCTTCATGTTGAGCTGCTTTCCCCTGGTGGAGATTTGAATTCCGGTGAAATCCAGGCTTTATTCATTTTAATAAGCGTCAGCCTGTCAGCGCTGTCAGTTGAC
>ONZH01028240.1:0-445348 GCA_900303285.1 Rhinella marina
CTCACAGAGGGGGCGCAGGAGGTGTAGGAGGCGCAGTGGGCTGACAGAGGGGTGCAGGGGGTGACAGAGGGGGGCCGCCGCGCAGGCTGACAGAGGGGCGCAGGGGGGCGACAGAGGGGCGCAGGGAGCTGACAGAGGGGGCGCAGTGGGCTGAACAGAGGGGGCGCAGTGGGCTGACAGAGGGGGCGCTGGGATCTCACAGAGGAGCCGCTGGGATCTCACAGAGGAGCCGCTGGGATCTCATAGAGGGGCGCAGGGAGCTTGACAGAGGGGGCGCAGAAGGCTGACAGGGGGCGCAGGGAGATGACAGAGGGGGCACTGGATCTCACAGAGGGGGCGCAGGGAGGTTGATAGAGGGGGCGCAGGGGCTGACAGAGGGGGAGCAGGGGACTGACAGAGGGGGCACTGGGATCTCACAGAGGAGGCGCAGGGAGGTGATAGAGGGGGCATTGGGCTGACAGAGGGGTTGCGGGGGGCTGACAGAGGGGCGCAGGGAGGTGACAGAGGGACGCAGGTGGGATGTCAGAATGAACGCGGGGAGCTGACAGGGGGGCGCAGAAGTCTGACAGGGGGCGCAGGGAGATGACAGAGGGGGCACTGGGATCTCACAGAGGAGGCGCAGGGAGGTGATAGGAGGGGCGCATTGGGCTGACAGAGGGTGCAGGGGGCTGACAGAGGGGGCGCAGGGAGGTGACAGAAGGGACGCAGGTGGGATGTCAGAATGAACGCGGGGAGCTGACATAGGGGGCGCGGGGATCTCACAGAGGGGGCACAGGGAGGTGATAGAGGGGGAACAGGGGACTGACAGAGGGGGCACTGGGATCTCACAGAGGGGGCGCAGGGAGGTGATAGAGGGGGCACAGTGGGCTGACAGAGGGGTGCAGGGGGCTGACAGAGGGGGCGAGGGGATCTCACAGAGGGGGCGCGGGGAGCTGACAGAGGGGGCGCGGGGAGCTGACAGAGGGGGCGCGGGGAGCTGACAGAGGGGGCGCGGGGAGGTGATAGAGGGGGAGCAGGGGGCTGACAGAAGGGGCGTGGGGAAGCTGACAGAGGGGGCGCGGGGATCTCACAGAGAGGGCACAGGGAGGTGATAGAGGGGGAGCAGGGGACTGACAGAGGGGGCACTGGGATCTCACAGAGGGGGCGCAGGGAGGTGATAGAGGGGGCACAGTGGGCTGACAGAGGGGTGCAGGGGGCTGACAGAGGGGGCGCGGGGATCTCACAGAGGGGGCGCAGGGAGGTGATAGAGGGGGAGCAGGGGGCTGACAGAAGGGGCGCGGGGAGCTGACAGAGGGGGCGCGGGGATCTCACAGAGGGGGCACAGGGAGGTGATAGAGGGGGAGCAGGGGACTGACAGAAGGGGCGTGGGGAGCTGACAGAGGGGGCGTGGGGATCTCACAGAGAGGGCACAGGGAGGTAGGTGATAGAGGGGGAGCAGGGAGGTGATAGAGGGGGCCACAGTGGGCTGACAGAGGGGTGCAGGGGGCTGACAGAGGGGGCGCGGGGATCTCACAGAGGGGGCGCAGGGAGGTGATAGAGGGGGCACAGTGGGCTGACAGAGGGGTGCAGGGGGCTGACAGAGGGGGCGCGGGGATCTCACAGAGGGGGCGCAGGGAGGTGATAGAGGGGAGCAGGGGACTGACAGAGGGGGCACTGGGATCTCACAGAGGGGGCGCAGGGAGGTGATAGAGGGGGCACAGTGGGCTGACAGAGGGGTGCAGGGGGCTGACAGAGGGGGCGCGGGGATCTCACAGAGGGGGCGCAGGGAGGTGATAGAGGGGGAGCAGGGGGCTGACAGAAGGCGCGCGGGGAGCTGACAGAGGGGGCGCGGGGATCTCACAGAGGGGGCACAGGGAGGTGATAGAGGGGAGCAGGGGACTGACAGAGGAGGCACTGGGATCTCACAGAGGGGGCGCAGGGAGGTGATAGAGGGGGCGCAGGGAGGTGATAGAGGGGGCGCGGGGAGCTGACAGAGGGGGCGCGGGGAGCTGACAGAGGGGGCGCGGGGAGCTGACATAGGGGTGCAAGGAGCTGACATAGGGGGTGCGGGGATCTCACAGAGGGGGCGCAGGGAGGTGATAGAGGGGGAGCAGGGGGCTGACAGAGGGGGAGCAGGGGACTGACAGAGGGGGCACTGGGATCTCACAGAGGGGGCGCAGGAAGGTGATAGAGGGGGCGCGGTGGGCTGACAGAGGAGTGCAGGGGGCTGACAGAGGGTGGGCAAGGCTGACAGAGGGGGTGCAGGGCTGACAGAGGGGGCGTGGGGAGCTGACAGAGGGGCGCGGGGAGCTGACAGAGGGGCGCGGGGAGCTGACAGAGGGGGGCGCGGGGAGCTGACAGAGGGGGCGCGGGGAGCTGACAAAGGGGGCGTGGGGAGCTGACAGAGGGCGTGCGGGGAGCTGACAGAGGGGGTGCAGGGAGCTGACAGAGGGGGTGCAGGGAGCTGACAGAGGGGGTGCAGGGAGCTGACAGAGGGGGCGGGGAGCTGACAGAGGGGGCGCGGGGAGCTGACAGAGGGGGCGCGGGGAGCTGACAGAGGGGGCGCGGGGAGCTGACAGAGGGGGCGCGAGGAGCTGACAGAGGGGGCGCGAGGAGCTGACAGAGGGGCGCGAGGAGCTGACAGAGGGGGCATGGGGATCTGACAGAGGGGGCGTGGGGAGCTGACAGAGGGGGCGCGGGAAGCTGACAGAGGGGGCGTGGGGAGCTGACAGAGGGGGGCAGGGAGCTGACAGAGGGCGTGCAGGGAGCTGACAGAGGGGGCGCGGGGAGCTGATAGAGGGCGGGCAGGGGGATGACAGAGCTCACAGAGGGGGCTGACAGAGGGGGCGCAGGGCTGACAGAGGGAGTGCAGGGAGATGACAGAGCTCACAGAGGGGGCTCAAGGGAGATCAGTGACCATTAGTACATGAGGTTAGTGCAGGGCTGTTACAATAAGAGTGGTGTGACCCACGCAGCCCTGCACCCCCCTCTTCCACCTACACTTTCTGGATGGACTTACCTGCTGGAGAGGGAACAGGCAAGGTCCTTGGAGCCCCCTGCAGTTCAGGAGCTGAGGTCTGGGGGTCCGATGCAGTTGAAGGCCCAGTCATCCCAGCATAGTTTGGGCCTTGCAGCCTGGAGCAAAGGATGGGGGCAGAGCTATGTTAGCCCCGCCCACACAGAACGTCCTGATGCCGGACTTTGGCAGCAGGATCTAATGTTGTGGAGGTAAGATAGGGAGAGGGGGAGACTGTGCAAGAAGGGAAGGGGGGGTGTTCAGCAGCAGAACGCTGCAGCACCTTAGGAAATAAATAAAAGAGCTGAATAAAAAAAAAAGACTCCTATCAGCAGGGGGCCCCTCTGGGAAAGGGGGCCCTGGGCAATTGCCCTGTTTGCCCCCCCCCCCCCCCAACGCCGGCCATGGGGAAGTTCTGCATGTGTTTTTGTCAGAGAATTTTTGAAGTGGAATCCAAAATAGTCCGTGTGAACGTAGCCTTAGGCCACTTGCGCACATTGCAGAATATTTGCTGTTTTTTCGTGCAGAAAAACCACAGCGTGGTAAAGCACCAGCGAAGCGTATAAGATTGCATAGATGTCATGTACACTTTAAAGTGTAACTGTCGCTTCATTTTTTATTCCCTAATGATATAATACATCCTGCTGTATAGGTCCTTTTGTGCTTTAAATTTTCATTCTCAGTTTTACCTGCTAATAACCCCCACAGATGCATGCTACTTTCCTATTCAGCTGCTCTCATCTCAGAGTGTTGCCATGTACAGGGCATCTTTTCTGAATGATAAACAAGAGACGGATGAGCACTGGGGTGAGGAGCTCAGCCCTAAGAGCCTGGAGCTGGGCTGGAGCAGAAAGTGGAGGGGAGAGGGCCGCTTTAAAGGCTAATATCTCCTGAATGGTACCAGCTAGAAACATGCAACTTGGCTTGTTTGAAAGAAGACAGTCCAGGCTTTAATAGACCAGACCAGAATGAGAGCTCTTGTCAGGTCTGGTCACCGGAGAACATAGGTTTTCTATTTTTGCTTGGTATTCGGAGTTTTTGTGTGTTTCTGTTTAGTGCCTACGCCTTGCCTTTAACCATGTTCACACTGTGGAGTTGTTTTGGAGCCAACGCCCATCTTCATGTTTTTGTTTGTCTACATAGGGTTAATACTCAGGTGCTGGGCTGAGTGGCTTCTTCGAGTCTGGTCCATTCAGATCCTCGGGGTGGGATGTCTTCCTGCATAAGTGCCTGCCTTCTTCTCTGGTCTTTGCCGGTTTTTGCAAATCCTTGCTATTCCTGCTTGTGCGTTTGTATCATGTGTATCCTGACTGCTTATATTTGACCCTTGGCTCGTACCTGACTACTCTACCGTCTTCTGATTGTGTACTTGCGTTATATCTGGTTTTCTGACGCGGCTAGTTGACTATTCTTCTGTGTTTTGTTCGTCTCTGTTTGTTGTCCCTTTTCCCTGCACCTTAGTAAGTGTAATTGCAGTCCTCGTGGTTGTCGCCGTGTCGCCTAGGACACGGAGGCAATTAGGCGGGGACAGGGGTTGGGGAGAGCTCAGGGATCACATCTCCCTTTTCTGTGTACCCCAACCTTGACAGAAAAACCGGCCAGCTATGTTTATTCCACCTATGGAGCAAATGTCAGTGGTGGTATCTCAGGTCCAGGCCTTCACCAATTTGGTTCAGGATCTTGCTATACGCCTCCAGGTTCAGGAAAACATGCAGGCCTTGGCTCCTGTGTCTGCACCCCAAGTTCCTATACCTGCACCTGAACCTAAGGTCCCCCTTCCTGATTTTTTTTACGGTGACCGTAAGAAATTTTTTCTGTTTCGGGAAGGATGTATTTTGCATTTTTCTTTACGACCTCGGTCGTTTGTAACTGAAGCGCAAAAGGTGGGTTTGGTTATGTCTCTCCTGCGCGGAGACCCCCAAACCTGGGCCTTTTCTTTACCCACTGCCTCTCCTTTGCGCTCATCCCTTGACTAGTTTTTTGTTGCGCTGGGTCAGATATATGATGAGCCAGATCGCCCAGCGTTAGCTGTATCCCAGTTATTGTCTCTACGTCAGGGTGGACAGATGGCAGAAAATTACTGTGCTAGTTTTAGACAATATGTGACCGACTCCGGGTGGAATAATAGGGCTTTGAAAGACATTTTCATGACTGGACTGTCTGACCGTGTGAAGGATTTGTTGTTAGCCCATGCTGAACCTAAAACACTTGACGAAGCTATGACCCTGGCCGTCCGGGCAGATAGACGTCTAAGATCCAGGCGACCTCCTCGGGTGTCTCCTGCTACTCAGCCGATCCTCAATCCGGTCTCCAGCCAATCCGGACCGGAACCGATGGAACTCGGCAGTATTACGCCTAAGCAGAGAAGGGAACATCGTACGAGGAATCATTTGTGCTTCTACTGCGGGAGTCCGGATCATCTGCTGAATTCCTGTCCGAAGAAAACCTCAGCAGGAAAACTTCCGCTCCTAGACAATTAGGAGGACTGTCTAGGAGCTCAGGTACTCCCTAATGATTCTAAAGTATTTTTGCCCTGCACCGTCTCTTTCCAGTCAGCCTCACGTGTTGGACAGGCTTTTTTGGATTCTGGTTCAGCCGCCAACTTTATTGATTTTGAATTTGTTTCCCAAATTGTGCCTTCTTTGATTCCCGTCACCTCCTATCCAGGTGTCTAGTGTTGATATGACCCCTCTGCATGCCGGTTTGGTCAAATTCCGTACTCCTGAGATAAGATTGGTGGTGGGTGCACTACATATTGAGTATTGTTCTTTCATTGTAATGAAAAATTTGTCTGTGAACATTATTCTGGGTCTTCCTTGGCTTCAGCTGCACAATCCGGTTATTGATTGGGTGAGTCAGGAATTAGTTCACTGGGGCCCGCAGTGTAAGGCCCATATGTCTCAAGTTTCCCTTTGTTCTACCAATGTATGTGATTCTGAGATCCCGGAGTTTATTTCAGATTTTGCAGACGTTTTTTCGAAACCTCTGTCTCAAGTCTTGCCTCCACACAGAGACTTTGATTGTAAGACTGATCTATTGCCTGATGCCAAGTTACCTAAGGGTCGGATTTATAATCTGTCTGTGCCAGAAAGAGAGTCTCTAAAACAATACATCGGTGAGAGTTTGGCTATAGGACATATTTGGCCTTCCGAATCTCCTACGGGGGCTGGTTTCTTTTTTGTTGAGAAAAAAGATGGGGGTTTAAGACCATGTATTGACTACCGTGAACTTAATAAAATCACTGTTAAAAACTCTGGACCGCTTCCCCTCATCCCGGACCTCCTGAATCAGGTTTCGGGGGCCAACTGGTTCTCCAAATTAGATCTACGGGGAGCTTATAACCTGATTTGGATCCGGGAAGGGGATGAGTGGAAGACAGCTTTTAATACGCCTCTGGGACATTTCGAGTATCTGGTTATGCCTTTTGGTTTAAGCAATGCCCCAGCTATATTCCAAGGTTTTATGAATCATATCTTTCATGACTGTATTGGGGTTTTTATGGTGGTTTATCTGGATGATATCCTGATATTTTCTTCTGATCTGGATTCACACCGTAAACATCTTCGTCTGGTGTTATCCCGTCTGCGTAATCATTCTCTGTTTGCTAAACTAGAAAAATGCATTTTTTGTGTACAAAAAGTTTCATTCTTGGGTTATGTGGTCACTCCTTCCGAGGTTCAGATGGATCCGTGTAAGGTTCAGGCAATCGCGGATTGGGTTCGGCCCACGGATTTAAAATCCCTTCAACGTTTTCTTGGTTTTGCCAATTATTACAGGAATTTTATCAAGCACTTTTCCGTAATTGCCAAGCCACTCACGGATCTTACCCGCAAGGGGGCTTATCCCAGTAACTGGTCTCCTGCTGCGTACTCTGCGTTTGAGGAACTCAAGAAAGCGTTCTCCTCTGCGCCTGTATTAATTCAACCTGATCTCTCTCAGCCATTCATTGTTGAGGTAGATGCTTCTGAGGTCGGTGTAGGGGCAGTTTTATCTCAAGGGTCAGCTGCTCTCACTAACCTCAGACCATGTGCATTCTTTTCCAAGAAATTCTCGTCTTGTGAAAGGAATTATGATATTGGGAATCGCGAGCTCCTTGCCATCAAATGGGCGTTCGAAGTGTGGTGCCATTTCCTGGAAGGAGCTCTTCACCCAGTGACAGTGATCACAGATCACAAAAATCTTGTGTACTTGGATAATGCAAAACGTCTCAATGCCCGTCAGGCTAGATGGGCATTGTTTTTCTCTCGTTTTAATTTTGTGGTCACTTTCCGACCTGGTACCAAGAATGTCAGGGCTGATGCTTTGTCTCGGAGTTTTGGTGTCCCTGAGGGTCCTGAGTCGGAACCTGGTAACATCTTACCGGCTAGTATTGTTTTGGCAGCCATCTCCTCTCACCTCTCAGATCAAATTCGCTCCAAACAAAATTCTGCCCCAAGAGACCTTCCGGAAAGGCAAAATGTTTGTTCCCTTATCCCTTCGATTGAGAGTGTTAGAGGAGACACACTGTTCCGTACTAGCCGGTCATCCAGGTGTTCGGGGAACACTAGATCTATTGAAAAGAAACTACTGGTGGCCACATATGAATACTGACGTTCATGCATTTGTTCTAGCTTGTCAGGTCTGTGCGCGAGGAAAGGTCCCCAGGAGACGTCCTGAGGGACCTCTTCTCCCGCTCCCAGTGCCAGACAGGCCTTGGTCTAATGTGTCTATGGATTTTGTTACCGATCTGCCACTTTGTCAAGGGTTCTCTGTTATATGGGTGGTGGTGGATCGTTTCTCTAAGATGGGCCATTTTGTTCCGCTAAAAAAACTGCCTTCAGCAGAGGAATTGGCAGATCTATTTATTCAACATATTGTGCGTCTCCACGGTATTCCTGATGAGGTTGTGTCTGACAGGGGGGTACAATTTGTGGCTAAGTTTTGGCAAGCTTTCTGTTCTAAGCTTGAGGTAAAATTGTCCTTTTCCTCTGCCTTCCATCCCGAAACTAATGGGCAGACGGAGAGGATGAATCAAGAGCTCATACAGTACCTTCGTCTTTTTGTTTCTGACTGTCAACATCTGTGGGTCTCATATCTTCCGTTAGCAGAGTTTGCCATCAACAATCACACTAGTTCATCCACACTTACATCTCCTTTCTTCTGTAATTATGGATTCCATCCCAGGTTTTCCTTCTCGTCATCGTCAGTTTCGGATACCCCTCGTGCTGAGTCCATAACTAACCAACTGTGCCCAGTGTGGTCGCAAGTTCAGCAGAACTTGAAAAGAGCACAAAGTTTAATGGTCCATTCATCCAGAAGTAGGCGTACTGTCTCAGAAACTTTTGTTGTGGGTGACAGGGTCCTGTTGTCTACTAGGAACCTTAAGTTGAAAGTTCCGTCTCTGAAATTGGCTCCTAGGTTCATTGGTCCGTTTGCCGTAACTTATGTTATTAATCCTGTATCGTTCAAGGTGGCGTTGCCCTCTGATTGGCGGGTTCACAATACGTTTCACAAGAGTCTGTTGAAACGCTATGTGGATCCTGTGGTACCCCTCCCTGACCCTCCCTCGCCATCTGTGGTGGAGGGTGATCTCGAGTATGAGGTAGAGAGGATTGTCGATTCCAGACTGGTCAGGAACTCTCTTCAATACCTCATTCATTGGAAGGGTTTCGGTCCTGAGGATAGATCTTGGGTCCCTGCTAGGGATGTTCATGCTCCACGATTGGTTAAATCTTTTCATCGGGACTATATGTCTAAACCATCCTTAGGGTCCAAGGGTCCGGAGGCCCCTCGTGGAGGGGGGGGGGGTACTGTCAGGTCTGGTCACCGGAGAACATAGGTTTTCTATTTTTGCTTGGTATTCGGAGTTTTTGTGTGTTTCTGTTTAGTGCCTACGCCTTGCCTTTAACCATGTTCACACTGTGGAGTTGTTTTGGAGCCAACACCCATCTTCATGTTTTTGTTTGTCTACATAGGGTTAATACTCAGGTGCTTGGCTGAGTGGCTTCTTCGAGTCTGGTCCATTCAGATCCTCGGGGTGGGATGTCTTCCTGCATAAGTGCCTGCCTTCTTCTCTGGTCTTTGCCGGTTTTTGCAAATCCTTGCTATTCCTGCTTGTGCGTTTGTATCGTGTGTATCCTGACTGCTTATATTTGACCCTTGGCTCATACCTGACTACTCTACCGTCTTCTGATTTTGTACTTGCGTTATATCTGGTTTTCTGACGCGGCTAGTTGACTATTCTTCTGTGTTTTGTTCGTCTCTGTTTGTTGTCCCTTTTCCCTGCACCTTAGTAAGTGTAATTGCAGTCCTCGTGGTTGTCGCCGTGTCGCCTAGGACATGGAGGCAATTAGGAAGGGACAGGGGTTGGGGAGAGGTCAGGGATCACATTTCCCTTTTCTGTGTACCCCAACCTTGACCGCTCTAGTCCGTGCAACAGAGGAGAAATCACTGTTAGAAATCGAGTCGGGAATAATTGTGAGTAAAATCTGCTTATACTATTATTTTCAGCTTCATTCACAGCATCCTGATTTCTATGAGTCATATCTCCCCCTGGACTGATTTATGTCAATTTGGCATTGTCTTAAAGCCTGAAATGTCAGCTTTCAGACAATACAAAGCCCATATTTCTAGCTGGTACCAAACCAGAGATTTGAGCAGGTAAAGCAGCCCCCACCCTTCCTGTCCGTGTAGAAGATAATAAGGGACAAGTGACTATTAAGAGGTTAATACAAATGCTTACTGATTTCATGTAATACAGGGCTTGTCTCTGGTTAGCTGTATGTGAGAGGATATGTACTGCTCTGGGGTAGTGGGGGAGGTTATCTGTATTTGGATTGGTCTTGTCTGTCTCTGGTTAGCTGTATGTGAGAGGATACATGGTGCTCTGGGGTAGTGGGGGAGGTTATCTGCATTCTGATTGGTCCTGCTACTTCATATGTGGAGAGCAAAGGCTTATGGGAAGTGACGGAAATACAGGATGGCCTCAAGGACAGGGCAAACATCACCACAGGAAGTGCAGCAGTTGCCATTTTAGGAAGATGCTGAAATAGAGGAACAGAGAAATAGGGTTGCTAAGGGCTGAATACAGACATCAGAAAGGTAAAATTAACTGAAAAATACAGCTTCATGAATATCTGCCCTTCAGCATCACATATGTTAGGAATTTCATTTTTGGTAGTGAAATGGCAGTTACACTTTAAGAATTTATTTGTGAGGAAATTGACCCGCGGTGAGGATTTCCAAATCCGCAGCATGTCAATTATATTTGCAGTTTTAGTTGCAGATTTCAGCCTTGTGAAGGGTGAGATTTGTGTCAAAACCGCATCAAATCTGCAACAAAAACAGCTGTTAGAAATTGTGGATTTTGTTGCGTATATGATGCATGAACATACAGAAATCCGCACGGAAATTTGCATGGATATATTGCGCGTTCACCCGTTCTCTTGTGCAGGTGGGCTTACTCTCGTTCATCCCCCATTCAATGTGCATCAAGCTGTGTGAAAAGAAAGTGTCAATCGACTGAAAATTCCCGTGTGTAACTCCAAAGCTGATCACAAGTCGACCACTGCAGGGAAAATTAAGCATCAGGCTACATTCACATGACCATATAAATGAGTCCGCATCTGTAATTTTGCGGAAGGGTGCGGACCCATTCATTTCAATGGAGCAGCAAATGATGCAGACAACGCACCGTGTGCTGTCCGCATCCGTAGTTCTGTTCTGCGGCCCCGCAAAACTAATACAACATGTCCTATTCTTGTCCATAATTGTGGACAAGAATAGGCATCTTCTATGATAGCGGCAGCATATGCAGTCTGCAAATTGCGGGACGCACACCAGCCAGTATCCATGTTTTGTGGATCCGCAATTTGCTGATCCACAGAACACTAAAGCCGTGTGAATGTAGCCTTACACAGTACTAATTAGAATAAATGAGCTTTACATGTAATTTTTATTTAAAGACCTTATTTTACTTATTTAATGCTAAAATTACTTATTTATAAACAGTAGTTTTGTCTGTTCCACTATTTCTGAAAACATCTGCTCTTCATATAACTATCTCCTTTTATTATAAGCAAAAGTACACACCATATTTGTAAGAACACACTCCAGCAACTACTATGGAGAGCACTAATAGACTGTGCACCAACATTTTAGCTGAGGCACCAAAAACACAGAAATTAATTACAATAAGGGCTCATGTACACAGCTTTAGTTTCGGTCCGCATCTGATCAGCGTTTTTTGTGGACCGGATGGGGCCTCAAAAGATGTGGACAGCACACTGTATGCTGTCTGCATCCGCATGTCTGTTCCATGGCACGCACAAAAAAATAGAACTTGTCCTATTCTTGTCATTTTGCGGACAAGGATATGATGTTTCAAGAGAATTGTGGGGAAAAAAGGGCAGCATGCACTCATTTTGCGGATTTGTGGATTGCAAAATACTTACGGCCGTGTGCATGCGCCCTAAAGCTATTTAGGCTCCAGAGCTATTTAGAGGGGTATTCCCATCTCAGACATTGGAGGCATGGTTTGTAGCTCAGCATCCCCATCTCAGTGTCTTCTTCTGGTCACTCATGCAGTCTGGCAGAGTCTTCCTCTTCAAGCACTCAGCCCTAACTGCAGAACACTAGGGGCTCTGACCTCTCTCCTTATATACAGTTTCTGGCTCAACAAGAACCTTCTACTGGGAAGGGTGGAGTGGAGAAACTCAGCACAAACAGTTACATTGTTACACTTTCTGTCTCTCATAGACGTACATTAGAGCTTCAATGATACTCAATGGCAATGACACAACAGTTTTTCCAAACACAAACAAGTTTTCAGACACAATAATAGGCCTAAATCATACATTCAAGAGGCCAGTCTGTCTGTTTTTAGTGGTAAACAAGTCTGGCATTTTCCCTCCAAAACATGCTCTTCTTTAGGGTCCATTCACACATCCTGGAAATGGGTCCGCATCCGTTCCGCAATTTTGCGGAACGGGTGCGGACCCATTCATTTTCAACGGGCCGCAAAAGATGTGGACGGTACATAGTGTGCTGTCCGCATCCGCACTTCCGATCCGCGGCCCCGCAAAAAATAGAACGTGTCCTATTTTTGTCCGCAGCCACGGACAAGAAGAGGCATTTCTATTAGAGAGCCGGCCATGTGCGGTCCGCAAAATGCGGAACGCACATGGCCGGTGTCCGTGTTTTGCAGATACACAATTTGCGGACCGCAAAACACTTGCGGACATGTGAATGAAGCCTTAAACCTAAAGGTAGCTGTCTAAAATTACCAGTTTCTCATTCAAAGTCCCAAAAGTCTCTCAGTATTCATTAACCCTTTCCACAGAGCCCCCCAAATACAGCGCAAATTAACAGGATATACAGTATATATCACAACATATAAAATGCAGTAACACAGTTTTAAACAGTGCAAGTTAACCCTTTCAAATGAAATAAAGTTAGAAGCTTATAACTTTATATAGGGGGAATAGGCATATGTCCCGACTCCAAAGTACCCCTGTTCCAGAACACGTCATATTAAATGGTGGCATTAAAAAGTACAACTTATCCCACAAAAAACAAGCCCTCAAACAGCTATGTGACAAAAAAGAGTAAAAAAGTTATGGCTCCAGGAAAACAGGGAAGAAAACAACGAAAAGACAAGGCAAGAAAGGAAAAATGAAAAAAAAACTCCGGTATCCAAGAGTTTAATAAGTCAGAGAGCCTAGACTTGTTATATTTTATCTTAAAGACGTTTCATTAGTCATCCGAATAGCTATCTCAATTACTATACAAAGAGAAAGCCGGAAATCGATAAAGCCAGTCAGATGACTAGTAAAATGTCCACTTATTACTCCTGATACACCATGACCTGGATGAATGAGAACCCTCACAGATGGTTAGTTAATATTATAATAGTAATAAAATGGATTTTCATTTGGTGCCAACATATTCAGCTGCACTTTACAAACAATGTGTTCCTTATCTGTATTGAGCAAGGAAATGCCCAAAGAAATAGATTGAATCTCAATAACTAATGCAAATGAGTAGACAATGATGATTATGATGAACACAGTTATTAATCAAGAATAAATTTGATAAAGTTTCTACAGCAGATGGCATGCACCTATCAGTCCTACTGTTTGGTTACGGAGGACAATGCTGCACACATTTTGAGAAATAGCAACTGAGCTCAGTTTCTAATATAGTCAGAAGTTCCCATCTGGCAGCCATTAACTTCTTCTTCCTCCTCAGCAGCATTATCTTCTGAAGTCCCCCTGGCCTACCATGTTAGGGCACCTATAACACCTTTGGCAGGATGTTATAGAATGCTGGGGCTCAATGAGATCTGTGAATGCCCCTATTCAAAAGGATGTTATTTTAGGCCCTAAGCATCATAAACATTTCCTTAAAAAATGAATCAATAATACAAAGAATAAGAAGGACATTTGCACTATTTATAGATTCCTTATTAGGCTACGTCCACACAAACGTATTTTAGGTCTGCGCCCGATCAGCATTTTTTGGGCACTGCATTCATTCCTATGGGTCGGAGAAAAATACAGGCGGCACACGGATGTCATCCATGTTCTGTCCGCATCTGTGTGGCTGTTCCGCAAATTACAGAACATGCGTGAACAAGAATAGCCAGTTCTATTGAAGGGAGTAGGAAAATGCGGCATGCACATGGACAGTATCCATATTTTGTGGATCCATGATTTGCGGACCCCTAAACTCATATGGTCATGTGCATGAAGCCTAAATGGGTATAATTTGGAAAAAAATGAAAAATGGGACAAAAAGCTGGGAAAACAATTTTCTCTAGAAGAAAATTTCAAAAACTATATTTACTGTATGTAACCCGGGTAGAATTTTTTCAAACTGCTCCTATGATAGTGCCGGTATTTATCTCCTATGAAACTCCGCTGTATCTTCCCACACTACCCGACATATTGCTGGTAAGGAAGGTACTTTGATACATACCTGGTGGCAATACCTTTGGAAATCAGTTCTTGACCATACTGGATATGATATTACATTTATTGATTAATAATATCTGTACAGTATAAGTTACAACTGGAAACTGAATAAATAAAATCTGCACAGCAGAGGCGTAGCTAGAGGTTCAGCACAGGGGAGGGCGAAACATACTTGAGTGGGCCCCCCCACTTAGTGGCTTCCCAAACGCACGTTTCCAACTTCACAGGAACATACTACTAGTTGTGGTTATAATATTGTATTAGAAAGATGACTATATAAACTGCTAGATCATCTATGCTGTTAAGTACAGTACAATAGACTTTCTACATACCCTAGTCTAAGTACTCTACCATATAATGCAGTAAAATATAGGAGTAAAAAACAAGGGGACTCCTATGTTAAAGGAAACCTGTCCCCAGTTTTTACATCACTAAACTAACAGTCCCCTGCCCCCATCAGACCTCAGATCAGCGTATTGTGCCCCATCAGACCTCAGATCAGCGTATTGTGCCCCATCAGACCTCAGATCAGCGTATTGTACCCCCATCAGACCTCAGATCAGCAGATTGTGCCCCCATTAGTCCTCACATCAGCCTACTGTGCCCCCATCAGACCTCAGATCAGCGTATTGTGCCCCATCAGACCTCAGATCAGCGTATTGTGCCCCATCAGACCTCAGATCAGCGTATTGTACCCCCATCAGACCTCAGATCAGCAGAATATGCCCCCATTAGTCCTCACATCAGCCTACTGTGCCCCCATCAGACCTCACATCAGACTACTGTGCCCCCATCAGACCTCAGATCAGCGTATTGTGCCCCATCAGACCTCAGATCAGCGTATTGTGTCCCATCAGACCTCAGATCAGCATATTGTGCCCCCATCAGACCTCAGATCAGCAGAATGTGCCCCCATCAGCCTACTGTGCCCCATCAGACCTCACATCAGCCTACTGTGCCCCCATCAGACCTCACATCAGACTACTGTGCCCCCATCAGACCTCAGATCAGCGTATTGTGCCCCATCAGACCTCAGATCAGCATATTGTGCTCCCATCAGACCTCAGATCAGCAGAATGTGCCCCCATTAGTTCTCACATCAGCCTACTGTGCCCCCATCAGACCTCAGATCAGCAGAATGTGCCCCCATCAGACCTCAGATCAGCGTATTGTACCCCCATCAGACCTCAGATCAGCAGAATATGCCCCCATTAGTCCTCACATCAGCCTACTGTGCCCCCATCAGACCTCACATCAGACTACTGTGCCCCCATCAGACCTCAGATCAGCGTATTGTGCCCCATCAGACCTCAGATCAGCGTATTGTGTCCCATCAGACCTCAGATCAGCATATTGTGCCCCCATCAGACCTCAGATCAGCAGAATGTGCCCCCATCAGCCTACTGTGCCCCCATCAGACCTCACATCAGACTACTGTGCCCCCATCAGACCTCACATCAGCAGAATGTGCCCCCATCAGACCTCAGATCAGAATATTGTGCCCCCATCAGACCTCAGATCAGAATATTGTACCCCCATCAGACCTCAGATTAGCAGAATGTGCCCCAATCAGACCTCACATCAGCCTACTATGCCCATCAGACCTCAGATCAGCGTATTGTGCCCCCATCAGACCTCAGATCAGCAGAATGTGTCCCCATCAGACCTCAGATCAGCGTATTGTGCCCCCATAAGACCTCAGATCAGCGTATTGTGCCCCCACACAATAGACATCAGACCTCAGATCAGCAGAATGTGCCCCCATCAGACCTCAGATCAGCAGAATGTGCCCCCATCAGACCTCAGATCAGCAGAATGTGCCCCCATCAGACCTCAGATCAGCCTACTGTGCCCCCATCAGACCTCAGGTCAGCCTGCTGTGCCCCATCAGACCTCAGATCAGCGTATTGTACCCCCATCAGACCTCAGATTAGCAGAATGTGCCCCCATCAGACCTCAGATCAGCAGAACGTGCCCCCATCAGACCTCAGATCAGCAGAATGTGCCCCCATCAGACCTCAGATCATCCTACTGTGCCCCCATCAGACCTCAGGTCAGCCTGCTGTGCCCCATCAGACCTCAGATCAGCATATTGTGCCCCATAAGACCTCAGATCAGCATATTGTGCCCCCATCAGACCTCAGATCAGCAGAATGTACCCCCATCAGACCTCAGATTAGCAGAATGTGTCCCCATCAGACCTCAGATCAGCAGAATGTGCCCCCATCAGACCTCAGATCAGCAGAATGTGCCCCCATCAGACCTCAGATCAGCCTGCTGTGCCCCATCAGACCTCAGATCAGCATATTGTGCCCCATCAGACCTCAGATCAGCATATTGTGCCCCCATCAGACCTCAGATCAGCAGAATGTGCCCCCATCAGACCTCACATCAGCCTACTATGCCCATCAGACCTCAGATCAGCGTATTGTGCCCCCATCAGACCTCAGATCAGCGTATTGTGCCCCCATCAGACCTCAGATCAGCGTATTGTGCCCCCATCAGACCTCACATCAGCGTATTGTGCCCCCATCAGACCTCAGATCAGCGTATTGTGCCCCATCAGACCTCAGATCAGTGTATTGTGCCCCCATCAGACCTCAGATCAGCGTATTGTACCCCCATCAGACCTCAGATTAGCAGAATATGCCCCCATTAGTCCTCACATCAGCCTACTGTGCCCCCATCAGACCTCAGATCAGCCCACCCAGCCACATAAGATTAAAATAAAAAACCTTTCTTACCTGTCCCGCGCTGCGGCTGCCCTCCGATCCGGCGCTCCACTGTCTCCCTGGCCGGCGTGCACTATGACCTGACGCTGCACGCGCGGGGAGCTGACAGAGGGGGCGCGGGGAGCTGACAGAGGGGGCGCGGGGAGCTGACAGAGGGGGCGCGGGGAGCTGACAGAGGGGGCGCGGGGAGCTGACAGAGGGGGTGCGGGGAGCTGACAGAGGGGTGCGGGGAGGTGACAGAGGGGGCGCGGGGAGCTGATAGAGGGCGTGCAGGGGGATGACAGAGCTCACAGAGGGGGCTCAAGGGAGATCAGTGACCATTAGTACATGAGGTTAGTGCAGGGCTGTTACAATAAGAGTGGTGTGACCCACGCAGCCCTGCACCCCCCTCTTCCACCTACACTTTCTGGATGGACTTACCTGCTGGAGAGGGAACAGGCAGGGTCCTGGGAGCCCCCTGCAGTTCAGGAGCTGAGGTCTGGGGGTCCGATGCAGTTGAAGGCCCAGTCATCCCAGCATAGTTTGGGCCTTGCAGCCTGGAGCAAAGGATGGGGGGCGGAGCTATGCTAGCCCCGCCCACACAGAACGTCCTGATGCCGGACTTTGGCAGCAGGATCTAATGTTGTGGAGGTAAGATAGGGAGAGGGGGAGACTGTGCAAGAAGGGAGGGGGGGGGTGTTCAGCAGCAGAACGCTGCAGCACCTTAGGAAATAAATAAAAGAGCTGAATAAAAAAAAAAAGACTCCTATCAGCAGGGGGCCCCTCTGGGAAAGGGGGCCCTGGGCAATTGCCCCCCCATCGTAACGCCGGCCGTGTGGAAACCGAACTGCATACAAGTGCGGATTGGACAAAGACCTTATAGGAAAATTTCCGGGTGGGTCGATGCCCAGGAGGCAATCCAGAGGTAATTTTTGGGGATGTATTTTGTGCTGCTGGCAGTATTTGTGATGGACTGTGGTATTTGGCTCTGTTGGGGTGGTATAATGTGCCACAATATGGTATTGCTGGCCCTGCCCAACTACAAAACGGGGGCCACTTTTCCTGTTTTTTCCAGGGCCACTTTAAGTTCCCAGTCCACCCCTGACAGCATACAAATGATAGCAGCAAGGCTACATTCACACAGAGTATTTTGGGTGAGAAAAAAAAATTCCATGCATTTTTTTTTCCCTGATGTGTTTTTCTATGCAGTTTTGGTTGAGGTTTTATCAAGGATTTTCATTCCTGGCCGTTGTCAATGGAATTCTGGATGTGTAAGAATGGACAGGAAACTTTGTTTTTCCACAGTGTAGTTTTTAAAGCAATGGGGAAGTTCTGCATGTGTTTTTGTCTGAGAATTTTTGAAGTGGAATCCAAAATAGTCAGTGTGAACGTAGCCTTAGGCCACTTGCGCACATTGCAGAATATTTGCTGTTTTTTCGTGCAGAAAAACCACAGTGTGGTAAAGCACCAGCGAAGCGTATAAGATTGCATAGATGTCATGTACACTTTAAAGTGTAACTGTCGTTTCATTTTTTATTCCCTAATGATATAATACATCCTGCTGTATAGGTCCTTTTGTGCTTTAAAATTTCATTCTCAGTTTTACCTGCTAATAACCCCCACAGATGCATGCTACTTTCCTATTCAGCTGCTCTCATCTCAGAGTGTTGCCATGTACAGGACATCTTTTCTGAATGATAAACAAGAGATGGATGAGCACTGGGGTGAGGAGCTCAGCCCTAAGAGCCTGGAGCTGGGCCGGAGCAGAAAGTGGAGGGGAGAGGGCCGCTTTAAAGGCTAATATCTCCTGAATTGTACCAGCTAGAAACATGCAACTTGGCTTGCTTTAATAGACCAGACCAGAATGAGAGCTCTAGTCCGTGCAACAGAGGAGAAATCACTGTTAGAAATCGAGCCGGGAATAATTGTGAGTAAAATCTGCTTATACTATTATTTTCAGCTTCATTCACAGCATCCTGATTTCTATGAGTGATATCTCCCCCTGGACTGATTTATGTCATTTTGGCATTGTCTTAAAGCCTGAAATGTCAGCTTTCAGACAATACAAAGCCCCTATTTCTAGCTGGTACCAAACCAGAGATTTGAGCAGGTAAAGCAGCCCCCACCCTCCCTGTCAGTGTATAAGATAATAAGGGACAAGTGACTATTAAGAGGTTAATACAAATGCTTACTGATTTCATGTAATACAGGGCTTGTCTCTGGTTAGCTGTATGTGAGAGGATATGTACTGCTCTGGGGTAGTGGGAGAGGTTATCTGTATTTGGATTGGTCTTGTCTGTCTCTGGTTAGCTGTATGTGAGAGGATACATGGTCAGGGTTGCCAACCGTCCAGAAATTTCTGGACAGTCCGTAAAAATAGGTGACTTTTTTTCTGTGTCCGTGAAAAAAAATTGATGTGTCCGTGATTTTTTTGATGCTTCTGGTACTTGACTACATTATTTTGGTTGTAATTATCATTATTTTAGAGCTCACAGTAACTGCTGGTAATGAGTTCTTATCAGTATATTGAGCTGTAGACATGTATTACTTATAATCGTCATCATTCATTATAGTTTTCCAATTTGTCCGTAAAAAATGTTCGCTGTCCGTGATTTTGGGATAAATTGTCCAGAAAAAAGAAAAACTCTGGTTGGCAACCCTGTACATGGTGCTCTGGGGTAGTGGGGGAGGTTATCTGCATTCTGATTGGTCCTGCTACTTCATATGTGGAGAGCAAAGGCTTATGGGAAGTGAGGGAAATACAGGATGGCCTCAAGGACAGGGCAAACATCACCACAGGAAGTGCAGCAGTTGCCATTTTAGGAAGATGCTGAAATAGAGGAACAGAGAAATAGGGTTGCTAAGGGCTGAATACAGACATCAGAAAGGTAAAATTAACTGAAAAATACAGCTTCATGAATATCTGCCCTTCAGCATCACATATGTTAGGAATTTCATTTTTGGTAGTGAAATGGCAGTTACACTTACGCGGCAGTTACGCGGTGAGGATTTCCAAATCCGCAGCATGTCAATTATATTTGCAGTTTTAGTTGCAGATTTCAGCCTTGTGAAGGGTGAGATTTGTGTCAAAACCGCATCAAATCTGCAACAAAAACAGCTGTTAGAAATTGTGGATTTTGTTGCGGATATGATGCATAAACACACAGAAATCCGCACGGAAATTCGCATGTATATATTGCGCGTTCACCCGTTCTCTTGTGCAGGTGGCCTTACTCTCGTTCATCCCCATTCAATGTGCATCAAGCTGTGTGAAAAGAAAGTGCCAATCGACTTGATCAACACTAGTCCAGGGCTGAAATTCCCGTGTGTGAAGCACTCCAAAGCTGATCACATGTCGACCACTGCAGGGAAAATTAAGCATCAGGCTACATTCACACGACCATATAAATGAGTCCGCATCTGTAATTTTGCGGAAGGGTGCGGACCCATTCATTTCAATGGAGCAGCAAATGATGCAGACAACACACCGTGTGCTGTCCGCATCCGTAGTTCCGTTCTGCGGCCCCGCAAAACTAATACAGCATGTCCTATTCTTATCCATAATTGTGGACAAGAATAGGCATTTTCTATGATAGCGGCAGCATTTGCAGTCTGCAAATTGCGGGACGCACACGAGCCAGTATCCATGTTTTGCGGATCCGAAATTTGCTGATCCACAGAACACTACGGTCGTGTGAATGTAGCCTTACACACTACTAATTAGAGTAAATTAGCTTTCCATGTAATTTTTTATTTAACTTACACCTTATTTTACTTATTTAATGCTAAAATTACTTATTTATAAACAGTATAAACAGTAGTTGTGTCTGTTCCACCATTTCTGAAAACATCTGCTCTTCATATAATTCATATAATCTACTTTTATTATAAGCAAAAGTACACACCATATTTGTAAGAACACACTCCAGCAACTACTATGGAGAGCACTAATAGACTGTGCACCAACATTTTAGCTGAGGCATCAAAAACACAGAAATTAATTACAATAAGGGCTCATGTATACAGCTTTATTTTCGGTCCGCATCTGATCAGCGTCAGGTCATAGTGCGCGCCAGCCAGGGAGACAGTGGAGCGCCGGACCGGAGGGCAGCCGCAGCGCGGGACAGGTAAGAAAGGTCTTTTATTTTAATCTTACGTGGCTGGGTGGGCTGATCTGAGGTCTGATGGGGGTCCCTAAATACAAGTGAGCGCTTCCATAAAGCGCTCACTTGTATTCGCCTGATAGTCATCCTTGCTGGGCCCCCCCTGAGTCACTGGGCCCGGAGCCGTCGCCCCCCCTGCCCCCCTGGTAGCTACGCCTCTGCTGCACAGCCCTCTATAGCAAACACAATAAAAGCAGAATCAACATCTCCACCCATGAGACTATATGCGACTGTCCTGACCTGCACTTCCCTGTCTATGACCACTTAGGTTTTGTTAACAGTGAAAGCTGCCACTGCTGTCCTCACTTTACATTCATCACCTTACATATTTCCATTGTTGACTATAATTGATAACTTTGTTCAACACTTTTAATGGAATTTTTCGATGGAGCCCCCAATACAGATGTGAACGAAGCCTTATATAACTGTGTAATATACATCTGAATATCTAGCCATTGTTCATTAGTTACAGTATGTAGCTTTTATATTTAAAAGGGTATTCCCATCACAGACAATGGGGGCATATCGTTAGATATTGCATTGTCTCATAGCTTTGGGTCCCAGAAGTGGGGAACGGAGTGTGGAAAGGTGATGGGGGGCGCACTTTGCATGAGCAGTCACCCTTCATTCATTTCTATTGGGCCACTGAAAATAGCCAAGCCTGAGGAGACGGTTCTTTCCGGCTAGGCCCCCACTGAGATGATTGGGTGTTGTGGCCGAAGTCATCATCATCATTCTGCTCCATTTTCTACTGCTCTACTACGGATGCAGTCCTCCTGCACTGGCGTCTCTCTTGGCGTCCTGCTGAAGGGGGCTTTAGATCCCCCAAAACGTGTTGTTATACTGGATATACCAGCTGCACCGAGGGTTCTTGCATTGAATCCAGGACTACATACTTAAAGGGGGCATTAGTCACTTAAGAGCACTTTAGGGGGCATTACTAGGGGCATTTTAATACTGGGGCACTATAGGTGACATTTTTATTACTGGGGTATTTTAGGAAAAAATATGATTACTGGGAGCGCAATAGAGGGTATTATTTTTACTGGGGCACTATAGGGGGACATTATTATTATTGGGGGCATTATAGCAGGACATTATTATTGCCGGAGGTACTATAGGGGGCATTATTAATACTGAGGGGACTGCAGGTGTATTATTTTTAGTGGGGCCACAATTTTTTCTGTAGTCTAGTATTTGCTCGGGGAGCAAAGGGTGGCATAGTACTGGGGGTGGCAGCAGGATGACACTGTTAGGGCACCAAGATGGGGACTTTCTGCTGAGAAGGTAGGAAGGATGATGGAAAAGTGAGGAATCTGACTGTGTAACAAACTTTACGAGACGTGGCAGTCTTGGTCAAATGGAGAATATGAGGAAAGTGAACATGTAAAACAGAGATATCACTAGATGTAAGAGGTATTTATAAAGGACTGTTTAACACGAATGTAATCGGCCCGGGATAAACGGGCAATGTGTCTGCCAGATCTCCAGGGCAGACCACACCTTCCCCTGAACTGATCGGACCATAGTGTTTTATGATGCAGTCAGTTCATTTACGATCACGGATGTTGTTGTGTACTCATGTCATCATGTGAGATCCGCAATCAGATGTGAACTGACTGCATCATAAAACACTATGATATAATCAGTTCAGTTCAGGGGAGTGCGTTCATGTTCATGTGAAACAGCTATTACTGTATTCTCCTTTATGACCAGGCGGGATGATGAAGGTAGGGCTTGCTCAGTGCTGTGGCCCATATATGTTAATTAGAGGCAACTGGAGGAGGAGGTTACAACGTGGCAGCTGGCGCTGGCCACCACAGTGGGGCAGATTCTGGGGAGGTATTTTGTGCTGCTGGAGCAGTATATTGTGCTTCACTGTCATACCTGGTTCTGCTGGGACAATAAAATATATTGTGCTGCACTATTGTATTTGATTCTGCTGGAGCAGTATATTGTGCAGTGGTATTTTGTGCTCCTGGGGCAGTATATTGTGCTGCAATTGTTAATATAGATGAATAAATACAAAAGCCTTCAGCCTTTACTCCATTAAAATATGGCAGACTTTAAAAGGGTTATCCGGTAACAAATATTGATGACCTATCCTCAGATCAGCAGAGGTCCGACACCCAGGACCCTCACTGATCAGCTGTTAGAACAGGCTGGTGCTCCGTGAGTGCGGCATTGTCTCCCTAGGCTATGTAACTTCACTGTACACAGGTCACATGGTCTAGTTGCAGCTCAGTCCCGTTCAAGTGAATGTGGCTGAGCTGCAATACCAAGCACAGCCACTATATGTGCGGCGCTGCGCTTGGGAGAGATGTCGGGAGCCGGCTGCTCTCACCAGAGCTCCGTTGAGTGCGGTGGCTCCCTGTAACAGCTGATTGTCAGGGGTGCCTGGACTCGGACACCTGGCAATGTGATAATGATGACCTACCTTGAGGATAGGTCATCATTGTACGTTAATGGATAACCCCTTTCATGAAACCACTTACTGTTCTGGTATTAGGAACTATTATCCGGTCACGGTATTGTTATTTTCAGGAGAAAAGTTTATCCAAAGCTAGAACAGCAGAACTGCAGTCATTTCTATGTCCTGACATAAACCTACTGTACAGATAATGAGGTGCTTTTTTCCGTTGTTGGACTTTTCTTTTTTTAGCGAATTACTTCTTCAGCTGCTGATTTTCATATATAATTATCAGCTTTAGGCCTCATGCACAAGGCCGTTGCCCATCAGTGGCCATATTGTGGCCCGCATACACAGGCACCGGCCGTGTGCATCCCGCATCATGGATGCGGACCCATTCACACAAGAGATGCGGTGCGGAACGGAAGCACAGATCGGAAGCCCACGGAAGCACTACGGACTGCTTCCGACTGCCTCCGCACCGCAAAAAAAATAGAATATTTTCTATTTTTTTTACGGTGCTAACGGACCATGGACCCATTCAAGTAGAATGGGTCTCGATCCGTCCCAGAAGCCGCATGGATGTTGCCCATGCATTGGGGACCGCAAATTGCAGTGCACAATGCACAGAACGGCTGCCAAACGGCCGTGTGCATGAAGCCTTATAATAGCTGTTCCTCTGCTACACTCCGCAGCTGCAATGCTTTTTAGTGCAGAAAAAAAGGCAATAAAAAAGCATACGGTTTTTGCAACAACATACCTGCGTTTATGGTGCATTTTCTACCAACAAAAGCATGCAGCAAAATTAGGGTCCATTCACATGACGCAGTCCGCAAAACACAGACACCTGCCATGTGCGTTCTGCGTTTTGTGGCCCGCACATGGCCGGCACTATGATAGAAATGCCTTTTCTTGTCCGTGGCTGCAGACAAGAATAGGACATGTTCTTCTTTTTTTTTTTTTTTTTTTTTTTTTTTGCGGGGCCGGGGAATGGAAGTGCTGTGTGATGTCCGCATCTTTTGTGGCCCCAATTGAAAATGAATGGGTCTGCACCCATTCCGTAAAATTGCGGAACAGATGCGGACCCATTTTGCAGACATGTGAATGGACCCTTACACTAATTACAAAATATTAAAATATTACATTAAATATTTTATGTTACATTTAAAGAGGTAGGTCCATCGTGGACATTTGTGGGTATATATACTTAGAACGGAGCCCGCAAAGTGCCGGAGGGTGCACCGCGCATACTCGGCCATCCTCCATTCATTTCTTTTGGAGTGCCGAAAATGGCCGAGTGGTATGCTCGGCTATTTTTGGAAGTCCTATTGAAATGAATAGGAAGCACACCGCACAAGCGCGGCCACCGCTCCATTCGCTCCTTCGATCCGGCACTCAGCTATTTTCAGGCAGTCCCATAGAAATTTTACATATTACTTTCAAGGGGCATATTGCTGTGAAAGGGCACAGCTGAGCATATTACTGTTAGGGGGCACAGCAGGGCATCTTACTTTCAAGGGCACATATCTGGGCATAACTACTGTGAGGGGGCACAACTTGGGTATATTACTGTGAGGGGCACATAATTGGCCATAACTACTGTGAGGGGCACATATCTGGCCATAACTATTGTGAAGGGGGAACAATGCTGGGATAACTACTGTGTGGTGGCATAAAGGGGGAATAATTACTATGTGGGGGCTTTTAGGGGACTGGGTGGGATTAGGTGTTTAGTTATGTTTTGGGTGGAGTTAGAGGCGTGGCCTAGTGCACACAATGTCCCCAACCACCGGTCCGCGAACCAGGACTGGGCCCTGAATGGATGTTTGCCAGGCCGCGGCAATCAGGAGCCCAGTCACAAGTGGGGGGCGGAGGCGGCGGCAGGGGACAGGGAGATGAGCGCTTTCATTGTGGAAACGCTCATCTCCATTGTCATCTGTATCGCCGTCCTCAGGACAGCGTTACAGATGCCTGTGCTGCGGCGGGGCAGGGGAGGGAGAGGCGTTTTCCCTGCCTGTTCCTCTGATAGGCTGCAGGCACAAGGGGGCATCTATGTGGGCACTTCTTACTGGTACATTATTGGGGGTCACTGTGGGGGCATCTATGTGGGCACTTCTTACTGGTACATTATTGGGGGCCAATGTGGGGGCATCTATGTGGGCACTTCTTACTGGTACATTATTGGGGGGCACTGTGGGGGCATCTATGGGGGCACTTCTTACTGGTACATTATTGGGGGCCAATGTGGGGGCATCTATGTGGGCACTTCTTACTGGTACATTATTGGGGGGCACTGTGGGGGCATCTATGGGGGTACTTCTTACTGGTACATTATTGGGGGGCACTGTGGGGGCATCTATGGGGGCACTTCTTACTGGTACATTATTGGGGGGGCACTGTGGGGGCATCTATGTGGGCACTTCTTACTGGAACATTATTGGGGGGCATCTATGTGGACACTTCTTACTGGTACATTATTGGGGGGCATCTATGTGGGCACTTACTGGTACATTATTGGGGGCACTGTGGGGGCATCTATGTGGGCACTTCTTACTGGTGCATAATTGGGGGGCAGTGTGGAGGCATCTATGTGGGCACTTCTTACTGGTACATTATTCAGGGCAGGGGCACTGTGGGGGCATCTATGGGGGCACTTCTTACTGGTACATTATTGGGGGGCACTGTGGGGGCATCTATGTGGGCACTTACTGGTACATTATTGGGGGGCACTGTGGGGGCATCTATGTGGGCACTTCTTACTGGTGCATAATTGGGGGGCAGTGTGGAGGCATCTATGTGGGCACTTCTTACTGGTACATTATTCAGGGCAGGGGCACTGTGGGGGCATCTATGTGGGCACTTCTTACTGGTACATTATTCAGGGCAGGGGCACTGTGGGGGCATCTATGTGGGCACTTCTTACTGGTACATTATTCGGGGGCACTGTGGGAGCATTTCTTATTGGCACATTATTAGGGGGCACTGTGGGGGTATCTATGGGGGCACTTCGTACTGGCACATTATTGGGGGCACTTCTTACTGGCACATTATTGAGGGCACTATGGGGGCACTTTTTACTGGCACATTATTGGGTGGCACTATGGGGGCATCTACTGAGGCCACAAAGAAGGGGTATTTTATATGGGGGGCACTGTATAGGGGCATTTTATGTTATATTTATATATTTTAATATGCATTTTTCATATCAGTCAGCGACTACCAGGACCCCCCCCAAACCTCCGCCTTTCCTCCGGTCCCTGTGGAAATTGTCTTGCAAGAAACTGGTCCTTGGTACAATAAAGGTTGGGGACCACTGCTAGCCCTGCCTACTCGAGCTGACCCCACCCACTCATGTTGCCCCACCTTCTGCCAATCTGGGCCCACCTACAATAATGAACACATTTATTTTCTGTTTCCAGGGGCACTTTAAATTCCGAGTCTGCCCCTGGGATCAGCCCTATTAAACCCGGCAGGGTTTGATCCTGCTCATTAAGGTCAGACATACATCAGCAAGTTGAATGCGATAAACTCTCAGCTTGTGTCAGTGCGAGGTGCTTTTCTGGCCTCTGCTCTTCTGACAGGATAGCACAGCATTATAATGATTTTATAATGCTGTGTAATCCTGAGAGTCATGGAATCTACTGAATTACACATATGCTGTCAGGGTAAGGCCTCATGTTTTTTGTCCACATCCAATCTGCAATTTTTGTGGGTCGGTGCAGACAAATTCACCTCAACGGTGGTAGAAAAAGATGCAGACAGCACACTGCGTGCTGTCCGCACCTGTATGTAGAACATGTCTTGTTCTTGTCCGTATTATGCACAAGGATAGGATTGTTCTATAGAGAGCAGGACGTTCTGTTCTGCAAAATGCTGGCATTCGTGTGTGGCAGATTCGCAATTTGCTGAGCGCAAAACAGGCAACAGTCATGCACATGAGCCTTTACATAGCATTAAAAATCAGTGTAAGGCCTCATGCACATGGCCGTTGCCGACCTGCAATACGTGGGCACCGGCATTGAGCTCACCGCATCATAGATGCGGACCCATTCACCCAATCATTGCTGCACTGAAGCCCTGATAGGTATACAGAATACAAATTCTGGATTTGCCTTGTTATGCTTGTGGTCAGCAGTATCAACCCCACCAGTCAGCTAACCTGGTTTAATGGGGTTGATCCTGCTAGCAGGTCCTCTTTAAAAAAAAATGCTACAGAAGTTAAACATATAAAAAAATATATAATACTATGATTAGATATAATTCAATTGATATGATTTTATATATATATATATATATATATATATATATATATATATATATATATATTTATGCTGGTTGTTGGAATAGGGAAGAAAAGAACAATGTGCTTTCACTTTAAGACCCGATCTTCTACAGCTCCACACTTTCCAGCATGGATCACGCGCAGACACCCGGAAGTAATCGCTTATAACATATCTAATCACGTGCTTTCGCTACACCAATAACGGTGGTTTTTAAAAGGGACAGCAGAGCGAGGGTTAACAGCAGACAGGCCAAAAGTAACATTACCCACTAGCGAATCGCGAACGCGCGCACCCAATGTATTGTATACGCAGAGTCAGTCAACCCAGGGAAACTACCAAACCCCGCCCATTCTCCGTTGCTGAGTCCTGATTGGTTGGAGCCGGAGCTAGGAACACATGGTCGCAGCTGAGTTCAGTGCTGGGAGAAAGCTCATCAACTGGGAGGTAAAGTGCTGGGGAGCCGGACCCCGGTCATCTGCTTACATGCGCCATCAATATATAATGAGCCGACACTCAGCTCCTTCACTTCTGTCTCTGACAATTTAAGATTCTGTTTCTGGCAGAGTGGCAACCCATATCAACCATTGCAGTGGCCACCTGGATGATTATCCAGCTTTCCCAGGCTTCTGCACAGCAGATCTTCTGCAGCTGTGGACTAAGGAAACTTGTATGAAGGCTTCATTCACACCACTGTATTTTGCAGTCCACATTGAATCCGTTTATTTATTTTTTTTGCAGATACATTGTAACAATGCCTATTATCTGCAAAAGGGACAATGATAGGACAAGTTCTATCTTTTTTGCGGGACTGCAGAACGAAAGTATGGATGTGGACAGAACGCGGTGCGCTGTCCGCATTTTTTGTGGCCTCATTGAAATGAATGGGTCTTCATCTGATCCGCATAAAATGTGGATTGGATGCGAACAGAAACCACGATCGTGTGAAAGGGGCCTAAAGTTCCATCTGCATCGGCACATTTCTGCCCCTTAAAGGGGTTTTACAGTAATAGTGATATTTAAAGGGTTATTCCAGTTATAGAATTTGTCCCCTATTCACAGGATAGGGCATAACTATAATGGTCCTACCGCTGGGACCCCCACCGATCATGAGAATGGGGCCCCTAAAATTGAAGGAGCGGCTGGTTTGAAAAGCACATTGTCACTCCATTTATTTCTATGGGAGTGCTGGAATTAGCCAAGCGTTCTCTTGATCATGGGGGTCCCAGTGGTAGGACCCTCACCGATCCCAGGGATCAGCAACCGTCAGCCCCCCCAGCTGCTGTGAAACTACAACTCCCAGAATGCAAGCACTCTTGGCTGTTCTTTTAACTCCCATAGAAGTGAATGAAGCATTCTGGGAGTTGTAGTTTCTGAACAGCTGGAGTGTGGGAGGTTGCTGATCTTTGTCCTATCCAGTGGATAGGGGATAACTATAACCAGGATACCCTTTTAAGCAAGTGTCTGCAGCCGGCCCCCTGAAATAGAAGATTCATACCTGCTCCAGTCCTCCTCCGCAGTCTCCATCTTTACATCCGGCACCACGTGGGTGTGGTCACATGCACTTCTTCAGCCAATGGCTTCAGCGGTGATGTGGCCGCAAGCAGCATGTCACCTCTGAAGCTAGCCATTGGCTGGAGCAGTGCATATGACCAGCCGGATGTAAACAGTGGAGGCTGCGAGGAGGGCAGGAAACCTGGAGCAGGCAGGTATTGAATCTTCTATTTCGGGGGGGGGGGCTGCTGGCACTTGCTTAAAAAGGAATATTGCCGTAAAACCCCTTTAAGGGATCACTAAGTTTTCAAAACACTTGATATGTCAGAGAGAGATACCAAAAGTTTTGATCATTAGAAGGAGGAGAGAGAAGCGCTCACATATCGGATGGAATCTGTACTCACTCACAGACTTTCTATTGAGCCTGTCTCCTGCACATAGGAAAGAGAGTGCGATATGTGAGTGCTTCTCTCTCCTTGTTCGAAATATCTGTGGAGGTCTCAGCGCTCTGACCCCCCC
Organism: Rhinella marina; assembly: GCA_900303285.1. NCBI lineage: Eukaryota > Metazoa > Chordata > Amphibia > Anura > Bufonidae > Rhinella > Rhinella marina. The sequence goes on from ONZH01028240.1 coordinate 29,525, forward strand.
TACCGATAAAAACTTTTGATCTGTCTCTGTGACATATCAAAAGTGTTATGAAAACTTGGTGACCTGGTCGTGTGCACACCGTATCACAGATGCGGACCTATTCAGTTGAATGGGTCCACAGTCCAGAAGGTCGGTACAGAACAGTGGCATGGTACCCCATGGAAGCACTACAGAATGCTTCCATGGGGTTTCTGTCCATGCCTCTGCAGCGCAAAAAAAAAATAGAACTTGTTCTATATATATATATATATATATAATGTAATGTCAGGCAAAAAATACTAAATACTGGACTCCTTCATCACTTATTTTTCAGCAGAAATCTTATTACTTTCCAGATGTCACCGACACGGGATAGACATTTTCTAGTTTCTTTCTCATAACATCTGTCCTAATTTATCTTCATATGCCCGGGTTCTCATTTCAGGATGGCAGTGTTTGTAGATCTCAACCTTACCAACTGTACGGAAGTCAAGAAGTTGCAAAGAGTTATAGAAATGGCGGCACATCGTAAGTACAGCGTGGGTTGTGCATCTGAGAGGAGAGATTTATCAGATGCCTTTTACAAGGGACCTTTAGTGAAACGTGCACTTTAATATCTGTGTCAGTGCCGATGTGACTGCTTGACGTTCTAGGCCCGAAGCCTCGGTACTTCTGAGAGCCAGCATGACAGCATGTCTCCTTCACAGTCAGTGGGAATGTTCTCATGGAGACCATGTGTGGATTGAAATCCCCATCCAAGCCCTCACCAATATTAATTGCCACCTTTGAAGCCAGCTGAGATGTAGATTTGGATGTATTAGGTTCCACACAAGCCTTCATGACAACAGAGCAGCTAATAAATCAGAAGAGGGCACACCATGAGGGTTTCTCTGTTGTGTAAAATCAGACATACATGATATTGGAATATATCTAGGCATATATGTAAGAAATATACATTAGAACATAAGTCCTGAGGACTTTTGCTTCCACAGTAGCAGCCTCATATAATGATAGTACTGTGTACCCCTCCTGTTTGAGGAGACTGATGTAGGATATGACTGCCGCATGTGACTTTCTGCCAGCAGAGGGCACCTTGTGGGAGCTCGGTGCAAGTGACTACATGTGGAGTGCCGCTGTGACCACTGGTTGAATGGGGGAATGTCACGGTGACTATTGGACAATTGGCTTAGCGATCATCTAAGTCACAGTTCTAGGCCTGTTTAAAAGGTCCACCATTGACCTGTAGGGTAGCTACCTTCCATCTGGTGGCATCAGAGGTTTAGCTTTGTATATAGAACTAATTAGCATACCTTTTCCCCAGAATCCAGGGCCTGGCCTATAAGACTCCTTACACCTACTAGGCGCTCTCCATAAGGAGAAATAGTACCTCCTGAATATTGGACAAATGGGAAGGAGGCTGCTCTGATGACTAGGGAAGTAGAGGGGAAATTGTGGATCACCACTTTTACTGCTAGAGGAGCGCACTATTCACACTGCTAGGAGGACATGTGATGTGTAAGACTCTCACATCCCCAGTTGAAATTTTTATTAGCCCATAAAATAAAAAAGTTCATAGAAATGAAAGTAAAGTAACCTAAAGATGTAGGTCTGCAGTAATAAATATCTAGGCATGATGGCCTCCTGGCTGTTAGTAGTTATGTAAGTGTACTTAGGGTAGGTGGACCTACAAGCTGATCCCAGACCCTCTCATATATGTGCATTTATGTGGAGGAGCTTGGGTTGTAAAGGTTTGCCAGGATTTCTTAAGCAATTTGTAATAATGGTGGCAAGGATACAACTGGATTGTATATTGGTTGTTAATCCATTCCAAACCAAAAATGCTGGCACAAGAGGACTTCAGGAGGGAACCTATGGTAGCCCTCATGCCTTCGCCAGTCCTATTTACCAAGCACCCTCTTTCTACTTAGGTAGTGAATGTGCTTCTTCACCTCGCCAAATAATTGCAATGTTGTTACTATAGTGAAAGTTCATTAGCTCAAATGTTCCATTTCAGAAAGAGAGAGATGTGAATGCACAGACCAACCAGCGCAGGTTCTCATCTCTACTGACAGCAATAGATTAGTTCTGCTGATTAAAATATTTTGGGAAATTGCTCTAAAGTGGTCCTGAACTTCAAGCTGACAGACGTGTTCCGATGTAGTTCTCTGTGTTACACAAATGTTTTAAAGGGGTTTTCGGGTTGTTAAATATTGATGACCTATCCTCAGGATAAGTCATCAATAACCAATTCATGAGGGCCTGGCACCCTAGCCACACCTGAAGTCATGGCAAAATCTCCTCAACTGTATTCTGCTGCAGATTTTTCTGGCACAAACTCCCCAGAAAAAATCTGCAGCATTTGTGTCCCATGTGGATGTACCTTAATATGTTGAGGGGGTTATGGCAAGCTCTAAAGTTGTATACCAAGGATAGGGGATAACTGATTGGCGAGCACCCAACCTTCAGGACCCCCCCTTCCTCCCCCCTCCCTCGAGCCAGAGAACAGGAGTCTCATTTCCTGGTACTGAAGGAGCAGCAAATTGAGCATGTGGCCTGCTGCTCCTTTCATTCTCTGAGACTGCTGGAGATGGCCAAGTACTGTACATACTTATCTCCAAAGGGTTGTTCACCCTTGATATTTTTTCATGATGCACCTCCACCCCCTGCCCCACCCAGTTTCATTTTCTATTAACAGACAGACGAGTTTCAATAGGTATCATCAAGTTTTGGAGCACATTGCCTACCTGGTTCTTGAAATTTGTCCAGGCCTACCTTGAAGTGGCGTTATTCGGCTCACCACTCCCGTCACTGGGATTGACCAAAGATTAGCTGAGTGGTCATGTCCTGACCTTTCCTGCGTGTAGATCCAAAAACCTAGAAGGAGAGAGCAGTGGTGGCTGGAGCAGCGAGGATCAGTAAGGGGAGTAATATTTATGGTTAAAAAAAAAAAAAAAAAAAAAGATTCCCCCAGACAACTCGTCTAATGTGGTCAGATGTAGGTTCTATTCTAAACTCTGTTCCGATCTAGGTGTGGCAAGATCTTAACTGAATCCTATTCCTGTTTTTTCAACCCTTTAGTTGGTTACTCAGCCGTTGCCATCAACCATATCGCAGAGTTTGAAAATAAGAAACCGGTAAGATTTAATTTTGGAACCTTTCATTATGGGTATTTGTGTTATTTGATCTCAGTCTGAGCACCAGTCCAGCACTTACTCTTCTGGGTAGACAATAGATCAGTCTCTCCTTTGTGGCTGACTTCCTTTGAACTACAGGATTACATCAGCATCTATTAAATACCTCCTGGCAGCTTTGAGACACCTCCCCACCAAGCTCTTCCCTCCCTGTTCCTCTGTATGTCCCTCCATACATAAAGTACTGCTAAAGATATAATTTCTGCCCTATATAGGGGAACGGGAGAACGGTGATGCAGTCTCCTAAAACTTCTCTGACTGATACGGTCTCCCTCTGCCTTCTGTGAGTTCTGTGTGCATAATTTCCGGTGTATTTCTGAGATTCACACTGGTCTTTCCTGCTTGTAAGGTCACAAACAGGAGACATGAAAACATGCTGAAACTGCACCATAGGAATACACTGGACCCTGTAGTGTGAGTTAGGGTTCAGATAGTATTATGTTTCTGATCTACGCTTACTGGCCTTCCATAGAACTCAGTGGGTTGGATTTATGAAAAGTGTCTCAATCAAAAACTGTCTTTCTCGTTAATATCATTGGTGGATGCAGCTTCATGGATATAGGCCTGGCCGCAAGGAGGCTGACACTAGGAATAAAAAAAAGTATTGGCTCCGTCCAACACTATATATACCCTATACCCTATACCCTCTCCTAGGCTAATCAGTTTGTACCAATAGCAGCCGGAGAGTCCTAAAAACAGAGGCAACAAGAGACCAACGTGTTCAGAACCTGGGGAGGGATACCAGAACAGTCTGCAAACAGGAACACAAAAAAATAAACTCTTATCAAACTAAATGTTTATGAAGTCAGGAGATCAGAGATAAGGCTTTACATGAGCCATCAGCTGAAGCAATTCAGGTGGGACAGTCTGCAAATAGACTGATTATTAACTGCATGTATCATAAAAACTGCTGAACATTTTTAATAAAGACCAAATGAAAAAATGATTTTCAGCCCAAAATGAATAAAATGGAATCATAGAAAAATTATCCCAAAGGTGTCCCTAGCCTGTGCTGCAATATGGAGAAAATGTGGCAATTCTACAAGAAGTGTGATCTACTACCGTGTTTCCCCGAAAATAAGACCTATCCCAAAAATAATCCCTATGTACATTAAGTCTATTATATGTCAGTGACGTCACGATCACTGAGAATCGGGTTACAGTCTGGGCCCGGTGGGGGGGCTCCACAGCCCAGAAAGTTATTGTATTGGCCAGTCAAGGCCTCTTTGCTGGTGGCGCTATCTAGGGGAAAGGAGAGGGGCCCAAATGTGTAGTGCCGATATCTTGACAGCCTAGACCAGGCAGCTGCGGGCCGCGGCGGCGTTCATTACTGGGGTGCTGCACCGACACGTACGCCTTCCTGCGCTACTCTGTCACTTGGATGACTAAGATTCACCGCCTACCTTGCTGTATGTCCACTGCCCCCTGCTTCCTTCTGAGGCTCCTCTCTGGCAGTGTGCAGCACCGAGTAAGTTCAAACATAAATGTGTGATAGTTGTTCATTGAGGCAAAATAAGACCTACCCTGATAATAAGCCCTAACGCTTTTTTGGAGAAAAAAAAATAAGACACTGTCTTATTTTCGGGGAAACACAGTAGTTATATAGATTGCAACATGCTACAGATAAAATGTATTTCTTCTGGGACAAACTGAGCTGTACTAATGTTTCAATTTTCTTTTAGGAAATTGTGAAACCTATATCTACTAAGGATCTGTTTCCATCGCCGCCAACTGTACAGGTATTACATATGGGTCTGCGCCTTGCAATAGTAACAAGGCTTGCTTGATGAAATACATAGTTTTTGATTGTTATTAGTTTAGACTGTTATTATATAAGCGAAGTCTAAAGTACCGTACTCCGCCACTCTAAGGCCCCTTTCACACGAGCGGGAGACTCGCATGTCTCCCGCAACGCATCTACAGGGCTGGACTCCGTACGGACAGGGATCGCATATAATGCTATGCGATCCCTGTCAGTGCGGAGTCCAGCCCTGTAGATCCGTTGCGGGAGACATGCGAGTCTCCCGCTCGTGTGAAAGGGGCCTAAAGCTGGCCATAACTATCGGCTGAATCATCGTTAGGTGGACAACCAACAATCCCCTGACTCCCACATACACGTTCAGTTCAGCCAAACATAGAGAGAGGAGAAAGCTACTGCGGATGGTGGCCTGGGAAAACAAAAGGATCGGAAATATTCACTTTCCCTGATCCATTTCACCCCCGATATCATCTGTGCTGTTCAGTTTTGTCACAGGGACCTAGAAGTGAATATATTACTGACGTGCAAATAGGACAACTTCCGCTATGAACACAAGTCACATTGTCAGGCATGGAGAAACTGCTGTATACCGGGTGGCAAGTTGCCAAGGGAACTGTACAACACCCATGGAGTATCATGCACGTGTCCTATTCCAGTTAATAGGATCCGTGCACGATACTCACCGGGCTTCAGATGGTTTCCTTGACAACTGTATTGTCCAGCGTGCAGTTACTGTATGTTTCTTCAAGTCTGTTGTCAGATTGAGTGGGAGGGTATGCCTGGAGGCTACATTTACTAAAAAGTACCATATGTTTCACTTCATAAGACATTTTTTCCCTCCCAAAAGAGTCAAAGAATAGATTAAAAAAAATAATGAATGAATTGGTTGGGATTCCCCAAAATAAGAATATATTTTCAGGGTTACCCCAGTTCTTAAAAGACTGGGAATCACTGCCCCATACCAGATACTTGGGGGAAGGAATGGGATGAGTATTAAATTTCACCATGCCGGTGTCGGGGGTGTACGGCACCGGCTTGTCTCTCTCTTTCTACCCTTACAAATAAACATGCAGTCTTGGCTGAGTGTGCATGTCCGCGGGGAGGCTGTATGACCACTTTATTCATGTAGACCATAACTAGATTTGTTTTCCCCTTTGTATTACCTGCAGGGTAAATCTACACCAATCCAAATTCTCAAGAGGCTAACCATCATAGCGTCAGATCCATCCCATTTCAATGTACTGGTACGTAGTGCTTCTTTTCTTTTGATTTTATAATATTTAAAGTGTTCGTCTTGTTGAAGAGAAAAGGAGCGTTCAGAGGATTTAGTTTTTGGTTGACTATGTTGCAGAGAGCTGCATTCTTTCTCCATAGTCACATTGAGCAGCTAGGGGTGATATTCACCTCTGCAGTCAATCACTGGCCTCAGCAGTCACATACTAGATACTGCAGCAGCTTTTAATTGGCTGCACAGTGATTTTGTGTGTAGCGGACGTCACCACAGCAGAAGAACAATGACATCAGTACTGCAGGACCGGAGCATGATGCTGTACATAAGTGACGGGGCAAAAAAGTGACCACAGAAAGGAGTGGAGTTTGAGTGCAACAAGAGCAATGGTGACGCCCTAGTTTCACAGAAGGCTTAATTTGCATATCAGGGAAGGGCAATATACGGCTACTTTCACACTTGCGTTTTATAATTCCGGTATTGAGTTCCGTCATAGGGGCTCAATACCGGAATAAAACGCTTCAGTTTTGTCCCCATTCATTGTCAATGGGGACAAAACTGAACTGAAGAGAACGGAATGCTCCTAAAAGCATTCCGTTCCGTCTTCAGACCGGAGAGCAAACCACAACATGCTACGGTTTGCTCTCCGGTCCAGGCATCCGCACCAAGACGGATCCGTCATTACCCCCAATGAAAGTCAATGGGGACGGATCCGTTTGGTGTGACACAATGGTGAACGGATCCGTCCTCCATTGACTTTCAATGGAGTTCATGACGGATCCGTCACCTGCACACATACATACATACACACATATAGACATACACAGACATATACAAATACACATACATACTTACGTGCTCCCGGCAGGTCTCCACAGCGCAGGAGGAGCAGGACGGCGCACACATAGGATGATTCCACCCGGCGCCCAGCAGAGGGCGCTGTGGGGAATCGTCCTATGTGCGCGCCGTTCTGCTCCTGTACTGTGTTGTGGAGACCTGCCGGGAGCATGTATTTGTATGTGTATATGTCTGTGTGTATGTACTGTGTGACATGTGTGGGGCTGGAGCGCGGTTCCGGCCTCACACATGTCCCTGCGGCAGCATAGATCCGGCGGCACCCTTCACCTGCCGGATCCGTGCTGCCGCTAATGTGAAAGAGGCCTAAGTCTGGAACGGAGCCATGGATCAACAAAAGAAAAACAGTGTTTTAATCCAGTGAACCATAGCTATGTGTCTATGCAAGCAGTTGAATAGGAAGGTCACTGATTCACTTTAAGGGAAGTGCCTGGTTTAGTTTTTCAGCCTAGTGACAGGTCCTTTTTGAGTAGTGGTTTTTAAATCTGTATATATGTGGGGCTTTATTAATCATTTATTTTAGTTTTTTGTGTTCTTTTGACAGAGATCCACCTCCCCTGTCACCAGACTGTATGATATTGTGGCCGTCTATCCAAAAACAGAAAAGCTGTTCCATGTAAGTACTTCACCTGGAAGGTCGCCATACACAACTTTCACAGATCTGTTTGAGAACTACAGGGAAAGTGATGTTATACCTCTAGAAAGTATTTTCACTCATTCTATATGCAGGTTCTTAATAAACGGTTCCTTAAAGGGGTATTCCCATCTGAAACAAGTATGGAATATCCAGGGAACATGTCATAAATGTCTGTCCCCCATTCTGCCCATACTCAGTATCTGCATCGTATGGATCCTGAATACTGCGTCCATACCTCTTAGTGGATATACTGGTCTTTTTATATGGTGATGTGCTCAGTTTTATTGTACGTCAGAATCCGATCTCTTACTGTATTCACTCCTGGAAGCCTTGAAAATGATCCCCAGGTCAGTGCTATCTACCGAATCAGGGTGAAATGCAGATGTACAGTACATAGGAGCAGTTATTCTTTGTTACCGGATATTGGTAGTTTTGTTGTTAAATTAAAAGGATTCACCCCTATAACCTACAGTAAGGCATTAGTAGTGTAAAGGACTCCAGGACTGTGCGGTCACAAACCAGCCATGTACTGGAGTCCTCTTCATTTAGGAGCCCTGTCTATGCACTTATGACCGCTGTCTATGCATTGCTTGTCCCATTTGCAGTGAATATTTTCTTCCTTTTACACTGTGTATGTATCTGAAGTAAACCCGCAGTTTCTTGCAGGCTCTATAATGTTGTTTAAAGGGCATCTGTCAGCAGATCTGTACCTATGACACTGACTGACCTGTTACATGTGCACTTGGCTGCTGAAGACATCTGTGTTGGTCCCATGTTCATATGTGTCCGCATTGCTGAGAAATATGATGTTTTATTATATGCAAATGAGATGATGATGTTTACACTGTCTGACCCTGTCAAGTGCAGAGAGAACAAAGCCTCTAGGAGTAACGGCAAGGCCCCATTGCTGCTAGAGCAGAGGTAGGAGACCTCCGACACTGCCGCTGTTTTGAAACCACAACTCCCAGCTTCCATACTTTGCACTTCTCTAAACTCCCATAGAAATGAATGGTGCATGCTGGGAATTGTAGTTTCACAGCAGCTGAAGTGCCGAAGGTTGCTGACCCCTGTCCTAGAAGCTAATTTCCATATATTAAGCTTTTTTCTCAGCAATGCGGGCACATATGAACCTGGGACCAACACAGATGCCTTCAGCTGCCAAGTGCACATGTAACAGGTCAGCCAGTGTCATAGGGACAGATCTGCTGACAGATGCCCTTTAAGGATTTGTGCCACTAGTAACACATCCCGTGTCCTGTCCATGGCATAGGGGATAAGTGTCTGAATGCTGGGACCCCCTACAATCACAAGAATTGGGGATCCACAATTGCTGCCAAACTACCCTGTCAGTATGGAGCAGGGGTTAACGTCTGGGCGACCGCCATAAGTGCTATAGTTGGAAGTCCCATAGACTGAATGGAGCGGTGGTTACTCATGCACACCACTGATCCCTTCTCATCGGGCAGTTGTGGGTCCATGTTCTTGTGGTTGTTTGGGGTCCTAGCGGTCGAACCCCCACGGATCAAACACTTATTTCCTGCTCTGTGGGTAGGAAATAAGTATTATTAGTGATGCAACCCCTTCAATGATGTATAGTGGCCGCAGTATTTTCCATTACTAATGTCTTCTGTCTCTTTGTGTCAGGCTGCGTGCACCACCATCGATGTGGATATCATATGCATCAACGTAACGGAAAAGTATCCATTTTTCTTCAGAAGGCCACCTGTAAATGCTGTAAGAAAAGTGTCCTATTCAGCAAAATGTATACGGTTTGCATTTATTTTTAAACATGGGAGCCTATGGGCCACGTGTGCCAACGTGTGTTTATTCAGTCACAATCCCCTCCCCCGCTGCTGTTTTACCTTCAATGTACACTGCAAACTTACAAATGTAATGTGAATGCACCCCGACTATCTCACATCTCACTATACCTGTACAGTTACTTTGTAGTAATTTAACCACCTAAGGGCCCTTGCACACGACCGTGGAGCACGGTCCGGGACGGTCCGTGAAAACCCAGACCGTGCTCCTTTTGAGGGCAGGAACGCATGGCGTCTTTGGTTGCTATGACGCCATGCGCTTCCTGAGGCCGCCGCTGTAGAGTGATACACTCTATACGAGCGTGTACAGTGTATCACTGCACAGCGGCAGCCTTAGGAAGCGCACGGCGTCATAGCAACCAACGACGCCGTGCTCCACAGTCGTGTGCAAGGGCCCTAACTGTTTTGCCCGAGTCCAGCACGTGCAGTGTGAAAAGTAGCTAACTTGAAGGGGTGGGCTGCTTTAGATGCTGCTATCTCCCTAACGGTAGCAGCTAGAAACATGTAACTGGTCTTTTTTTGTAAGCGAACAGTCCAAGCTTTCATACAAGACCAACATGACAGCTAAAGTCCAAGCAACAGAGGAGAAATCATTGATAGAAATCAACTTGGGAATAATCGGGGGTAAAAACCCGTTTTTACTTTCACTTTCAGCTGCATTCACAGCATCCCGATTTCTATCAGTGATATCTTTCTCTGTCCTGAACGTATTACTTTCATTATGTTCTTGTATGAAAGCTTGGAATGTCTGCTTTCAAAGAAGACCAGTTGCATGTTTATATCTGCTACCATTCAGGTAAAGCAGCCCTTCCCCCTCCAGTTAACTACTTATCCCACTGCTGGAGCTCCACTCTGGCAAAACAGGGGGTTAATAAAATGTCTGACTATAATTCTGTTGAGGTCTCCTCCAAAGTGGGGCTTAAAAATTAATATCCAGGTTAATATTACATGTAATATGAGAAATTTTGTATTAGAATTTAGAACCTTGTGTACCAATGCTTTGTATACCCCTCTATTCCAGGCCATCGAGAGAGGCATCTTTTTTGAGCTGATTTATACACCGGCAATCAAAGATTCCACTTTAAGACGTTATACAATTTCTAATGCGCTCAGTTTAATGGAAATCTGCAAAGGAAAAGTAAGTAATGATCCAGAATTGCAGTGTACGTTACAATGGTTTGGAAAGGCACGGGAGATTTTTTTTTAATGTGCTTTTAGGTTCTATTCAATTTAAAAAACTGAAGTTGCCACTAGATGCTTTAAAGTCGTTGTCTGGAGCATTTCACCCCAAGTACCCTCTAATAATAAGTTCCAGCCAAGTACCCTCAAGGAAGCCATCCATGATAAATGTTAACAAAATAAGGCTCTTCTTTAGCCACCGTCATAGGGTCTGTTCTGAGCCTCAGTCAGCAGTTCTTTCAGATTTGACAGAATAGCGTAGCATGCAGCACTGATCTTCCTGTCAAATTGACAGACCCCACATTTTGACCCATGATGGATGGCTATTGCTTTTCAAATTGCATTCTATACTACCAAGCATACCGGAGAATGCAGCACAGCATACCTGTTACATCCAGTGATGTCTCATCTGATTGTAGACGTTCTCATTCCTCTTCTCCATTTGACCCAGACCGCCATCATGACTTTTTCCAGCCACGTTCCATCTGTACAGATATTTCTGCACAGACTTCTTAGGTTCTTAACTTTTCCATCATCTTTCTCAACACAAACCTCACATCCTGCTGCCACCACCAGTACTGCCCACAGGGCTCATCAATGTTGCAAGATACTTTACTGCATTAACCGATAGTTTACCAGAAAACACTAGTACCACACAAATAGTGCCCACTTCAATAATTACCACACACTGCCCTTCAAAATAATGGTGCCCCTAACAGTAATAGTGCCACAAACAGTGGCCCCCAGAAATAACTGTGCCAGGGTGCCTCCTTCCACACAGTAAGGGACCGTTCAGACGGCCGTGGTATTGCGGATGGTACAGCGTGGTACAGCAATTTGCGGAACACACAGCCCGACACCCCGTTCTAACTACTTATTCTTAGAATATGACGTGTTTTATTTATTTTTGCGGAGCCCTGGCTGCCTGCTATCATTGAAGTGAACGGGGCCGAACCTATTCCGCAATTTTGCGGAATAGGTGCAGACTCGTTCACACGGTTGTGTGAATGGGCCCTAATAGTGCTCCCAAAAGTACCACCAGTAGTATAATGCTCCCCCCATAGTGCCCATAATAGTAATAATGTTCCACTTGGTACCCCAGTAGTAATAATTCCCCCCATAGCAGTAATTCCACCCAGCAGTAATAAAGCCTACCATAGTGCCCCCAGTAATAGTAAAACCCACCATAATGTCCTCTATAGTAAACCCACCATAGTACCTTCATTAGTACTAATGCCACAGTATAATGCCCCCAGAAGTAAAAAAAAAACAACAAAAAAAACCTATAATGTGCCCCAGTAGTAAAAATGCCCTACAATCGTCATAATGACCTGTAGTGGCCCAATAGTTTGCTGTATGCTCCCCCAAAGTGGCAAAGGAAAATAACAAAATCAAATTCGCATCTCTCGTTCCAGTCTGCGACTCGGTGCTGGACACAGACCTCTTCTAGTCGGAGTTCTGAGCTGCCAGCATCCTGGCTCAGGTAGTCGCTGTGACGTCATCACGACCCCTGAACCATCCTGTCATAGGCTTGAGGCATAGTGGCCTATAGCAGTGAATTACTGGGCAGGGAAACATTAGCTCCCATACTCTGACTTATTCAACTTATTACTATTACTCTGAAGTATTCAACTGTATCGCCGTCCTGAGGATGGCGATACAGTTCAATGTGGAGCAGCCGCATTTCAGTGCCTAATGAAATATTGCTGGATGGTAGGGCATCCAGGTTGTACCTGTAACACCGGTCGAGAAACTCTGGCCTAGGCCCACCTCTGTAAAAGAGCTCTATAGCATTACCCCACCTTCACCAGTGGGCAGTCAGGCAGGCAACATTCTCCTGGCATCTCGTCCATCAGAAAGCCCGATAGAGGAATGTGATTCGTCACTCTAGAGAACATGTCCCCATGGCTCCAGAGTCCAGTGGTGGCATGCTTTACACTACACCAGCCAAAGCTTAGCATCGTGCTTGGTGATGTAAGGCTTGCATGCAGCTGCTCGGCCATGTATGTAACAGGAACAGTACAGTTTTGATGACGATATTGTCAGAGGAGGTTTGGACTCTGCAGTTATTGAGTCAGCAGAGCAGTGGTGAAGAGAAGAATACTCTGCTTTTCTATTTTAATTGTCGTGTTTGCAGGCGATAATAAGGATGTTCAGTCATTTTTACGTTTTTTTACGGTTTGGATTCTGTCTTTAGTGGCCCTTTGAATAATGATGACTGCAGGATGGAAAGCATTTGGACCACACTATTAAAATGCAGTTCCACCTTTTTTCTCATACAGCCATGCTGATATTTCCAGCAGCAGCTGAAAACCACAGGCCGATGATAATGGAATTCCATCGTAGTCATAATGTCCAACTGTGGGGTCCAATTAGCGGATTAGAGACCCCCTGATGCCCGTTTTCAACAGCAACCAGTACATTCCCGCTGCTGATTTTTATATATTCGAGCCAAAGAACCGTTCAGACACTTCTGTAGGTTTTCTCCTAGGGCAAATACATTTTACATCATGGCCTTCGTGTGCAGAACCTTGTAAAGGAATCACATTCATCATTAACCGCGTTCATTTAACCTGAGGGGTCTACACGCTGGATAAACTGTACTGCCCATTAATGCCACTTGTAGTTGGCATGGGATAAAGATTTCCTCCTTATCAGATGTATAATGTGACCATATGTTGGATAATAACCTGTACCTGCAGATATTGGAATGATTTCCCAGAGCTATCCATTATACCCCTGCAAGGACAAGCACTAAAGCCAGCCACGTCTACAGTATCACAGATGAGTTGCAGAGTCGTGGCAAGTTAAAGAAGAACTCCCGCAAAAATTTTTATTCTCTGACCTGTTAGAAAGCTGCATGATATAATCTGTAGTGAATGTCATTTTCTTATCAGAGGCTGAAATTGAAAGTTTCCACTCTCTTCTTATAGTAGCTGGGTCATGTGACCAACTCCCTGACCTCCAACTGACCCAGGACAGGAAATCAGTCACTGTTCTATTCATTCCTATGAGACTGAAAGTGAGGCTCCGATAGGAATACATAGAGAATTAGACTTCCTGTCCACACATAAGTCTCTGTGTGAGTTGGTGGGTCTAATTCCTAGTCACATGACACAGATAAGAAACTTCAGGATGATATAACTCAAAAATTCAGCTACTGGTAAGAAAATGACATTCACTACAGATTACATCATGTACATTTCAAGCAGGACGTGGAATAAACATTTTTGCGGGAGTTCTTCTTTAAGGGGCATCCTTTAAACTATTTGATCTCCTGGGAAATACCAGTGTAATATTCATTTGTGTCAGGTGCAGTAAACCCCTTAGTGACCATGCAATGTTTAAATTTTTTTCTGTCATCACTTCGATGATTGCCATATGATAGCTTGGGAAAAAAAAAGTTTTTTTTTTTTTTTTTTTTACAGATTTCACTACTTTTGCACAATAAAACCTTAAAAAAACTAATTTTTCTTTCGACAGAGCTGTGTGAGGGCTTTATTTTTGCAGCATGACTTGAGGGTTTGATTTGTACCATTTTGGTACAGACTAAGAATTTTTTGTGTGTGTAATATATAAGCAAAAACATTAGTTCTGGCCTTTTTATATTTTTTTTTGTTTTAACGCCATTCATCGTGCAGGAGAAGTTAAGTTATCATTCTATGGTTCAAATTTTATTTTTTACATTTTAAAAGGGAAAAAGCTGGATTTTTTTTTCTTTTTAACTTGTGAACTTTAATTCTTATTTTTACCACTTAATAGTGTCACAAGGGGATTTTGACATGTGATTACTTGATCACTTCCATAATACACTGTACTACATATGTAGTGCAATGTATCATGCTGACAGTATGAATCATTCAGGCAAACTATTAAAGGGGTTCCCCAGTAATTAAAAAAAATGAAAATAAGTAAATATTACTTCATTATAAATATGTTCCCAAATACCTTTCATTAGTTATGATGGCTTGTTTTGTCTGGGGAGCAATCATTAGGAGAAATAAAATGGCCGCCGTCCTATTAGTGATGTCCTAATCACATAGCAGGACAAGTTACTTCACAACACTGAGCTACAGATCTGCCTCATCCTCCTATCTGCCCTGTTTTGTCAGTATACAGATGATAAGATCTTTAGCTGAGTCTCTGTTGGAACTGAGTTCATGAGCAGATGTGGCCGATGAGCAGCAGAACGTGTGTGCAGTCTCCATTACCACAGTCTGTCCTCTCTGTACTTCATGTCTCCTCATGTTCTCCATTCCTACAGGGATTCAGGTAAATACCATATTAAACTGTATTCAGGATCATAACCACTGACAAGCAGAGCAGAGAGGAGGATGAGGCAACTCTTTACCTCAGTGTTGTGAAGTAACCTGTCCTCCTGTGTGATTAGGAGAGGTTTTGTGTGTACTAATAGGACGACGGCCATTTTATATTTCCTAATGGTTGCTCTATAGACAAAACCAGCCATTATAACTAATGAAAGGTATTTGGGAATATATTTATAATAAAGTAATATTTACGTATTTTCCTTTTCTTAATTTCTGGAGAACTCCTTTAAGCCTAATAGGCATACACTGAAGGCAGACCTGGGGCGTTCAATAGACTTTTTCATTCCTTTATAACCTACATTTCCTCCTAAAG
The DNA here is from genome assembly GCA_900303285.1 of Rhinella marina. Taxonomy (NCBI): domain Eukaryota; kingdom Metazoa; phylum Chordata; class Amphibia; order Anura; family Bufonidae; genus Rhinella; species Rhinella marina. Next base: position 44,814 of record ONZH01028240.1, read on the forward strand.
GGAGTCTGTCACCAGCGACCTCCCAGTCCAACTGTTTGCATTATTTTCTTGATCTGAGGCTCAGTTCCCGAGTATATGCAAATTCTATGCAGCGGGGGCATCACTGTTGCTCTTTTTCCTCTCCTTTCAGTGGCCAGCCCCTCCATTGCTGCCATTGCCACTGCCTGGCCCTGTCAGTCCAAACAGCGAGGGAAAGGCTGACCACAGAAAAAAGTACAGCTTGAGTGCCAAAAGAGCAATGGTGAAACGCTCATTGCACCAAAGGTGTTCATGTATCAGACATTTATGGTATGTTTAAAGGTGTTCTCCGGGCTTTTAATATTGATGACCTATCTTTAGGAAAGGTCATCAATATCAAATTGGCCGGGGACTGACACCCAGCACTCCCGCCGATCAACTGTATGAGGAGACGGCACGCACAGTGCGCACATGCCATCTCTCTTCCTGCTCGCTGCTGCTTTGCCACAGACAGCAGCGGTAAGCATGAAGGCAGACGGCTTGTGCACACTGTGCGTGCCGTCTCCTCATACAGCTGATCGGCAGGAGTGCTGGGTGTCGATCCCCGGCCAATCTGATATTGATGGCCTATCCTCAGGAAAGGTCAATCATTATCAAAGTTCTGGAAAACCCCTTTAACCACTTCCCGTCCGCACGTTGACTATAAACGTCCGGGAAGTGGTTATCTATCTCTGAATGGCCGTTTATAAACGGCCATTCAGAGATAGCAGCTGCACGCTAATCGTGCAGCTGCACAGTGGGGTACCTGCTGTCAGTGACAGCAGGGTACCCCAAAGAGAAGGCAGGGGCCGTTCCCAGGGGTCCCTGCCTTCTAGATCGCTGTATACACAGCGCTCAACGAGCGCTGTGTATACAGATCAGGAAGCGCTATTGCGCTTCCTGTTCCGGCCCGGCGGTCACGTGATCGCCGGGGCCGGAGAGTGCAGGAGCTGCCGGGTCTCTCATAGACCCGATCAGCCCTGCACTGAGGCTGTACAGCATAGTATTATGCTGTACAGCCTCTCTGGGGATGTATTTCCCCTGTAACTGGGGCCACTATGTCAGCCCCAGTTACAGGAGAAATCAAGTGTAAAAAAAAAATAAATAAAATAAGTGAAGTTAAATGTCCCCCTGAGGTCTTGTATGACCTTATGGGGGACACAAAGTGTAAAAAAAAAATAAAAAAAATAGTATCATTAAAAAAAAAAAAAAAAAATCACATATATATAAAAAAAAATAATTTCCCCCCAAATATTTCATTAAAAAAGTTACAAATAAAAATAAATAAATAAGATACACATATTTGGTATCACCGCGTCCGAAACGACAGTCTCTATAAAAATATCACATGATCTACCCCATAAAGTGAACTGCGTAAAAAAAATCTAATAAAAATTAAGCCAAAACAGCTTTTTTTTGTCGCATCACCTACCAAAAAACATAATATTAAACAATCAAAAAGTCGTATGCATCCCAAAATGGTAGCAATAAAAACGTCACCTCCTCCCGCAAAAAATGAGCCCCCACACAAGATTATAGCCCGAAAAATGAAAAAAAAAATGGCTCTTAAAAAAACTGCAACACAAAAACATGATTTTTCTTCTAAAAATGCTCTTATTGTGTAAAACGTAAAAAAATAAATAAAAAATAGACATATTTGGTATCGTTGCGTCCGTAACAACTGGCTCTACAAAAATATCACATGATCTACCCCATCAAGTGAACTGTGTAAAAAAAAATGTAGAAAAATGCCCCTAAACTGCTTTTTTTTTTTAGTTAACCTCCCAAAAATTAGATTAAAAAGTGATCAGAAAGCCATATGTACCCCAAAATGGTGCCAATAAAAAGCACAGCTTGTCCCGCAAAAAATAAGACCTCACGCAGCTCAGTCCACAAAAAAATTAAAAAGTTATCACTCTTACAAACCATGACAAAAAATTCCACGTTAGAAAATGCAGATGCTGCTCCTCCCCTTCTGAGCCCTGGCGTATCCCCAAATAACAGTTTACGACCACATGTGGGGTGTTTCTGCAAACTGCAGAATTGGGGTAATAAATATTGAGTTTTGTTTTGTTGTTAACCCTTAATGTGTTACAGGAAAAAATTATTAAAATGGAAAATCTGCAAAAAAAGTGAAATTTTGAAATTTCACATCTATTTTGCTTTAATTCCTGTGGAATACTTAAAGGGTTAACAACATTTCTAAAATCAGTTTTGAATAGTTTGAGGGGTGTAGTTTCTAAAATGGGGTCATTTATGGATGGTTTTTATTATGTAAGCCCACAAACTGACTTCAGAACTGAACTGGTCCTTAAAAAAGTTGATTTTGCAAATTAGCAAAAATTGCGTCTAAAATTCTAAACCTTCTACTGTCCTAAAAAAATAAAATGACACTACCAAAATGATGCCAACATAAAGTTGACATATGGGGAATGTAAATTAAAAAGTATTTTATGGGGCATCACTATCTGTCTTAAAAGCAGAGAGATTGAAATTTAGAAAACAGTGAATTTTTTCAAATTTTCGGTAACTTTTGGATTTTTTTATAAATAAAATTAAAACTTATCGACTCAAGTTTACCATTAACTTGAAGTACAATGTGTCACGAGAAAACAATCTCAGAATCGCTTGGCTAAGTAAAAGCGTTCCAAAGTTATTACCACATGAAGTGACATGTCAGATTTGAAAAATTAGGCCTGGTCAGGAAGGGGGGAAATGGCTCAGAGCTGAAGTGGTTAAGTATTTATGAGGAAATAACCAATAAGCACAGCAGAAGAAATCTTCAGTGTAATGTAAATTTGAGGAAGAACGTGTGACATTCATAAACTCTTCCTGTTTTATTTCTTTTTATTGTAGAACATTATTATATCTAGTGGTGCAGAAAGGGTAAGTTACCTTTCTTCCATTTCACCATATATTTCTACCGTTATATGCTCACCAGTGATATCAACCATGAACTGATTTACATTTTAAAAATAACACTGTCTATTTAAAGGGACATTAACCCTTTCCCATCCTTTGGTGTACACGTATGTCCTCAGTTGGAGCTATTTTCTACATTACTTTATAGACGTATGGCCCTATGATCACCAGGGTTCACTGTTATACATAAAGAACCTTAGGGGCCAGTCGGCTATAGTAAAAAAAAAAAAAGTAGTAAAATGTTTATAGTTAAAGGGTTTCTGTCACCAGTTTTTTCGGTATGAATCAGGCTGACATTAGAAATGTGCTAATGTCACCTGATTCCAAATATATATCTGTTTTATTTACTGGTGCCCCCATTTTTATATAAAATGAACTTTTATTTTATGCTAATAAGGCCTCTACGTGCAAGGGGCGTTACCCCTGCTCCTACAGGCTCTGTTGATTGACAGGACCAGGCAGAGAAGAAACACTCCATTCACCATAGCTTGCAAGGACCTTCAATGGTGTCATGACCATGTGATCAGTCACATGGTTTAGGAGGAGACAGGCTGTTTGTGTGATCCTAACCATGTGATATAAACATTAAATGAAATTCAGTAAGGAGTAAAAACTTGAGAATGTGGCCATCTAATATGTTTTACATAAGAAATGAAAGTATTAAGATTGAAAATGAACGGCATACGATAAGAAAAAAGTGTTTTGTGAATTCAGCCATTAAAAATGAAAAAAAAATGCATCTTGCAGGCTATGAAGGTTTAAAGGGGTTGTCTGGGATTTTGATATTCATGGCCAATCAGCTGTTTGAAGAGGCTGTGGAGCTCTGGTGAGTGCTGCAGTCTCTTACTAGGCCAGTGACGTCACGTTCATTGGTCACATGGCCTAAGCGCAGCTCAGTTCTAATCAAGTGAATGGACATCGGGGCAGATTGGCCATAAACTCTACAGGGAAACTTCCTGGTGGGCCGATGCCCATGGGGCTGCCTGAACCCTCCTTTTGGTGTACCAGTGGCAGTCTTTAGGAATGTATTTTGTACTGCTGGGGCAGTATATTGAGATGCACTGTGGTATTTGGCTCTGCTGGGGGGTATAATGTGCTGGATAATCTTATTACTGCCCCTGCCTTCTGTCGGTTTGGACCCGACTACAAAATGGGGACACTTTCAGTTTTATGCCAGGGCCACTTTACGTTCCCAGTCCGCCCCTGATGGACATGGCTGCAGTACCAAGCACAGCCCTGTGCTTGGTAAGCTGCGAGGAGGCGGCACTGCTCACTAGCGCTCCCCGGTCTCTTCAAACAGCTGATCAGCAGGCTGCCGGGAGTTGGACACCCACCGATCAGATATTTATGACCTATCCTGATAGGTCGTCAATAGCGAAATCTGAGGCAACTGCTTTAATGATGCAAATATAGATTTTAGAGAAAAAAAACATGGAATTTCGTGGACAGAAGACATGTAAGTACTGATTTTATTGGCTGCCCTATAACACAGCACACACACAGTGCTTGACCTCGTCTTACACACAGTAATATCCAGTTACTGAGAAATCTTCCAGCCATAAAAATGTCCGTGTCACAATATTAATATACAGTAAAATTCCTGTGAACATAAAGTGATTTATGATTTCTTTCTGTTTTGTAGCCCTTGGAACTGAGAGGTCCATATGACGTTGCCACCTTGTATCCTTATAAAACTGATATACATGGAACTGATTTATCGTATTTTCAGAAAAGCTTCTACATTGAAATTTTGCGTTAAGATTATTGAAAATCTAGGCACTGGGGGAGGTGTACTAATGCGCCTAAAACTGCCATACATCTTACACTAAAGAGTTTTTCCAGAATTATCAATATCTGATTTGCAGGGGTCTGACATCCCGCAACCCCGCCGAGTATTAGGTGCCGGAACTACACAGCACTGTCCACTGTGTGTCCACAGGCTAGGAGATAAGTGCATGATGAGTGGTGGTCCGACCACTGGAACCACCACTAATCATGAGGAAGGGTATGCCATATTCCCCTGTGTGAATGGAGCAGTGATGCACATTCATGAAGACCGGTCCATTCACTGTGGGACCACCAAGTACAGCGCTCTGCTCTGTCTATGGGACCACCAAGTACAGCGCTCTGTCTATGGGACCACCAAGTACAGCGCTCTGCTCTGTCTATGGGACCACCAAGTACAGCGCTCTGCTCTCTGTCTATGGGACCACCAAGTACAGCGCTTTGCTCTCTGTCTATGGGACCACCAAGTACAGCGCTCTGCTCTCTGTCTATGGGACCACCAAGTACAGCGCTCTGCTCTCTGTCTATGGGACCACCAAGTACAGCGCTCTGCTCTCTGTCTATGGGACCACCAAGTACAGCGCTCTGCTCTCTGTCTATGGGACCACCAAGTACAGCGCTCTGCTCTCTGTCTATGGGACCACCAAGTACAGCGCTCTGCTCTCTGTCTATGGGACCACCAAGTACAGCGCTCTGCTCTCTGTCTATGGGACCACCAAGTACAGCGCTCTGCTCTCTGTCTATGGGACCACCAAGTACAGCGCTCTGCTCTCTGTCTATGGGACCACCAAGTACAGCGCTCTGCTCTCTGTCTATGGGACCACCAAGTACAGCGCTCTGCTCTCTGTCTATGGGACCACCAAGTACAGCGCTCTGCTCTCTGTCTATGGGACCACCAAGTACAGCGCTCTGCTCTCTGTCTATGGGACCACCAAGTACAGCGCTCTGCTCTCTGTCTATGGGACCACCAAGTACAGCGCTCTGCTCTCTGTCTATGGGACCACCAAGTACAGCGCTCTGCTCTCTCAATCTATGGGACCACCAAGTACAGTGCTCTGTCTATGGGACCACCAAGTACAGCGCTCTGCTCTCTGTCTATGGGACCACCAAGTACAGCGCTCTGCTCTCTCAATCTATGGGACCACCAAGTACAGTGCTCTGTCTATGGGACCACCAAGTACAGCTCTCTGTCTATGGGACCACCAAATACAGCGCTCAGCTCTCTCCATCTATGGGACCACCAAGTACAGTGCTCAGCTCTCTCAATCTGTGGGACCACCAAGTACAGCGCTCTGCTGTCTCAATCTATGGGACCACCAAGTACAGTGCTCTGTCTATGGGACCACCAAGTACAGCTCTCTGTCTATGGGACCACCAAATACAGCGCTCAGCTCTCTCCATCTATGGGACCACCAAGTACAGTGCTCAGCTCTCTCAATCTGTGGGACCACCAAGTACAGCGCTCTGCTCTCTCAATCTATGGGACCACCAAGTACAGTACTCTGCTCTCTCAATCTATGGGACCACCAAGTACAGCGCTCTGCTCTCTGTCTATGGGACCACCAAGTACAGCGCTCTGCTCTCTGTCTATGGGACCACCAAATACAGCGCTCAGCTCTCTCCATCTATGGGACCACCAAGTACAGCGCTCTGCTCTCTCCATCTTTGGGACCACCAAGTACAGCGCTCTGCTCTCTCCATCTTTGGGACCACCAAGTACAGCGCTCTGCTCTCTGTCTATGGGACCACCAAGTACAGCGCTCTGCTCGCTCAGTCTATGGGACCACCAAGTACATCGCTCTGCTCGCTCAATCTATGGGACCACCAAGTACAGCGCTCAGCTCTCTCAATCTGTGGGACCACCAAGTACAGCGCTCAGCTCTCTCCATCTGTCCCGTAGAAGTGGATGGAGCGTAGGGCACATGTACACACGACCACTTGGAAAAGGGTCAAACTCCCTTGGCATTGAGGTTGCGCACCAGTCTTCTGTCAGCAGTAGAGGAAGTTGATAGCAAATCACAAGTTAAACAAATACTCTTTGAATCTGAAAAATGCCCCTTGACAGACAGGTCATATAGAAATAAAACAATCTGTACTCTGTCACCAGAGACCTCCCAGTCCAACTGTTTCAGTCTTTTGTTGCTCTTAGGCTCCGTTCTCACGTTATGATACTTTGGGCTCACTCAGACGGCCATATGGGTTTAGCAGTCCGCAAATTGTGGATTCGCAAAACATGGATACCGGACAGTCCTATTCCTAGGTATTCCTAGGTATAAATGCCTTTTCTTGTCTGCAGTTGCAGAGAAGAGTAGGGCATGTTCTATCGTTTTTGCAGGGCCGCATCTTTTGCAGCCCTCCGTATTTTTGGCAAAGAATAATTCATGTCGGCTCCATGGAATTTTCTTAGAGGCGTACAGTGCACGGACAACAATGTCCTCAATCTTCCCCACTTAAAGGGGTTGGCCAGTTTGTAAAACTATTTTCCAAAAGTCCCTGAACTTTGTTCACGGCAAACAGATTAGGGGCTGTTGGAAAATATTTTAACAGATTTGTCAATCTCTTTAACTGACCAAATTGTCAGGTAGGCGATACTAGCAACCAGCCCTCTACATATTTGATTAGGGGATGGCTGCAGATCGGGTGCTATTAGTTCCAGACCATTTGTGGACATTTACTATTGAATTGTAGGAAGAGCAGATTTCATAGTTGTCTCATCCTGAACCCGATATCAGAGGTTTGCTGTTTGGATTGTCTGAAAGATCTGCCAAGGCTGCCCTGTCTACCAACTGCCGCGCTGCCCTTCTACATGGAGGTAAGTTGGTTTTATGCAGCATTGTGAGAAATCCAAAGGGATATTTTGATATCTAATTAACGTGTTATTTTGTAATATTGAATTAAAGGGGTTCTACAGTTGTTTTAAACTGATCTATCTTCTGGATAGATCATCAGCATCTGATTGGCTGGGGTCCGACACCCGGGACCCCCCGCCAATCAGCTGTTTGAGAAGGCAGTGGTGCTCCAGGAGCGCTGTGGCCTTCTCTGTGTTTTCCTCAGGCCCAGTGATGTCATGACTAGTATCACTGGCCTGGGCACGGCTAAGCTCTGTTCACATGAACACTGGGCCTGCAGTAAACAGCGAGAAGGCTTTTTTTTTTTTTTTTTTTTTTTGCTTTCTCTATGGCTTGTGACTTTTAATACTAACATTTATAAATGTCAGCAGGGGGAGCCATAATCACACATTACTAGTGCTGCACTATCATCTGCTGCAAGTACATTACATACTTTATTTTGTGAAATTGATTGAAGAAACTTTTTCCCCCCTACTTTAAAGAGAACCAGTCATCCCTCCTGACTTGTCTGTTTTAGTAAATACCTGTATACCCAATGAATTAGCAGTTGTGGAGCAACTTTCTTCTACATTTTGCCTCTGTTATTCCTGCCAGAAATAAATTGACAGCTGGGTGCTACCAGTTGGGGGGGGGTGGGTGTCCATGCATATTATGAAACTGTCCAATCAGTGCTGACTATATAGAGACACACCCCGTGACAAAGAGTGACATACAGTTGTCAATTTAAGGTGTAACTGCCGTTTTATTTTTTAACCCCTAATGGTATAGTACACCCTGCTGTATAAGTGCTTTTGTGCTTTAAAATTTGATCATTCTCCGTTTTACCTGCTAATAGCCCCCACAGATGCATGCTACTTTCCTATTCAGCTGCTCTCTTCTCAGGCTGTTGCCCTGTGCAGGTCGTCTTCTCTATCTCATAACAGGAGACGGGTGAGCTCTGGGGGGGAGAAGCTTAGCCCTGAGTGCTGGATGCTGGGCTGAGGCAGAAAGTGGAGGCGGGGGGGTTACTTTACAGGCTGATATCTCCTGAATGGTACCAGCTAGAAACATGCAACTTGGCTTGTTTGAAAGAGAAGAGTCTAGACCAAAATGAGAAATCGAGTCGGGAATATTTGTAAAATATTTTGTGAGTAAAATCTACTTATACTTTCACTTTCAGCTTCATTCACAGCATCAGCTTTAAGACAATACAAAACAAATATTTCTAGCTGGTAGCAAACCAGAGATATTAGCAGCTAAAACAATCCCCCCCCCCCCCGTCAGTGTGGCAGATAATGAGGGACAAGTGACTATTAATAGGTTAATACAAATGCTTACTGATCTCATGTAATGCAAGGCTTGTCTCTCGTTATCTGTATGTGAGGATACACACACAGTGTTCTAAGGTAGTGGGGGAGGTTATCTGCATTCTGATTGGTCTTGTCTGTCTCTGGTTAGCTGTATGTGAGAGGATACACAGTGCTCTGGGGTCGAGGGGGGGGGGACTTCCCCCTTTGTATGCTGTGTGCACAATTGCCCATCTCCTTGCTATAGGGTGCTCCATGTAAGTCAGGGATCAGCAACCTCTGACACTCCAGATGTGGTGATTCCAGCTGGGAGTCGTTTCAACACAGCTGGAAACCCAGAGGTTGCTGATCCCTGACTTACAGCATAGTGTGAATGGAGCACCCTATAGCAAGGAGATGGGCAAGTGTGCACAGAGCATACAAAGGAGAAATGACTCCCAGCATGCACACTTGCTTGGCTGTTCTAAGAACGCTTATAGAAGTGAATGGAGCATGCTGGAGTGCTGACCCCTGCTTTAGGTGCACACTAAGTGACATTTCTTTAAAGGGGTTCTCTGGGCTTTTAATATTGATGACCTATTCTTAGGAAAGGTCATCAATATCAGATCGGTGGGGGTCCGACACGGGGCAAGGACTGTGAACGTGCCGTCTCCCTTCTATCTTCCTGTCTTCTGCCGTCTGTGGTCTTTACAGAATGTTCACTTTGCGCCGTCTCATCATACAGCTGATCGGCGGGGGTGCCGGGTGTCCCCCGTCCAGTGGCGTAACTGCAGGGGAAGCAGCTGCTGTGGAGCCCGGGAGCAGTGTCTTTTCTAGTACTATTCAGGCCAGACTGGGCCCCCTATCTACAGGGGGCCCAGTCTGGCCTGAAATGTACTAGAAATGGTGTACATACCAGTATCAAGGACCTTTTGAATGCAGTAATCGTAGGCTAAAGAACCTTCGATGATGTCATCAAGTCACATGATCGAAGGTCCTCTATTCTACCATTACTGCAATCCAAAGGTCCTTTAGCCTCCAAGAGACTCCCGAGGAGAATGAAGAACCTGCAGCCTGTAAGTAAATAAGTGTCTGTGTATACAGTGCCTTGCGAAAGTATTCGGCCCCCTGGAACTTTTCAACCTTTTGCCACGTTTCAGGCTTCAAACAAAAAGATATAACATTTTAAATTTTTGGTGAAGAATCAACAACAAGTGGGTCACAATTGTGAAGTGGAACAAAATTTATTGGATCATTTAAACTTTTTTTTGTAATAATAAAACTGAAAAGTTGGGCATGCAAAATTATTCGGCCCATTTACTTTCAGTTCAGAAAACTCACTCCAGAAGTTCATTGAGGATCTCTGAATGATCCAATGTTGTCCTAAATGACTGATGAAGAGAAATAGAATCCACCTGTGTGTAATCAAGTCTCCGTATAAATGCACCTGCTCTGTGATAGTCTCAGGGTTCTGCATCATGAAGACCAAGGAACACACCAGGCAGGTCCGTGATACTGTTGTGGAGAAGTTTAAAGCTGGATTTGGATACCAAAAGATTTCCCAAGCTTTAAACATCCCAAAGAGCACTGTGCAAGCGATCATATTGAAATGGAAGGAGTATCAGACCACTGCAAATCTACCAAGACCCGGCTGTCCCTCTAAAATTTCATCTCAAACAAGGAGAAGACTGATCAGAGATGCAGCCAAGAGGCCCATGATCACTCTGGATGAACTTCAGAGATCTACAGCTGAGGTGGGAGAGTCTGTCCATAGGACAACAATCAGTCGAACACTTCACAAATCTGACCTTTATGGAAGAGTGGCAAGAAGAAAGCCATTTCTCAAAGATATCCATAAAAAGTCTCGTTTACAGTTTTCCACAAGCCACCTGGGAGACACACCAAACATGTGGAAGAAGGTGCTCTGGTCAGATGAAACCCAAATCCAACTTTTTGGAAACAATGCAAAACGATATGTTTGGTGTAAAAGCAACACAGCTCATCACCCTGAACACACCATCCCCACTGCCACTGGTGGTGGCAGCATCATGGTTTGGGCCTGCTTTTCATCAGCAGGGACAGGGAAGATGGTTAAAATTGATGGGAAGATGGATGGAGCCAAATACAGGACCATTCTGTATGATGTTGGAGTCTGCAAAAGACCTGAGACTAGGACGGAGATTTATCTTCCAACAAGACAATGATCCCAAACATAAAGCAAAATCTACAATGGAATGGTTCAAAAATAAACGTATCCAGGTCTTAGAATGGCCAAGTCAAAGTCCAGACCTGAATCCAATTGAGAATATGTGGAAAGAGCTGAAAACTGCTGTTCACAAACGCTCTTCATCCAACCTCAAAGAGCTCGAGCTGTTTTGCAAGGAAGAATGGGCAATAATTTCAGTCTCTAGATGTGTAAAACTGATAGAGACATACCCCAAGAGACCGCAGCTGTAATCACAGCAAAAGGTGGCGCAACAAAGTATTAATGCAAGGGGGCCGAATTATTTTGCACGCCCCACTTTTCAGTTTTAGTATTATAAAAAAAGTTTAAATGATCCAATAAATTTTGTTGCACTTCACAATTGTGACCCACTTGTTGTAAAATTTAAAATGTTATATCTTTTTGTTTTGAAGCCTGAAATGTGGCAATAGGTTGAAAAGTTCCAGGGGGCCGAATACTTTCGCAAGGCACTGTGTATAACATATATATATATATATATATATATATATATATGTTTGTTTATATGTGAGAGTTTATCTGTGTGTATAATATATATATATATTTATTTAGTTTTGTGTATTTGTGTGGGGGTCTGTAGAAAATTTGCTGTGGGGCCCCCGTCAGTTGTAGCTACGCCCCTGCCCCCATCTATCTGATATTGATGACCTATTTTATGGATAGCTCATCAGTAGTAAAAGAACCCCTTTAATATATATATCTACATTATACTAGAATTGGAAAATACAAGACAACGTTTGTGCACGAGATCCTACGGCCACGATTGTTTGCTTTTTCATATAGTGCTTTGTGTCTTTGCCTTTTACTTTTATGCAAAATTTCCATGACGATGTTCCAAATTGTTAGGTAGATGGCAAACCATATTAAATGCTGTGATTTAAACTTCAGAAACCAGAAAGACTGCCTTCGGCATCACTCACACTGTGAAGAAACCTCAAACTCTAGAAGATGAAGGGGAAGCAGCAGAACCAGCGTCCAAGAAAGCAAAGAAGGAGTGAAGTTTGTCCATCGTACAGTGCGCGATCTGCCCACCATTAAGATGTATCATTTGTCCATTATCGTTTATTCCCTTCAAAGACTTGGTAAATCAATTTTCCCATTCCTGTCTGTGAGCTGACAGATTGGATGAGCCCGTTTCCTAATCTGCGTCTGCAATGTGTCCGACAGAATCAAATAGGCTCACGCAAAGAAAAGTTTAACAAATTTATTGCTAAACAGAATATATATGTATATTTTTTTTATGAAACCATAAAACAACATGGAATTGTTGAGATTTCTTTACAATTAAATACTTTGCTCAAAATCCCATGGGTGCACTGGCGTAGTTTTGTGGCTTCGGTCTGTCAGAGTTCTGCAGTAACAAGTCTGTCCAGGATTAGAAATATATGGCCGCATTCTTCCAAATACCGGAGCCTCCCTGTCCGTGTATTGGGTTTGGTATTGCAGATCATGGCTATTGAACTGAGTTGGGCTTGAGCTACAATCACAGACAAAACCTGTGGACAGATAGGATGCTGCTTTTGAAAGAAAGCAGCCATGTTTTCCTAAACCCATACATTCCCCTTAAGGGTGGACGGTCGAGCAGTTCTAACAGATTTCTGTATGTTGTGCCCTTATTATACGTGCACAAAAAGCTTGGTCAAGTGCACATTGAGTTGTTGTAGCTTTGCACAAATACAGATTTAAAGGGGTTGTCTCCCGTCAGCAAATGGCATTTATCATGTAGGTAAAGTTAATACAAGGCACTTACTAATGTATTGTGATTGTCCATATTGCCTCCTTTGCCGGCTGGATTCATTTTTCCATCACATTGTACACTGCTCATATCCAGGGGTTACGACCACCCTGCAATCCAGCAGCAGTGGTCGTGCTTACACACTATAGGAAAAAGCACTGACCTCTCTGGTGTCTGGGACTGTGGGAGCTCACGTAGACACACATGTGCATCAGATCCCGTCCCAATCACCTCGTATCTGCATTGCGGCGGTGGCCGTAATCCTAAGCAGTGCATAATAATGTGATGGGGAAAAATGAATCCAGCCAGCAAAGGAAGCAATATAGACAATCACATTACATAAGTAAGTGCCTTGTATTAACTTTCTCTACATGATAAATGCCATTTGCTGAAGTGAGACAGCCCTTTTAATGCTGTTTTTAAACACTTAGTTCCGTAGTCTTCTATAGCACAGGAAAGCAACATGTTACAAGGTAGGCACCACTAGGTGGCGCACATTAATCATCCTTGATCTTGTCGCTCATCATCCATACTATTACACACATTACAGTTTTGGCCTTTCCAACAAACAATCACTGCTATACAGGATCTCTACTTAAGATCACAGGCTTACTTTGTGCAAGGTGAGCACCTGCCAAGTGCCAGAGGCCCTCTGTGATACTAGGAGATCCTTGCTAGTTTGATTCATTATAAGACCTTGTAAAATCCAATATAAGTTACTTTGTATTAGAAAGAATCAGTATGACTCCCTTTTTTGTTCCATTACTTGGTACAGTATATAAAGTCAAGACCTTTGTCATCCATTATGTCATAAATACAGGAAATCAAATACAAAATGTACAGAAAATACAATACCAATATACAAAAGGACCTTCTAAGTACAAACTTTTCCAGTTGCAATGCATTGCATTTCATTCCAGTGACATCTGGTGTCTCAACCACCATACTGTGACCATCATTACTTCTGGCTCAGATCCCTGATGCCGCTAAGGACATTAGATGGAGGGTCCTGAACCGTATCTTTGCCATAATAGCTTGTAGAACATTCTGCTTGTATGCACTAAAGTCATTGGGGTCACATTGAGGAATGCAGACCTGTTAGAGTCCACATCTATTCCCACTGTTGACCAAGGATAAATGGCCTTCTTTTAAAGTAACTCTCCATACAAAAGACATATACTGTATTATGCATGGTGCAGGGCCCCAGGGAGTGGTGTATGAGCGATTCATGGAAAACATAAGAGAATCCATGCAGCATGCACTAGAGCAGGGATGCTCAATCTGTGGCCTTCCAGCTGTTGTAAAACTACAACTCCCATCATTGTAGTTTTGCAACAGCTGGAGGGCCACAGGCTGGGCATCCCTACACTAGACATAAGTGTATTCAGCAAAGTGTGTCTTTAGAGAACAAGTACATGATTTAGGTCAGCATTGGTGGGGTCTACCCAATGTGCTTCTTGGAAATTGGAGAAAAAGACCTGTATCTTTTTTTGCTACGCTGTTCCCAAGATGAAGCACAACAATGACTCTTGTGACATAAATACCTTCATTACAAGCTACAGACAGGGGTTAATAAGACTAGAAAATACGTATATATTTTCTGTGTTCAGCGTTCTAGACACATCTGGTGCTTCTACTCAAACTCAACAGACTTCATGAGTGAGCCGAAGCAACACAAAGATGTTGTCCACGTCTTAACAGATAAAGCCCCCTCTGTTTACTGACGTTACGTTTGTCTCCATTATAGGTTAAGTAACTCCGATGGGTCGGAAGCCACAAAATGAATTGGGCTTGACCCACGGCAGAAGCGTTACATTTCTAAACATACAGCCGGGAACACTTCCCAGCTTTACCCGCTGCAAGTCATATCTTTGTAGTCCAACAGAAATGGTAAATGCCATAGTTTGGAGCATTTACACATAACATATAAATATGTACGTCCTCTATATATCAATCAGGCAACAAAAGTGTCTTTTTTTTTTTTTTGGTTAGTTAGTGCAGACACAAGAATTTTTGCCTTCATGGAATTAGTAAAAAAACGCAGTAAGTAATGCAGAACTACTAAACATACATCAATAAATAAATACATATAATAAAACATGGAAAAGTGCAAGAAGTTTCAAATAAATAATATGGAATAGTCCTGTCTCATAGCGTGTAGCAAAAAAAAGAAAAGAAAGTGCCTGGCAAATGCCTTCTTAGAGTGATGATGTCTGGCAGCTCTGTCAGAATTTCTGTATGTCGGAGCCCTTGTATGGCTTGTCTTGGAGGCCACTGAATATCTCTTTTGCGCCATTCTGCCACTGAAGGACAAGTTCCATCGGTGTCTTTCCCGCCTGTCAGCGCGATAGAAAGGTAATGTAGTTAGACAGGAAAATCTAAACAATTATCAAGTGTTTAAAATCAAGTATAAAGGTAAGTAAGATGTGTCTATATGTTTGCGCACAGTAGACTGCTCTTAAAAGTTCCATAAGAACTACATACTGCTCTTAAAGTTGTCTTATTTTAAAAAATACTCAATGGAAATCTGCAGCAGCATGCATGCTTGACCACCACTGCATTCAGACGTCTCCTCTCTGCATTCGTGCAATGAGAAGGAACTGCAGGCTCTGCAACTCTGTTTTAGTGATTGTAGGGGATCCACAGTGATCATTTATCACCGATCCTGGGATTGGGTGACAAATGTTGATTGTCAAAAATCCAAAATTGTTTAACTTATAGACAATGGGGCAGTTTTACAAATCCTATAGATGCTATGACTTTAGACAGGCTGTCTAGACATACGCCAAATTACATGTTTGGCTAACTTTATACCGTCTATTGGTTGGCTTCATTTAAGACCAGAATTGTGGCACAAAATGATGCATATTAGGCCTTGGTCTTTTTAAAGCAAATACACATACTTTCCCATTAGGCCACCCCACTTGCAAACTAGATGCAAATCATTTTTCTAAGCCCAGATGCCACAACCTGCAGTTTACACCACAATCTAATGCACTCACATTACTAAAGGAGAGCCAATATCTTTAATGATCGCCATGGATCCAGCTCCCAAGACCTCCGCAAGCAGCGGCCACTACAGGAACTGTATGACTACATGCAGCCATTCAAATTAATGGCCTCTAATGTCAATACATGGATGGACCATGTATGTCAGAGCAAGAGCCACTCACTGTCTGACTTTAAAAAAAATTATTTGTTTTTAAGAACTTACGCAATTTTTGATGGATAGGTTGGCTCCATACAAGATCAAGAGTCTTATCATCTTGTAGCGGTTTAGTCTGACTCCATCATGCATTGGCGTGTCTCCTTCCTGCAGAATACATAATGGTTACTTGAGCTGTAATATTTTATTGCAAATGTCTCATGTTTAAAGAGTCACCAGACAAAACTGATAAACTGAGGGAGATTTATCAAGACTGGTGTTTCCTACGCCAGTCTTAATCTCCTGAGTGCCAGAATGATATGTGCCTAATTTATTAAGAGGCAGATGCTGTATCTCTGGCCCTCCTGTGCACCAGAAACTCAAATGTATGCCAGCTAGGGGCAAGCAGTAACCTACACCAGTTTCTGGCCAATATTACAGAAAATCCGGAGGGCTGCTAAGGCTTCTGCAAATATATATTACACCATAATGTGTGACTTTTTGACCCCTACTATTGTAACGTAAAAGGCTTATTAAATCTCCTCTGCTGTGTTAAAGAACGTTCCCACAATGAACCCACCATAATGCTTATTCCCAAGATGTTCATTCAGCCATCAACCTACTTCTATCTGATGTGTATGGCCACCTTGGGGGGTGAATAGAATTAATAGAGGGAAGCTCTGGATCTCCCAATAGAGCACAGTAATGATGTGGGGATTCTCACATAGATAGGAGTCCATGTAGCCACTTTGCCTATCTTTGCCTGGTTTTCAGGATTGAATTTGCCAAATGCAAATAATATGTGGTGACTTGTTTCAAGCGTATATGAAGGAGCCGTCCCATAGAAGTGAGATGGACGGCTTGTAATTACACCTGCTCACTGATGTGATGTCGACGGCGAGTAGGTAAACAATGAAGGGAAGGCTGCCTTATCTTCAACCAGCTGATCTGAAATTGATGACCTAGCCTGAGGATAGGTCATCAATAGTGTTGAGCGAACTTGTGTTTCCAAGTTCGGCATGCAAGGTTCGGGTTATCTAAGAATTGCATTATGGGTTCCATAACGAAATTCTTAGATAACCTGAACCTTATACGCCGAACTTGAAAACACAAGTTCGCTCATCCCTAGACATCAATATTAATCCCGAAAAACCCCTGTAAGGTACTGCCAATCACCAAATGCAAGAACACTTGCTCCATCACTGGTGGTGGCATCGAAATGATTCTCTATTGGGATGAGCAATCACAGTAGCGATCTCTTGTCCCCATACAGCTGTGATTGCTGCATGTAAATGTAGCTCTCACCTCCGATGGGCAGGCAATTATCATGAACGAACTGATGATTCCCAATAATTGCTTGCTGTTGGCCCATGTAAAGGAAGATCACTCTTCCCATAGTCTAGCCTATTTTAACAACTACCAACTGTTTGCTTTGAGTCACTGCTCTTAATAAATAAGCTCCAAGTTTACTATCTTGAGACATGAGAGGAGAATCTTCTCACCAGATCTTTGGCATTTAGGTCAGCTTCACATGCAATGAGATGTTCTGCGCAGTCATACTGTCCTGTTCTCACTGCAACATGTAGGGGGGTACTTAACAACTGCAGAGAGGGAAACAGACACATGACCAAATTGTACCTAGGCACCAGTAGGGAAAAAATAGATGCTGCAGGATATCCATAGCACATGAGTTTGCAAATATATAAATAACTAAATATGAAAGCATATGAGCAGTTATTTTGAGAGTTCTACATTTTGCGCTGTAACACCATCTGGCCAAGGAAAATCATTTTAGAATGATGCGTATGTTCACACACACATTAGACTGAAAAATCCTATTTATACATGTGAATGGGGTTGATTTTGCAGAATGTGCATGGATTTCTGCAAGCCCCATACATATGAAATGTGACTGTGGCAGAAATATTTTTACCACACAACTAATGCCCATGATTACTAATGGCATTAATTAATGAAATGTTGACTTTCTCTGTAGCATCAAGATAAAAATTCAGTGTTGGGGTGCATTATTGCTCCCATTATCCTGGAGTGAAAGTATGGAAAGACGTACCTCAAGAAAGGAGCAACCTAGATAGGCTCCATAGGGAATTTTACTAATAACATTCAACTAGAAAGCACAATTGTAGCCACTAAATAACTCAAAGTTGGCAGCTTTGGTTTAAAAATACCTTATTACATATCTCACTTGCCTCTGAGGCCCAACAAGGACCCAACCAGAGGGTCAGAACAAGTTACCACGATGTTCAAACACCTAAGAAACAGTACTTTTCCAGTTTACAATGTTCTGGTCTGTGCTATGGTTCTGTCGTAGCCAATGCACCCTAGCAACTTTTAATCGGGGTCACAGGGTTCTACCTAGTTGTCCTTCGTCTTGCTGGCAAAAATATTGCTAGTTTTTCTGTAAAAATGGACAGCATCTGCAATGCAGGCTCCTAACTGAGTCAACATATCCTACAGAATTTGGGGATGATGCTTACCTATTCTGCCCCTTGGCACTAAAGATCAGCTTTGGTACAGAACCCTACAAACGTAATATAACAGAGCAGTTCCTGTTTTCCATGCAAGTAAATCATAAGAACTTCCAACTTTTTCCAGTGCTCTTGGACTTCACAGTTTGGATTTCATATTTTAGTCAGAAATAAAGGCAAACCTTTGGGGCATATGGGTTATCATGTCGCTCCATGGCCAACATACCTTGTCTTTGGCGTTGATTTTTGCTCCTTTATTAAGCAGTAATTTTAAAACATCAACACTTCCACCACGGCAGGTCCAATGGATTGCTGAGGATTCAAGCTGTGAAGGAACCAAATGATATCATGGGACATGTGCATAGAGGCTTGAATTTGCATGCACGCATATGATTCATAGATCTAATGACAAATGCTGGGGTGTCTCTATCTTGTCCATGTATCGTTGAAAGAGATTCTCCAGGACTTTAACATTGACGGCCAACCCTTGGAATAAGCCATCAATATTCGATTGGTGATTGTCCACCATCGATCAGTAAAGCGAATGTAATACATCTCCTTTGTTGTTGACAGGGGTGTATCAGTCCATCCCATTCTTTCTAACCTCATATAAATCCCTGAAACTAAAGGGGCATCCCAACATTTGGTGAAGCAATATTCAATTTCAGCACCCATTTCTATGAGCTACCACCAGTGATTTGTGGCAGAGACCAACCCAGACACATTAATGATTTGTTGCCTGCACCCACAGTGAACAGCAGGTTCAGCCGACTGTTTAATGGGGAGATCCAACATTATCCCCCTGACAGGTGATGTTGGGGGAGAGAAGGATCGAGTGAAATGAATATTTTCACCAGACCCTTTTGTTCTCCCAGGAGATAAGCTGCCACCAGTGTTGTCTGTCAGCAAGTTTCTCCCCTCACTCCATTAAATACACATTCAGCCAAGTTGAATGTACATGTGTATGATGGAGTCTGGAGAGCTAGATGTTGGCTGAACAATCGTTTGTCCAACAGCTATTGAATGTATATGGCCGCCTTTCTCCTTTCTCCATTGACACATGCACACTTGGACCAACTGAGCTACTGGCTGAAGAGCATTTACTGTAGCTGGCAGCTCTTGAACGTGTATGGCCACCTTTACCTCTTTCTTTACACAGTTAAAGGGGTTGTCTCACTTCAGCAAATGGCATTTATCATGTAGACACAGTTAACACAAGGCACTTACTAATGTATTGTGATTGTCCATATTGTCTCCTTTGCTAACTTGATTCTTTTTTCCATCATATTTTGAGAGTTCCGACCACCCTCCTATCCAGCAGTGGTCGTGCCTGCACACTATAGGAAAAGACGCCAGCCTCTCTAGTGGGCGGGAGCGTGCCTAGGCACGCATGCACAGCAGCACCCCTCCTGGCCACCTTGTATCTGCTCTGCAGCGGTGATTGTAACCCCTGAAAACGAGGCGCATATAATGTGATGGAAAAATGAATCAATCCAGCCAAGGAGGCAACATGGACAATCACAGTACATTCGTAAGTGCCTTGTATTAGATTTGTCTACATCAGGGATGCTCAACATGCGGCTCTCCAGCTGTTGCAAAACTACAACTCTCAGAATGCCTTGACAGCCTACAGCTATTAGGGCATGCTGGGAGTTGTGGTTTTGCAACAGCTGGAGGGCTGGTTGAGCATCCCTGGACTACATGATAAATGCTGTTTGCTGATGTGAGACAACCCCTTCAAATAACACAATTTATCAGGTACTGAAAAGATTAAACAAACAAAGGTTAAAGGGGTTCTCCGGGAATGAAGAAAATGAAAATACCTAATTATTACTTTATTATAAATATATTCCCAAATATCTTTTGTTTGTTATAATGGCTCGTTTTCTCTGGGGAGCAATGATTAGGAGAAATAAAATGGCCGCCGTCCTATTAGTACACACAAAACCTGTCTTAATCACACAGCAGGACACAGCCATATCCCCACCTCCTCTCTGTATTTCATGTCTCCTCATCAATTCCATTCCTATAGAGTTTCAGCTGAAGGTCATATTAAACAGTATTCAGGATCATAATCCCTGACAAGCAGAGCAGAGAGGAGGATGAGGCAGCTCTTTATCTCAGTGTTGTGAAGTAACTTGTCCTGCTGTGTGATTAGGACAGGTTCTGTGTGTACTAATAGGACGGTGGACATTTTATTTCTCCTAATCATTGCTCCTTATACAAAACGAGCCATTATAACTAATGAAAGGTATTTGGGAATTTATTTATAATAAAGTAATATTTAATATTTTCATTTTCTTAATTCCTGGAGAACCCCTTTAATTCAAAGTGATATTACCCTAGTTTCTACATGCAGAAATAATGTTTCATGGATGAGAAACATATCGCTCTTTACCTCAAGTTATAAAATCCCCTGTGCATTTCCCTCCGAACGTCCTGTCTTTAGATCTTAAACCCAAGAGATAAATCACTTGTTTTACTGTATCTCATGCGTGTCTGAAAATAAATGACTGCGTAATAACCAAAATGATAGATTTTCCTTTGCGGTTTGCATTTCCTATTTTGATTTAAAGGCACCTGTAGCCCCTTCTGGTTGGATGTACAAACTGATTTCACCTTGGTTAAATGTGACCTACCTACTGAGCCATCCTGCCATCTAATCCTAGTTTTCTTGGAACCACGGATACACTTGACTCAGGGATGCACAACCAATGAGGCCAGGTGAGGCGATCGCCTCAGGCAGCACCAGGTAGGGGCAAGAGAGGGGCAGCTGAAGGGCCATGGGTTGATGGTAAGGGGTTGGGTTAAGAAATTGGCATTGGGAAGGGAGGGGCGCCGTTTCAGTTTTCGCCTCTGGCAGCAGAAAGGCTAGGTGCACCCCTGACTTGACTAAAACTGAACGATAGAACAAGTAGACAATGTTTGACATCTACAAGCCTCTAGGTAGCGCTGTTGCTGTTTTTTGCCTTTTTTTGCATATTCAATGTCTTTGTTCTGCGAGAAGCAGGGAAATAAATGCTGCCCAGGTTACATTTTCGACACTGAAATAGCATTAAATTAATTTCTAATTTGATCTTTTTGTGACTAAATGGTATCATAATTTTGTTCTTTCTCTAGATAATTGCAGGGCAAGGGATGTGGCATTTAATAGACTTTCCTGGCTGGAGGTCACAGAAGTAACTGTCCATTGTCTGCTGCTTTGCCTTTTGTAAAATTGAGCGGCTTTGTTTCACTAGAATGATTGCTGGTAATCTAGCAGCATTTTCCAGTGAAATCTCCAGCCTTACTTTAGTCCTTCTGTTGTGATTTTTTTTTTCATTGTGCGTACTGGAAAAATACACATACCATGTCGCGGAATTCAAGATCTGCTCCAGCTTCAATTAACTTTTCGACAATGGCAAGGTGTCCTTCTGAGCATGCTCTGTGCAGGGCTGTGCGCCTGTACTGTGGAGAGGATAGGAAAAACATTGTTACAACTATGAACATTCCTCAGAATCTGCTACTGATTTATCATTTCCATATAAGGGGAATAATTACCATTTAGGACTATTTTTGTTGCACAAAATAAACATTTGTTATTTGCGGTGGTTTTGGGGTCAGTTTTAATCTGTCTTTGCTTTGTGAGGTTGAACCAAATCCATCAAATGGTGTAGAGTATATTTGCTGCATGTGCAATGTGGAGTGCAACCATGTCTGTTAATGTACACCAGGGGGTTGCTTGGTGTGGAGTTGCACCTTTTTTTCCACTTTTTAGGAAGTCACATACAAATGAAAGTTAAAGGGATTGTCCGGGTTCAGAGCTGAACCCTGAAATACCTATATTTTCACCCAGGCAGCCCCCCTGATGTTAGCATTGGAGCATTTCCATTCCATGCTCTGATGCTCTCCCTTGCCCTGCGCAGGATTGCACAGGGCAAGGGCTCTTTTATTTACCATAACACACTGCTGGGTGGAAGCTTCCGCCCGGTAGTGTGTTCAGTGACATCACCGGCTCTGATGGGCCGGCTTTAGCGCTGCCCTAGCTGTTTTACAGGCTAGAGCAGTGCTAAAGCCAGCCCATCAGTGCCGGTGACGTCACTGGGCTCACCGCTGGGCGGAAGCCTCTGCCTGGCAGCCCTAAGGAGAGCCCAGTTAGTCACCGGAACGCCAGAAAATGCCGTTGGCCTGCGTGATTCAGCACAGGGCAAAGGAGAGCATCAGAGCATGAACTGCTGCGATGCTCAAGTCAGAAGGGCTGCCTGGCTGAAAATGGGGATAGGTTCAGGTTCAGAACCCCTTTAAAGGTGTTCTCGAGGGCAGTTTGGAAACTAAAACTGGCCCTGGAAAAAAAATGTAAAAGTGGCCTCATGTTGTAGATGGGTCCAAACTGACAGAAGGTGGGGCAACAGCAAAAACCAGGGCCAGCAAAACCATAGTGCAGAGCAATATACCTCCCCAGCTGAACCAAATACCATAGTGCAGTACAAAATACCACCACCTGTGCCACAGTATTCAATTGTATCGCTGAGGACATAGATACAGTTGAATTCAGGAGGACACCTGTGGCTGCTGGTCCGGTGCATAGGAGAGAATCAGATCATTATGTACTCAGCTGGTGGCCACTAGGAGGGCTTGGGTGGCCCTCCTAGGAATCGTCCCACTGGGAAATTTCCCTGTAGGGTCTATGGCCAGTCCGCCCCTGGGTGTTCTAATCTGAAATCCTGACCTACTTATCACTCCACAGTGACGAGGATCACCCAAATTGATGCACACACCTGTATTACAGCTCTATGCATGTTCCCATAGCAACACTGGAGTCCAAGGGCCAATACTAAACCTCCATAAGCCTCCAGTATATACAGAGACATCCGTAGATTTTTTTTTTGGTTGGATACATATGGATTGGAGGTGTCATACAGTGGCACATGGAGTAAGACTGTGAGCCTTGGTGCACGTGCGGTCAGTAGACAGTAGGATCGAGCACTCAAGAGATAATCTGCTAGAACATGAATCTGTCAAGGCGGATTTTAGAAGTGTCAGTCCTAGCCCATTATCTAAATACTCTGGCCTGAGCAGACTGGCTTGTTAACGTACCTACCTCCTAGTTCCTGGGGCACAGGCCCTACCAGCATCCCCAACTATTGAACAGTAGTGGGATTCATGCACTTATTTGTTGAGAACACAAAAATAGCTTAAACAAAGATACCTTGATATACTCATTAACTTATTTCCTGATTAAAGTGCATAAATGATTAAAAACATAGTATGTGCATAACATAATATTTAGGTATGTACAATTAGTATTCATGTTGGTATCATGATATAATGCCCAGCCACCATCTGTATTTCAGCTGTCGCTGAACTGCAACTTTCATGAAGCTGGACTGATCTCTGGAATGCCAAGCATGATGTCAATTGTAGCTCGGTGCCAACCGGGATGCTGAGACTTGTCAGATTCTATTTCAAAACTGTATTTAGTTTAACAAAAGAGAAAACAAGCACAATACCTCATCACAGGCATTTGGATCACCACCATCAGCCAAGTATTTCTCCACTACAGGCAGCTTGTTTTCCAGGGCAGCTTTTAAGAATATTTCTTCATCCACATGGTCAATCTGAACAAGAGATGTCATTTTAACATTACTTCTCTAGTGCGAGGTTAACATGGTTTGTATATGGCTCTTCTATCAACATCACACACTTACCACTGGTTCTGGTTCTGGTTCCTTCACCACCGGCACTTTTACTTTTTTACATTTTTTTTGTTTTCTCAGCTTTATAATAGCTTGCAGATCTTCCAAGCTATCAAGCTTTGGGCGCTCTTCTAGTTTCTTCTTAACAAGCTGAATGCAAAGCAGAAGATCAACTTTATGTGGCATGAACTACTCTTTAGAAAAACAATTATTTTTTAGAAATGAAAATTGTATGCCATATTGTATATTATTTTGTGCTGCTACATGCAACAGGGATTGGTTTGGTCTATTTGAGTACTAACATCAGGCTTGTCTACAGACATCAAACCAGTAAGCACATTTTGGTCAATGGTGATGTGATCCACATAGAAATAAAATTTAAACTTTGAGATGTTGCTTGAGTAGGAAGAGTTCTGGCTGAGAGCTGTGGTAGTAAAAAGAGGGCTATGTAACATCCTCTTAAGGCTGGGATTCCACAGTCAACTTTTTAAAGTGGTTGTCCAAGTTATTTTTTTTTGTTCTTTGTATGTTTCTAACTAGTCAAATATAACAACTTTCCCATACACTTTGTGCTTCTAAAGCTGCTGGTTTCTCAGATTTCACTAAGGGTCACATGACCTGTGATGTTTCGTGCACAAGCAGAAAACAGTCTGCACACGAGACGTGACTGTGCTGGCCACGCCTCCTGCACTGCCGACTCCTGCTCCTTCACCTTCAGCCAGAACACACTGAGGGCTCAAGGCTTTACAACAGTAGCTGCAGGGAATGAAGAGACACAGGATATGCCCTCCTCATCCTATAGACACAGAGCTGACACTGGAGGTTATCTGCAAAGTATTGCACAAGAAAGGTAGGGGGAAGTTCCTATGTGCATCAGCGGTGTCATTGTACAGCTGAAACTTGTAGTCCTACACATACAACATGCTGCTGAGTATTCTAGCAGGCATACATTTCACTCAGGACAGCTCTTGTATTCACTCCCTTTGCAGAGCAGGAAGGAGGAGAGGCAGAGATTGTTACTACTGCAAGTAAACAAAGAGCCAGAAGAGAACCAGGGAAATTAGGACATTTTTTTTGCCTAAAACTTGCTTAACTTAGTTATATATTGCTGCCTATCAGATTTACAGTGCTATATATTTTTTTTCAAAACTCAGACAACCCCTTTACTGCAGTTTTTGAACATAAAGCCATGTGTGGATTCAAAAAGATGATTCGACCCGCTATTTAATCTATATGTGTCCTCTGTATGATACACTCATGACTTTGTCTTCAAAAACTGCATCAAGAAACCTGAATATGGAAACCCAGCCTTACATTCAAGTCCAAGCAGAACCACTAGTAGTTGAATAGATGAAAGTCCACCATTGCCAGGTTTCCATAGACACTTGCTGTAGCACAATAAATGAACATCACATTTGATGACAGTAAAGAAGGTAACATTTATTTCTTAAGTGTCTACAAATACTAAGGAGAATGCATTAGAAGATACTAGTGTATGGTCATTACCTCAGCTTTAAGCTGTTTCTGTCTTGCTTGTTCCTCCTCTTCTTGTTCAATCAATGATTTGGAAGTTGTCCTCAAGTCATCTTGCTTTTCTAAGGTTACGGAAGTTTCATATTCTCCACGTTCTCCAGACACAAAGTCTCCAGTGTCTTTGTTTGTACTTTTCTTTCCAGTCACCTGTTGAGAAATGCTTTAATAAACTTACTTTCTTACTAGAATATTATGATGTCTTGAACATGTCTCATAATGTTCTAATCAACTCAAAAATAAGACAGCTTGTTGAATGAAGAGTAAAAATATAACTAGCTTTATGAAATATTAGGAAAATGAGAAATCTTATTGAGACATAAGCAGCTATAAACTATTCATCATAATCAGGAAGTTTTAATACAATTTTGAATATTAATTTCCCATTTTATCGCAATATATCTTTTAAAGCTACCATTTAATAGTCTATGTATCATATCAATCCATGTTCATGACTTCCTTCTTACCAAAGTACAGGTTTTCGTGTTGAGTAAAGATCATCTCAAGACCCCCAACTTAATACAGTTTAGAAATTGATGTTATATATGTAATCCAAATTTTGTTTGTATAATACTTCATTAGTTATGGTACTGGTCACCAAGACAATTCATCTATGGTCATGACTTACAGTTACAATATCTACTGTACCCTTTACTAAGTATGCTTCAGTTTTTTAATAATTACTGTAGGCTGTTTTAGTTTATGAAAAACATTCACATTCAAATTAAAAAAATAATAAACATATTGCAGGTTCCACAGTTTTTGTCTATATTAATTGTGGTTAGATCAGATTATAAAATTGATTAATGATTAAATTGTTTTAAATAATATGCCGTGATATCTAATAAAAGAATGGAGAGAAACATACCAGATCTTCTACTTTCATCAACATTTTGCCTTCTGTAAAGTCTTCAAATGTCCTTTCCTGATGTTAACCTTATTGAAGACAAGCTAGCTCCCTGTTCTCCAGGTTCAGTGCTGCCTTGCTTTAAATACCCCGTCTCTGGCAAGGTTGGATGAGGTAATGTTCCAACCTGGGAACCAACATCTATGGACCTTGCTCAGACACTTAGATAGGTGCTCACTCATTCCAGACATGCTAACTAGCCAGATCTTGTGTCATGTGAGGGGAGGGTACGTGTAGCGATGGGCCTTATGATTAAAAAAAAATGCCATACACTAACTCTATTGCATATCCCCCTTGGTATGAAATGTGAGATGACCATTTCGTTGGCAATGACTAAAGCGCTCAGCAATGCGAGTCATTCTATCTGTACCAGTATGACAGCTGTCTGTTGGTCTTGCACTAGATTTTTCTACTGACAGTTCAATGACTAAAGGATGCTGGAAAAGAACTTATATGAGAAACGGTATTCGATAAATAGGAGAATTGGCTTGGCTAACTTGGGACGAGGCGTTTTATTTGATTTCATAGCTTAACTATAAAGTTGGGGTGAGAATAATTCCTACCACTTTCTATATTCGTTCTCTCAAAGTCTCTGGAGGATTACAGCGTAAGACCCATGTCTCCTAAACTAAAAATGACATTGATATAATTGTAAACAAATGGCTTTGTGAATACTTCACACATTTAGGTAGTAAACAAGTGCGGGGTATAAATACACATTACGTTTACAGGGCAAGAACAGACGAGGTTGTTTGGGTTCAAATGAGAAAAAATGATCTCAGCTTCTTTGAGTGTACCTCTATGCAAACAGTAACCAGTCTGCTTTCTTTACCATTAGAGAATGGTTGTGGTGAAGGTCTTGTCACTTTTGATGGGCCAAAACTATATCTACCTTCTTAGCTTTCTTGAAACACAAATGCAAAAAATAGTAATGAATCAGATTTTGTGTTATGAGCGAATAACTAGGAGGTGAAATTTAATATGAATATGGAACTTCAGCTTTTTGATATTTATGACCTCTCCTCCAGATACTGTAGGTTATCAATATTAGATTGGTAGGGGTTGGATGCCTGACGCCCTTAATTATCTGCTATTTTTGTCATCCAGAAACTAAGCAGTGGACAGAGATGGAAGCAGAAGGCTTCATCCAGTAAGTAGTGGTCACTTGAATAGGAGCTGAGCTGTAGTATGCCAACATTGCCACAACAAAGTGGACTGAGTACTCTGCCTCTGGCTCCATCCACTGTTTAGCTGATTAGTGTTGGTGCCAGGTGTCAGACCTCCATGGTCAGGTATTGATGGCCTATCTGTGGGATAGGTCACCAAAATCAAAGTGCTGGAATACCCCTTTAAGACTAGTTTCACACTAGCGCTTTGAGGGCTGTTCGCTGCCGGATCACTCTGCATTCCAGCATTGCCAGAAGCTACCACATCACCGTCTGGTCCCTTTCACTATAATGGGGACCGTCAGAGATTTGGCTGCAACCTGGCAAATAAGCCGAGAATCAGCCAGATGAAAACTGATGCGCACCGTGGTTTTCGGACAGCTGATTCTCGGCATGTTTGCTGGGTTGCAGCCAGATATCCTCGGGTCCCTATTACAGTGAATGAGGCCAGCAGGTATGAGGTAGCATCTGGCAGTGCCAGATCCAAACATCTCCAGCAGGCTGCTCCTTGCCAGAGCAGCCTGCCGGAGATGTCTACCGCAAATGTAAAACCAACCTATGCTCCCTCTCCAAGAATCTTGTTTACCCTGTATCTCTCAATGTAGAGCCTGTTGTTTACAGATCATGACAGTACATGGCCTTTATAAAAGTGACCATGAGGATAGGAGTGTGTTCCTCCAGAGGGGTCAGGTCAACGAAACCCCAGAAAAACTGTATCTACATCATGGATATCCAGTTAAGTATGATTTGGGAAGAGGGCTATAGATGTCAATCCTAAATGTGGGTAAAACATTATTTTGCTATTTTTGACAAATCTAAAACTTTTAACCCTCGTGAACATAGCTTTGATACACCACCATACAAACTCTGGTTATGTGAGTTATTATTCAGTAAGTGCCATTCATTTCATATGACATATGACTCCTACAAAACAATTTTGTGTTTTGGACATGTGGACATGTGGAGATAATCCAGGGAGCAGAGCCTAAGGAACTGTGAGGTCCTCACCCTTGATCCCAACAAGGAAATATGGACTATTCTACAAGGTATCCCCAGGTTGTTAGTCCTGTAGAAGTCTCCATTAACATCTGGTATGTAGATGAGAAGTAAAGACCAGAATACCAAACCAAGGCAGCAGGCTGGAATCATAGTCAGACAGTTCAAGGGTCAAAGCAGGCAATGTTCAGGAGCAGAAACAGAAGCCAGGGCACAGTTGATGCATATGGGCAAGCCAGACCGAGAGCAGCAGCTTGAAGCAGGATGCTGGACATCAGCAAAGATGAGGCTGCCAAGCATTACAGTTGCCTTGCAGGTGCTCTCTGTTTATCTCTGACAGGGAGCACCATGTGACTGCACAGTCCTTGCAGCTCTGACATGTGCATAAAGCCTAGGAGTGAGTTAAGACATTGCAAAATTCTTCAATTGCTGATTTTGCTGAGGATTTGCAGAGTGCTCTAAAATGCACACGTCTGAACGTGACCTAATGATTGGCATTTTTTTAAATATTATAAAATACCGTTAGTTTTCAAAATTTCAGTATTGTATAATAAGCAAGTTTGCAATTAAATAATTATCCATTTATAAATGTGTGTTGTTTATTGATTCATTTTTTTCTAGTTTTTTTCTCAAATTCTCCATAAGTGTGCCTCAGTAAATAAGGCTGATATACTCAGTTCTCTACGTATCCTCTAGACAGGTGCCTGAGACATGTCCATTCTCACAAATGTTGATTTCTGATCCTTCTTTAAAATTTAGTTTTTGCATCTGTGCTCCAGTTCACTTGAGCTGCATTTACTACATGGTCCAATTTTTGGGCCAATCGTTGGTAAAGAACCTTAGAAGGAACGCTTGATCTTGAGGCCTGTATAAATGTGCTGCAGATCATAATGATCTTTCGTGAAGCAAATTAAATCATCATGCTGTGTGAAACAATAAATTTGTAAAAGAACAAGTGATGGCAGTAGTTATCGCTTGTCTTCAAACAGTGGAGGTGATCACTGCAAGTAAAAGCAGCTTTTTACCTCCACTGATAAGCAGGCTGTTATTGGGAAAGAATGGTTCCTTCCCAATAATTGCCTTCAAGGTCAGGCCTTCCAAATCCAGCCCCAAAGTTCTGGATCTCCATTTGGCCATTGTGAACTCTATACAGTCATCTACATCTGACATCTATTAATGATACACAAAATTCAACAATATCTTTAGATTCGAGCAAACTATGAGAATACTGAAAGCAAGATACTCTACTCTGCAGAAGGACAGAAACTTAAAGGGTTTTTTTTCCAGGATTTTACTACTGATGACTAGTGTTGAGCGAGCATGCTCGGCCAAACTCGCTGTTCGGCCGAGCATGCCTACGCTCGGGTCCGCTTGGTGTTCGGCCGAACACTGAGTGTACTCGAGCGCAATGCTCGAGTCTCTTCCCTGCACTGTAATGTTGATTTGTACGCTAATGCCTACGACTTTGTATGCTAATGCGTACGAATTTGTATGCTAATGCTTACGCATTTGTATGCTAATGCGTACGCATTGTGCGCTAATGCGTACAAATTCAGTTAATTAGCATACTTTTACGAGTGAAAGGAGTAAAAGGGGAGAAGTCGCGATTTTTACCTTTTTCTATTAACCAGACACCCTCCCCTCTTCCGAGCAGGGGGTGCCTGGTTTAGTCCTATTGACTAACATTATGCTCGGGTGCTCGACCGAGCACTCGAGCAACCCCTAGTGCTCGGCCAGAGCACCCGAGCATACGAGCACAGAGGTGCTCGCTCAACACTACTGAGGACCTATCCTCAGGATAGGTCATCAGTATCTGAACAGTGGGGGTCCGACACCCGAGGCCCCCGCCGATCATCTGTCTTAGAAGGAACCGGCGCTCCCGTGAGCGCCGAGGCCTTCTCTCAGCTTTTCCTAGGCCAGTGACGTCACATTCATCGGTCACGTGGCCTAGGAGCAGCTCAGCCCCATTCAAGTGAATGGGCCTGAGCACGATACCAAGCACAGCCACTATACAATGTACAGCGCTGTGCTTGGTGAGCTGGTAGCAGCGAGAGAAGGTAGCAGCACTCACAGGAGTGCCAGTGCCTTCTCAAACAGCTGATCGGCAGGGGTCCCGGGTGTCTGACCCCCACCGATCAGATACTGATGACCTATCCTTAGGATAGGTCATCAGTAGTAAAATCCTGGAAAACCCCGTTAATCCTGTACAAAACAAACACTGTTGAAATTTTTTTTAAAGTCCAGTTTAAAAAAATGATTTTTAGCCCACAATGAGTAAAATGCAATCATAAAAAAATTGTCCCTGAAGGTATTCATAGCTTTTAAAGGGGTTATCCAATCCCTATAATGCCCCCCCCCCCCAATGCCGGGCGCCTCTTACAGGTTATACTTACCCAGCTCCCGCGTTTCTACTGATCCCTGCACGGCAACAGCTGCATCTCCCAGTCGCGCAAATCAAAACATTCGGCGATGGGGGGAGGAGTTTGCAGATGCTAGGGAGGCTTGTCCCCGTAGCAGCCTGCTATTGGCTGCAACCACTTCACCCTCGTCCTCCCCCTACCCATCGCCGGATGTTTTGATCCACGCGACAGGGAGATGCAGCATAGGCTGTGTGGGCATCAGGAGTGACACAGGTGCCAGGGAGAAAAGTAAGTATAACCTGTATGAGATACCCGGGCATTAGGGGAGACATTACAGTACATTATGTGCCTAGTAAAATCTATAGTGGTTAAAGGGGGTGCACTTTGGTTTCTAAAAAGCTGCTAATGGCATCCACACATGTAAATGTTTCTCGATGGTTTCAATACTGGACAGATGTGACATGAAGTAGTGATCGCGGCGGTACAATCAGCCTCATCCTAACCTGCGGTGGCTGCTTACAGGGAACAATAGACATCCTTCAGCTCTACCGCACATGTAAATAACATATACTTTACTCAACAAGCCCTGGAATAAATATTACATTCCTTTTCAACTGAGGCCCCTACATCAATATGATGCCATGCTCCACCTCCAGCTCTGATCGACGGGTGCTTACAATACCCTTATTTAGGATCAGTATGCTTGTGCTTGGCAGGGATGGTCATTTCTACCCTGTTGCATCATATCTGGGATGCCAATCATTAGTTATTCAGAGTCCAGTAGGTCACTGGTATGAGTAATATCTACCTGCTGGGATCCGATTAACACGATTGTACATATATAGATGAACCACTATGCTTCCCATTCCAGGTGTCATGTTTTTACTGGTTTCTAACGTTGCATGGTTGACTGCAGACAGTATGGATACAGCTGCCGGTTTTGGGATTGAGCCAATATTTGAAGCAGCAGGGTCGTCTGATTGGAGAGGCAGCAAGAATGTAAAGGAACACCTACCGTATCATCACATGCTACGTGCCCTGTCCATGACATAGTCTGTTACTGAATAGTGAGTAATTTCTCAGGGCACCGTGGTGTAGGGTAACATTACACGTTCCCAGACTGTGCAACCCAGTGTGCTGCTTTCCAAAAAAAGAAAATACTAGCTTGCCATATAACATATGTTAATATATATCAATAATGAATTACAGTTTTTTAAGTATAACATGCCAGGTTATTACTAATAAAACGTGCAAAAGTGCTAATATATTTAACTGTGAGTAACATATACACTCTAACTTATATTTTATAGAATACTAGCAGAAGGACCCGGCTTTGCCTGGGTATATTTCATCTATTTCATTTAATGTTTCTGTGTGTCGTTGCAGAGAGAAAGTCAATGCAGCTGACAGAAGTTGATTTTTACCTTCATTTTTTCAATCCCCATTGTCTGCGGAGTGGGTGGGTGTGTGACCTGACCAGGTTGGGGGCGTGGCTTAGCGAGACCTGGGGTGAAAGTTTTAAGTCCTTCTTTGAAGGGTGGCCTGAATTACAGGTCGATGCCATGGTAATTTATGAGGAAACACAGTGGGTATCAGTGGAAGAAAACATCTTTTAGTACTACTCAAGGGTAAATATGTGAAATTTACATTATATTAGGTAATGTTTGATGATGAATTAGTCTAAAACATAAGTTATATTTATGGTAACCGGAATACCCCTTTAAACGTGTCATCCACAGCGCTCTGCCCCTTTAAAGCGGTGAAGAGTAATGGCTGGGTTGTTGGAAACCTGTGTGTGTCTGTGGAGAAAATGGCAGTTGGGATTTGAAGAGAAAGACTTCCAGGCTAATACTGGCTAATGCAGGTCATATTTTGGGAATATCTCAGGAATGGTACATCCTAGAGAGCTGAGACCTGGTCTAAAACCTTCCCGGACACCTGATGTACCTGTGTGCCGAATTTGGTGAAAATTGGTCCAGTAGTTTGGTCGCGCATAAAGAACAGACAGATGGACAGACAGACAGACAGAAACTCATTTTTATAATATAAGGAGATAATCATCTTTATCTGCTAGGAAGTCAACATTAAAGGGAACATGTCATCACAAAATCATGTTTTTATATTGAATATTGAATATTGACCACTAAGCCTAATAATAGACATCACTTCTTGCTCTGTACAGATCACTTTACTGCAGTTATCTCCTTATCATTACAGGCAGGATTAGAATGACAGATATCACCTCAGTGTATAGATAAGATGTGATCCAAATTCACAATAGATGATTGTCACAGCTTATCTATTCTTTCCTTGTACACTGTCCTCTGTACAGGTCCTAGAGCGGCCTAGAAGACTCTACCATAGAAGTCTCCTCCTGACCATTGTGTCTATGGACCATGGGGCTGCTGTAAAGCAATGTTCTTAATACTTTCTAAATTCTGTTAAATAGAAAACAGAATAAAAAAACTGAAATCAGAAAATAAAAACAAAGGATGGATGTTGCTATCTGGTTTTAACTTTCAAAAAAATAAATGGTGACACATTCCCTTTAAAGAGGCAGCCACATTATATGCAGTGAACCTTTGCTGATTTTCTGTAACAGATTTTTAATTTCCTTATCTCTTCTATATATTGGCCTCTTTGACAGGACCAGCCCTCTAGAAGACCCTTTTAAAATTCAAAGTTGGTTGGTCTTCTCAAAGAGGTTCTACTGTAGCAAAAAACATGTATGCATGTCCTACAATCTACACTCCCCATAGACTTTTAGCTGTTGTTTTTACAGCAAAAACGTATGCACTCGTCCTAAAGGAGTTGAACATAATTAAGAAAACATGGCTGCTTTCTTACAAAAACAGCGCCACACTTGTCCACAGGTTGTGTGTGGAGTTGCACTTCAGCCCATTAATTTCAATGCAGCAAAGCTGCAATACCAGACACATCCCATGGACAGATGTGGCACTGTTTGTGGAAGAAAGCAGCCATGTTTTCCTAATATATTAATACCTCTTTAAGTTTCATACAGTCCACAAAAAGTAATATACTGTTCCACCAGTACAATTTTCATCTGCAACCTTGTTATCAGATTTCTCATTTACTGACACTCGCTTTGTATTCACCATTGTGACACTGTTAAGCATCACAAACCAGCGGGTGTGAACCCACTATACCACGCGAACAACAAGGGCGTTGTCTAAGTGAACCCCTCGTTCTTCACAGTACCCCTGATAATGGGTATAGACCCTCCAGAGGGGAACACTAGGTCGCTACCTCTTGAGGAGGATTGGCAGATGAGGCAGCTGGTCCAAGCGGACCAGGAGGTACCAGAGCAATGTAACAGAGGTACAGATGTAGTCAGCAGACTGAATCATAACAAGGAGCAACAGTGCAGGACCGAAGGATGAGGCGAAGTCATACAAGCGATAGGTCAGGGCAGGCGGCACAGGTACAGATCAGGCAATCCGGGTCAGCAACAGGAGAGATGAGACAGGACAGATAAGGATCAAACAGGAAGTGAAGTCCAGAATCTACGCACAGGTCAGGAATACAGGAACAAAGGCACTAACAACAGCAACCTTTACAGGACACAAGGACCTTTGATGCTCAGGCACCTGAGAAGGGGTCTGGACCACTTATATAGGTGCAGGATGGCTGGGATTGGTCACATGTGCAAAACTCTTAATTCACAGGAAGTGACGTGGGTCGCCCCTTAACGAGGTGCTACAGGGAACAGGCTGGAAGGCATGCTGTGTCCAGAGCTAGAAGGAAACTGTTCAGTGGGTTCCAGGAAGGACAGTGTCTATAAGGACAGAGCCCAGGAACATTGCAGGATTGGATCTGGCACCAAAGGAACGGGTACAATATGGGGAGGTAGCCCTAGCGCGCATTGTGTATAGTTTAAAAGTGAATTAGGTGCTGACAGATTCCCTTTAATCCTTTCTGGTCTGATCTTTAAAAATGGTGCCTGCTCGCATACAGCGACACCCAAGGCTAATGTCTGCGACTGGCGATAACACCGATCGCAGGCATTTAACCCCTTACATGGCATGGTCAAAAGTGACCACAGCACCTAAAAGTTCAAAACCTGGAAACGCTGTGCTTCCAGGCCTGTAACGGCTCCCCCACATGGCAACTGGGGGAACCGTTCATTCATTGTAAAGAGCCTGCTGGAGCCTCTGATGCCTTTCACAGTTATATTCCAATGTAGGCATGCAGGTGGCAGCACTACATTGGGATATACAGAATCTTCAATTTATCAATGGATTTATTTCCATTGATAAATAGAAGTGGTAATCTAACAATTGCATGTTTTTAGGCCCTTGATGGCCTATAAGAAAGTATAAAATAGTTAAAAAAGGGTTTTTACAAATATAAGGTAGCAAGATCCTGAAGGGGTGAAATGTGCACCACATCCAGTGTTATTTTATAGTCAGTGGATCTCTATTCACCAGTAGTCACTAAATTCTTCTAATTTTTGACTGTTGTGTGCAGTATAGACATTTATCACATTGTCTATGACCCTGAAAAGTGTGAGGACCACTGTGGGTGAGATCTATTCTAATACATTGTTATTTTGTCTAGTGTTACATTGTTACCATACTCAGATTTGTAATTGTGTGAGGCCTTTCTAAAGAGCGTTTCTGTTGCCACTATTTTTGTCACTTCTCATTTATATCTATAGCTCCTGAAATAAAATACGCAAATAACACAACCAATCAGATATGGCAGCTGATTCCACATGTTGGGTTAAAAGTAGCAGAAATAGCCAATTCTTGAATACCTCCCGAACCCAAACTAAAATTTAAGGTGGTGTCACACACAGCTTTTTGTGGCAGTTTTTACATGCAAACAATGCGTATAAGGCCCCATTCACACGACCGTATGAATGGGGCCGTATCTATCAGCAAAAATGCGGGAGTAGATGCGGCCCCATTCACCTCTATGGGGCTGGGAGCCGCGGCACGGAGCTAGTTATCTTTTGAAGCATGTCCTATACTTGTCCGTGCGCCCGGACAAGTATAGGCATTTTCAATGGGGCCGCACGGCGTGTGTTCCGAGCGCATTACTGCGGACGCGCAAATATACGGTCGTGTGAATGGGGCCTTACACATGAATTTTCTGCACAGATTTTCATATGCAAAATCTGCACAATAAGGGCCTATTCACACGACCATATGAACGGGTCCGTGCCACACTGTGTGTTGTCCGCATCCAAAGTTCCGTTCCGCGGCCCCCCCAAAAAAATGTGCTCATGGATATTTTTTTGTCTTTTTGGACATTACAGCAATAGATATACTGCCGTAGAGCAACAATATTGTGTGGATACTACAACCTCACTACCCTACAGCACTGCGCTTTTTTGATAGTGGGATTGTATCCTCTTTTACATATTACATTTGTGCTTTGCTGTGGGATAGGGTGCATTTCTCTCCATGCTGTTTTTTTCCGTATTCTGTATATGTGGACCCCGTGATTTTATATTTAAGATTTATACGTAAGATGTATTTATACATTTAATAAAGCTGGATATGTACTTTTATTATATAGTGCATTGGAATATTTTCCCATAGGCTTTTGGTTTTTGTTTGGTTAGTGAATATATCCTGTGGGTTTTTTAGGCTTATTAGCCGTATTTTGAGGGTTATATTGTAGCTTCATCATACTGAGATTTACTTAAAAAACTAATATATATATGAATACAGTATATATATATATATATATATATATATATATATATATATATCTTAATAATATAAAAATGAGTTTCTGTCTGTCTGTCTGTCTGTCTGTCCTCTATGCGCGACCAAACTACTGGACCGATTTTCACCAAATTCGGCACACAGGTACATCAGGTGTCCGGGAAGGTTTTAGACCAGGTCTCATCTCTCTAGGACATACCGTTCCTGAGATATTCCCAAAATATGATCTCCATTAGCCAACATTACAACTGGGAACTTTGGTTTTAAACTCCAACTGCCATTCTTTGCAAAGGCGAACACAGGGAGGGCAGGTTTCCATAACAACCAGGTAATTATCAGCAGCTGAGGATCTCATCCATTTCTATTCACTGACACTGTTAAAGGTATTCCGGTTACCATAAATATAACTTATGTGTTTTTTCTATTACTACAGTTCAGTAGTAATAAAAGATGTTTTCCTCCACTGCTGCCTATTGCGTGGGCTCATAAATAAGCATGGTATTGACCTTTAATTCAGGCCACCCTAAAAGAAGTACTTAAAACCCCCGCCCCAGGTCTCACTAAGCCACACCCCCAACTATGTCAGGCCACACCCCCTTTCACTCCGCAGCCAACAGAGATTGAAAAAATAAAGGTAAAAATCAACTTCTGTCAGCTGCAGGGATGGGTGGGAGGTTGACTTTCTTTCTGCAACAACACACACAAACATTAAATAAAATAGATTAAATCCACCCATGCGAAGCGTCTTGCTAATCCACGCCCCCGACTCTGTCAGGTCACGCCCCCTCCCACTCCGCAGCCAATGGGAATTTAAAAAATTAAGGTAAAAATAAACTTCTGTTTGCTGCAGGGGTGGGAGGGTGAATTTCTCTCTGCAACGACACACAAAAATTTTAGATGAAATAGACTGATTATAGACTACAACCGTTCGAAGCCTTTTGCTAAGCCACGCCCCGTCTCTGTCAGGCCACGCCCCCTCTCACTCCGCAGCCATTCTGCAACGACACACAGAAACATTAAATAAAATAGATTAAATGCACCTATGCGAATCGCTTTGCTAAGCCACGCCCCGACTCTGTAAGGCCACGCCCCCTGCCACTCCACAGCCAACAGGGATTGAAAAAATAAAGGTAAAAATCAACTTCTGTCAGCTGCAGGGATGGGTGGGAGGTTGACTTTCTTTCTGCAACGACACACAGAAACATTAAATAAAATAGACTAAATACACCCATGTGAAGCGTCTTGCTAATCCAAGCCCCCGACTCTGTCAGGTTACGCCCCCTCCCACTCCGCAACCAACGGGGAGTGAAAAAATAAAGGTAAAAATAAACTTCTGTTTTCTGCAGGGGTGGGAGGGTGAATTTCTCTCTGCAACGACACACAAAAATTTTAGATAAAATAGACTAATTATAGACTACAACTGTTCGAATCGTCTTGCTAAGTCACGCCCCCAACTCTGTCAGACCACGCCCCCTCCCACTCTGCAGCCATTCTGCAACAACACACAGAAACATTAAATGAAATAGATTAAATCACCTATGCGAAGCGCTTTGCTAAGCCACACCCCCAACTGTGTCAGGTCACGCCCCCTCCCACTCCGCAGCCAACAGGGATTGAAAGAATGAAGGGAAAAATAAACTTCTGTCAGCTGCAGGGGTGGGAGGGTGAATTTCTCTCTGCAATGACGTACAAAATTTTAGATAAAATAGACTAATTTCAGACTACAACTGTTAGAAGCATCTTGATAATCCACACCCCCAACTCTGCCAGGCCACGCCCCCTCCCACTCCGCAGGCAACGGGGATTGAAAAAAATCAGCTGCAGGGGTGGGAGGGTGAATATCTCTCTGCAACGACACACAAAAATCGTAGATGAAATTGACTAATTTTAGACTACGACCATTCAGTACTAATAAAAGATGTTTTTTTCCACTGCTACCCATTGCGGGTCCCCATAAATTACCATGTCATCGACCTGTAATTCATGCCACTCTGACCCCCGCCCCAGATCTCGGGAAACCACGCTCCGACTCTGTCAGGCCACGCCCCCTCACACTCCGCAGCCAACGGGGATTGAAAAAATGAAGGTAAAAATCAACTTCTGTCAGCTGCAGGGGTGGGAGGGAAGTTGGATTTCTTTCTGCAACAACATACAGAAACATTAAATGAAATAGATTAAATATACCCGTGCAAAGCAATGTTTTCTTCCACTGTTACCCATGGCGTGTCCTCATAAATTACCATGGCATCGACCTGTAATTCTGGCCACCATCAAAAGAAGGACTTAAAACCCCGCCCCAGGTCTTGCAACGTCACGCCCCCGACTCAGTCAGGCCATGACCCCTCCCACTCCGCAGCCAATGGAGATTGAACAATTGAAGGTAAAAATCAACATCTGTCAGCAGCAGGGATGGGAGGGAGGATGAATTTCTCTCTGCAACGACACACAGAAACATTAAATGAAATAGATTAAATATACCCGCGCAAAGCAATGTTTTTTCCACTGCTACCCATTGTGTTTCCTCAAATTACCATGGCATTAACCTATAATTCAGGCCACCCTGAAATGAAGGACTTAACCCCCCCCCGTGTCCCATTAAACCACGCCCCCTCCCACTCCGCAGCCAATAGGGATTGAAAAAATGAAGGTAAAAATCAATTTCTGTCAGCTGCATTGACTTTCCCTCTGCAACGACACACAGAAACATTAAATAAATA
This sequence comes from Rhinella marina, assembly GCA_900303285.1. Taxonomy (NCBI): domain Eukaryota; kingdom Metazoa; phylum Chordata; class Amphibia; order Anura; family Bufonidae; genus Rhinella; species Rhinella marina. The sequence continues at coordinate 84,290 of ONZH01028240.1, forward strand.
GATGAAATATACCCAGGCGAAGCCGGGTCTTTCTGCTAGTCTCTTAATAATATAAAAATGAGTTTCTGTCTGTCTGTCTGTTCTCTATGCGCGACCAAACTACTGGACCGATTTTCACCAAATTCGGCACACAGGTACATCGAAAAAATCAACTTCTGTTTTCTGCAGGGGTGGGAGGGTGAATTTCTCTCTGCAACGACACACAAAAATTTTAGATGAAATAGACTAATTATAGACTACAACTGTTCAAAGCCTTTTGCTAAGCCATGCCCCGTCTCTGTCAGGCCACGCCCCCTCTCACTCCGTAGCCATTCTGCAACGACACACAGAAACATTAAATGAAATAGATTAAATGCACCTATGCGAAGCGCTTTGCTCAGCCACACCCCGAACTCTGTAAGGCCACGCCCCCTCCCACTCCGCAGCCAACAGGGATTGAAAGAATGAAGGGAAAAATAAACTTCTGTTTGCTGCAGGGGTGGGAGGGTGAATTTCTCTCTGCAACGACACACAAAAATTTTAGATAAAATAGACTAATTATAGACTACAACTGTTCGAATCGTCTTGCTAAGTCACGCTCCCAACTCTGTCAGACCACGCCCCCTCCCACTCTGCAGCCATTCTGCAGCGACACACAGAAACATTAAATGAAATAGATTAAATCACCTATGCGAAGCGCTTTGCTAAGCCACGCCCCGACTCTGTAAGGCCACGCCCCCTCCCACTCTGCAGCCATTCTGCAACGACACACAGAAACATTAAATGAAATAGATTAAATCACCTATGCGAAGCGCTTTGCTAAGCCACGCCCCGACTCTGTAAGGCCACGCCCCCTCCCACTCTGCAGCCATTCTGCAACGACACACAGAAACATTAAATGAAATAGATTAAATCCACCCATGCGAAGCGTCTTGCTAATCCACGCCCCCGACTCTGTCAGGTCACGCCCCCTCCCACTCTGCAGCCAACGGGGATTGAAAAAATAAAGGTAAAAATAAACTTCTGTTTGCTGCAGGGGTGGGAGGGTGAATTTCTCTCTGCAACGACACACAAAAATTTTAGATAAAATTGACTAATTATAGACTACAACTGTTCGAATCGTCTTGCTAATTCACGCCCCCAACTCTGTCAGACCACGCCCCCTCCCACTCTGCAGCCATTCTGCAACGACACACAGAAACATTAAATGAAATAGATTAAATCACCTATACGAAGTGCTTTGCTAAGCCACACCCCCAACTCTGTCAGGTCATGCCCCCTCCCACTCCGCAGCCAACAGGGATTGAAAGAATGAAGGGAAAAATAAACTTCTGTCAGCTGCAGGGGTGGGAGGGTGAATTTCTCTCTGCAATGACACACAAAATTTTAGATGAAATAGACTAATTTCAGACTACAACCGTTCGAAGCATCTTGCTAAGCCAGGCCCCCAACTCTGCCAGGCCACGCCCCCTCCCACTCCGCAGGCAACAGGGATTGAAAAAAAATCAGCTGCAGGGGTGGGAGGGTGAATTTCTCTCTGCAACGACACACAAAAATCGTAGATGAAATTGACTAATTTTAGACTACGACCATTCAGTACTAATAAAAGATGTTTTTTTTCCACTGCTACCCATTGCGGGTCCCCATAAATTACCAGGTCATCGACCTGTAATTCATGACACTCTGACCCCCGCCCCAGATCTCGGGAAACCACGCTCCGACTCTGTCAGGCCACGCCCCCTCCCACTCTGCAGCCAACGGGGATTGAAAAAATGAAGGTAAAAATCAACTTCTGTCAGCTGCAGGGGTGGGAGGGAAGTTGGATTTCTTTCTGCAACAACATACAGAAACATTAAATGAAATAGATTAAATATACCCGTGCAAAGCAATGTTTTCTTCCACTGTTACCCATGGCGTGTCCTCATAAATTACCATGGCATCGACCTGTAATTCTGGCCACCATCAAAAGAAGGACTTAAAACCCCGCCCCAGGTCTTGCAACGTCACGCCCCCGACTCAGTCAGGCCATGACCCCTCCCGCTCCGCAGCCAATGGAGATTGAACAATTGAAGGTAAAAATCAACATCTGTCAGCTGCAGGGATGGGAGGGAGGATGACTTTCTCTCTGCAACGACACACAGAAACATTCAATGAAATAGATTAAATATACCCGCGCAAAGCAATGTTTTTTTCCACTGCTACCCATTTTTTTTCCTCAAATTACCATGGCATTAACCTATAATTCAGGCCACCCTGAAATGAAGGACTTAACCCCCCCCCGGTGTCCCATTAAACCACGCCCCCTCCCACTCCGCAGCCAATAGGGATTGAAAAAATTAAGGTAAAAATCAATTTCTGTCAGCTGCATTGACTTTCCCTCTGCAACGACACACAGAAACATTAAATAAATAGATGAAATATACCCAGGCGAAGCCGGGTCTTTCTGCTAGTATATTATAAAAATTATTTTCTGTCTGTCTGTCTGTTCTCTATGCGCGTCCAAACTACTGGACCGATTTTCACCAAATTCGGCACACAGGTACATCAGGTGTCCGGGAAGGTTTTAGACCAGGTCTCAGCTCTCTAGGACGTACCGTTCCCGAGATATTCCCAAAATATGATCTCCATTAGCCAATATTAGTCTGGGAGCATTTCCAAATTCCAACTGCCATTTTCTCCACATGCACACAGGTTTCCATAACAATCGAGCCAGGTAATTAGCAGCTAGCTAAGGAGCTCAGTCATTTATATTTGCTAATTTAAAGGGGCAGAGCGCTGTGGATGACACTATTAAAGGGGTATTCTGGTTACAATAAATATAACTTATGTTTTAGACTAATTTTAGACTAAGACCATTCAGTAGTAATAAAAGATGTTTTCTTCCACTGCTACCCATTGCGTGTCCTCATAAATTACCATGGCATCGACCTGTAATTCAGGCTGCCCCCTAAAGAAGGACTTAAAACCCCCACCCCAGGTCTTGCTAAGCCACGCCCCTGACTTGGTCAGGTCACGCCCCCTCCCACTCCGCAGCCAATGGGGATTGAAAAAATGAAGGTAAAAATCAACTTCTGTCAGCTGCATTGACTTTCTGTCTGCAGCGACACACAGAAACATTAAATGAAATAGACTAATTTTAGACTACGACCGTTCAGTAGTAATAAAAGATGTTTTTTTCCACTGCTACCCATTGCGTGTCTTCCAAAATTACCATGGCATCGACCTGTAATTCATGCCACCCTCAAAAGAAGGACTTAAAACCCCCGCCCCAGGTCTCGCTAAGTCACTTGCCTGACGCGGTCAGGCCATGCCCCCTCCCACTCCGCAGCCAACGGGAATTGAAAAATTGAGGGTAAAAATCAATTTCTGTCAGCTGCTGGGATGGGAGGGAGGATGACTTTCTCTCTGCAATGACACACAAAAACATTAAATGAAATAGATTAAATATACCCGTGCGAAGCGATGTTTTCTTCCACTGCTACCCACTGTGTTTCCTCATAAATTACCATGGCATTTACCTGTAATTCAGGCCACCCTCAAAAGAAGGGTGGCCTTTTTTTGCAAACACAATATATCATCATAGATACCAGTAATATGTGTTAGCTTATAAGCATAGAAAACAAATGCATCCTTATGTGGTAATGCTATAGCTTGATGGTAAGTGCATGGTTCTGCATGTAGAGATCCCAGATTTGAATCCTGGGAGAGACTTACATAAACTTTTTTTCTCTCTCATGTAGTCCATAATAAAAGGCTCTACTACGATAAATAATATATAATAATATCATAACAATAAAATGTCTTATTATATTGAGAATAATGTTTTGTTATGATTTTTTTGCTTAGAAACCTGAAAACTATTACTGGTTTATTCACAGACACAATATATAAAGAAACCAGCATTATTTATTTACTTTGTAAGCGTAAAAACAGTATCCTCAATATGATAAGAATACAGTGCAGTGACCGGGTTTGGGGTGGCTCCAACGCTACGCTGGGTTCCCCGAAAACCATTGAGGTGTCACTATGTGTTGCTGCTCTCTAGAAAGGATGGTAAAGCGTGGTGCACCCCAATGGGAAATAAGTCCAGAGAATCAGGGTCTGCAGTAACCCGTGTGCTTCTTTACCGGAGGAATTCAGGTGCAAAACAATACAGGCAAGGCATAGGGCTGGCTTCTCCAGTCTCCTGCCTGGCTTGATGCTCCATTGTTTGATGCTGTGGAAAGGCCTGAGCTAGCTGTCCCTCACTCTCAGAAGGCTCATGGTCCAGGGTCTGCAGCAGAGTATCCCCGTCTCAGCATCTTCTTCTGGTCACTCAGTGGTCGGGCAGAATCTCCTCTTCTAAGCACTGGTCCTTAACTACAAAAAAATAGGGGCTCTGACTGCTCTCCTTATATACAGTTTCTAGCTAGACTGGAACCTTCTAGTGGGATGTGTGGAGTGGAGAAACTCAGCTTAAACAATTACAAAGTTACCACTCCTGTCTGTCATAGACTTACATTAGAGCTTCAATTATACTCAATGGCAATGACACAGTAATTTTTCTAAACAAAAACAAGTTTCCAGACATAACAACAAAGCGAAACCAGACATTCAAAAGGTCAGTCTGTCTGATTTTGGCATTTTCCCTCTAAAACATGCTTTTCTTTAAACCCTATGGTAGCAGTGGAAAATTACCAGCTTCTCAAAAATCCCAAAAGTTTTTCAGTATTCATTAACCCACAGAGCCTTGCAAATACAGTGCAAATGAACAGGATATATATCACAACATATAGAATGCAGTTACACGGTATTAAACAGTGCAAGTTAACCCTTATAAGTGAAATAAAGTAAAGAGTGGATGACTTTGCATAGGGGAAACAGGGGCAAATGTCCAGACTTCAAAGTACCCCTGCTCCAGGACACTATAATTATGGGTTAAATCTAGAAGAAACAAAATATCTGAAAAGTCTCAAACCTAGGATATCTGCAAATCTCAGCAAAATTATACACTTACCACCAAGCTATAACATTACCACATAGAAATGCATGTTTTTTCTATGTATATAAGCAAACACATATTACTGGTGTCTTTCTAACCATATATTGTGCTTGTGAATAAAGCAGTAATATATAGATTAGCTTTCTGAGCAGATTTCAGGGTTGTGAAGCTACAATACCTCGAGTATATAATATGTACATGCTAGCACACTGCCCTAGGACACAGCTCTGCCCTCAGCATGTCTAAGCCTGTCAATCAAGGGGAGCGGGGAGTGTGCAGAGCACAGGGGGTGTTACAAAACAGTGCTCAAAGGATTCAGCTTCACCTCCTGGTGCTCAAACTTTTCATTTACATATGAATAAAAATGTTGATTTCTCTGCTGCTGTTTAGCATACATACTACAGAAAGGTATTGTTTTAATCTGCATGATGAGCCCTAAAATGACTAAAAACTCATTTTGACTAGCGAGGACCAAATTTATTGCCTGTTTCTTAGCATTTGTAATAGATTTATCATGATTTGCTTCATCTTAGGTTACTAAACTTCCCGTACTTCATTGTGAGACTGGATGACTCTACTAAACATTCTCCAAGCTTTGCTAAACCACCAAGTATTTGATTCATGTGCACCTGTGAATTCTGTCTGGTGATTCAGGACCTTCGGGTCTACAGGCCAGTCACTTGTCAGAACAGCATGTAACTCTTATCGGGCAGTTTGACCACAGCCAGACACAAGACTTTCAACTGGTCTTTGACAGCAATGCACAGATGACTGCAGTCATATTGAGATATCATAATGAGAAGGTTAAAGGGGTTATCCGAGATTTTCTTGCTGATAAGCTATCCACAGCTGATCAGCAGGGGTCCCGGGTATCAGACCCTCATCGATCAGATACTGATGATTTATCCAGAGGATCATCAGTAAAAAAATCATTAAAAAACCTTTAATGCTCTTAGGCTACTTCCACACTAGCGTTAGTACGGATCCGGCGGGTCCCTTCACCCGCCGGATCCGTACTGAGTAATACAACCTTGTGGATCCGTAATTCCGGATCCGGTTGTATTAGCGTTTAAACGGATCCGGAATAACCTCTATTGAAAGTCAATGGAGGACGGATCCGTTTACAAGTGTGTCCACACCAAACGGATCCGTCCCCATTGACTTGCATTGGAGGTCATTCCGGATCCGTTTAGGTGCGGATAACTAGTACGGAGAGCAAACCGCAACATGTTGCGGTTTGCTCTCCGGTCTGAAGACTGAACGGAATGCTTTCAGGAGCATTCCGTTGTCTTCAGTTCAGTTTTGTCCCCATTGACAATGAATGGGGACAAAACGGAAGCGTTTTATTCCGGTATTGAGCCCCTATGACGGAGCTCAATACCGGAATTCCATAACGCTAGTGTGAAAGTAGCCTTAACTGGTTGTGAGAGAATAAATCCCTAGATTATGTAAATGTGAGATGGAAACTTCATAACACTTATTGATTGAAATCCCTGCTCAGTCCATGCTTAGTAGCCCAGTAGGTGGTCCTATTCAACGACTGGCAACCTTCATTGTATGAGCAGTACTACGAAGATAATCACTGATTAGGACCATTCACTGGACTCCTTAGTGTGGAGAAAACAGGAATTTCAATCAACAAGTTAAAGGAGTTGTCCTACGAAAAATATTCTACAGTTTTCAAACCAGCACTTGGATCTGAATACTTCTGTAATTGCATGTGATTAACCATTTGTCATAGCCACTGAGCTACTCAATAAAATGTATCTGTATAGCCTCACCTGCTGTTTTTTTTCTTATTTCTTTGACCTGCTCACTGAGAAGGCTGCACATGCTCAGTTTCATCCTTCAACTGCCTCCTGAGCTGTGATAGGGGGAGCTGAGACATGCCTCCTGAGCTGTGATAGGCAGAGCATGTACACGCCTCCTGAGCTACAGCAGCAAAGACACTCCCCTGCAAAAAATGCAGATCGGATGATGACCGAAACTACAATTGTTTGCATGAGGCCTAATACTGAATCTTTTTCCAAAAAAAGTATCATTTTGCTCAGCTCCTCCTGCTTTATAACCTGCTGCTGACAGATTGGACTGCAAGTTCAATGTGACAGATCCCCTTTAAACCTAATGTCCAATTAAAGGGACAAGGAAAAAAGCGGTATACAGATCTATTTCAGTGGCTTCCTGGAGCACAGTGGGGGCGCCAATGAGTGAGATAGAAGGAGATGGTCTCAGTAATAAGTAAATAGATGAATCACCACTGATAAAGGTCAGTGTGTCAATACATAAGTTTGATGTGTGGTGCAGTGGTGAATATGGAGAAGATCTCAAAGAGAATACATATAAAAATAAAAATATATAAAAATACATAGAAATTACAAACATAAATAAATATATAAACATATATAAAAGTCATATGGGAGTCATATACAGTGACCATACGAATAGTATATTGATTATTACTATGAATCTAAAGGACTTACTTTACCAGGGAGGAAAGTAAAGTAAGTCCTTTACCTTCATAGCGAGTGATGCTAATGTCTGTAAAGCGCTGCGGAATATGTCAGCGCTATATAGGTGAGTATAATAAAATAAATAATAAAGTATAGTAAAGCATGAAAATATCAACGAACAGCAAATCAGTATGTAGCATTATTGCAGTGTTTTGGTCCCAACAGAACTTCAAAAACACCTGGTAAAACACTTAAATAAAAAAAAGGCCACTGAAGACACATGTATAAAAATGACATAAAATACTTTACACCCCTGAGGTTTAGATGGGTTTTATAAGCTGAAAAGCGTGAAAAGAGCCTAAAGATCCTATACACATACAAGAAAACTTGGTAAAACCACCTACTTCGGCAGTGCAAACCGACTATCTCCCAACAGACAATGTGGGGAAAACTAAGGATGGACAATGTTGCATTTCAACACCCGATCATCCGATAGTTCTCGGGGGTGAGAAAGCTTAGCTGCAGCTCTTCTTTGCTGTAAGAGCAGTTCAACCATGAAACCCTTTGCTGCAGGATGATGTTAAAGGGATTGTCCAGCCTATTCCATTTTTCACCATAATGTTAAAATGGTCTAAAATAACAAATTGACAAATATTCACCTTACCAACCCCTCGCTGCTCCCATGCCACCCCCACCGCTCAGCCCTTCTCAGGTCCCTTATCAGTCTGTGTAGCCAACACTGAAGTCACTGATGCAGCCTGTGACTGGCTGTACTGATCACGTGTCTTTGTTGAATCATCATCATTGGAGGCTAAGATACAGGGACTGGTCAGAGAACCAGGAAGAAGCGTCATAGAAGAGATGGTGCATTGCAGTGATGTTTGGCCATTCTGAGCTTTGGTTGAACAACTTCTTTAAAGTAGTTGTCCTCCCATTTATACTGATGAACTATCGTCAGGATAGGTCATCAATCTGATCAGCGGGGGTCCGACACCAGGCACCCCTGCTGATCAGCTGTTTGAAGAGAAGGCAGCACCCCATGCGAGCACTGCTTCTTCTGTACTACAGTACCCATCGTCTCCTTTGGATCAGTGGCGTAGTGTAATTACAAGTACTTGAATGGAGTGAGGACTTGTCATTACACCGCATCACTGTAATTTCTGAGATGACGGCGAGTATATTGAACAGGAAGCAGCACTCGCATGGAGTGCCGCCTTCTCGTCAAACATCAGATATTGATGACCTATCCAGGACAACCCCTTTAATTTGCTAAGTTTAAAAGGGTTTTGATGCCTTTCTTAAAAGTAATAAACCAAGCGGAGGGTTGGGTAATTATATCAATAGTATAAAGCGTAACTTTTTCTAATCAAGATAAAAATCAACATCAAGGCCCAATGTATACACAAAAGTACAGGTGAATAGAGCACAAAATACACACAAAAACAAAGCGAAAAAAGACGAGGAATCTCTTACCACCTCCTGATTACAGGTATGTACTACACGGTGGATAGTCATCAAACAATGTTGCTACAATCGCCTTCTTTGTTGGGGGCGGCAGATCACAAGGCAGGATGTGAATGGGACAAGGAACTAGCTGTCCCTGCAACAAATAGGCCTACAAAAAAGTGAAGGGAACTATTACACCCCTGCCTGTCACAATCGGAGCACCAACCCCGACAGGGGTGACCCCGTCAGGAACCGGTCCCTGACACGGCCCTCACCCTGTGCAGATATCCCTTACTTATGGTCCCGACATGCCATGTTTCATCCAGATACTAAGGATAAATGAGTAACAAGATAAAGTGTAACCTGTAGTACATACCTGTAATCAAGAGGTTGTAAGAGATTCCTCGTCTTTTTTCGCTTTGTTTTTGTGTGTATTTTGTGCTCTATTCACCTGTACTTTTGTGTATACATTGGGCCTTGATGTTGATTTTTATCTTGATTAGTAAAAGTTATGCTTTATACGATTGATATAATTACCCAACCCTCCGTTTGGTTTATTATTTCTGGTCTGGTGAGGTCTTTCGCCCAACATGTGCATTAGTTTTGGGTATTGTTCTTTCTTAAAAGTATTTTTTTTATTTGACTTGTTCTGATCAGGGGGGAGCGAATGAAGTGAAAGTCGATGTGTTGCAAAATTTCATTTTAATGCTGTACGGAGACATGTGTCCGTACAGCTTTAAAATGAAGGGGCTTCGCGTCGGCAAAATTCGTTAGGTCTGAAGTTGCACAAAGCTTCAGTGAATACCTTCTACAACTTAAAAAACATTTTAAAGCAGGAATCTGAAGTCGGCTGTGGTACCGAGGCAACAGCGAAGTAGTGAATCCGTGTCCGGATTCCTGTTTTAAAATGTTTTTTTAAGTTGTAGAATCAATGCCCGAAGTTATTCACCAAAGTCTTGCGTGACTTCAGACTCAGACTATGCCTCTGTAAAGCCCATACATTTTAAGTTTTGCAACAAATCGACTTTGGATCTTGGATCCGAAACTCAATTCTCTCACCCCTAGTTCTGATGTTTGGACTCAGAACAAGGAATTTTAAAGAAAATAGACACTTGCCCTATGGAAGTTGTGCCTTTTTTTGAATGAACAGGTTGAAGTAAAAGGATTTGAGTCTTTATTTTAAACCTATCCACTGTGTTGGTACGATTCAATTTTACCCAAAACAAGGCTTAGCCAAGAGTAAGTGAATGTAACTGAACCATTTGTGCCATGTAGCACTTATAATGACGATCTCTGTTACATTGTGATGAACAGAGAGATACATTCAGATTGTGTCATGATCCAGAAAATGTCACCATTGTTCTAGATGCCTGTGTTCAGAGAGAGCAGCACTCCCGCATGGCACAAGAATGGTGCAGGCTATTTTTGTAATGGAGGTGAGTCACATAATAGACGAGGGGCAGAACATTTTATTATTAACAGTCATAACACAAGGACTGCTAAACTGACCAATACTAAACTAAATATTCTTAGCTATGATGTGCTGTACAGTAAATAGATTGTAAGTGTGTGTCTATTTAAGGTGCTGTAAGGAATTTATACAAAGTAGCTCCCTAACGTAATACTATTAAAGGGGTTGTCCAGAGCATTTAAAGTTCCAATGCTCTCCTTTGCCCTGCGCTGAATCAGACAGGGCAAAGGCATTTTCAGGACATCTGGTGACGTACTGGGCTCTCCATAGGGGCTGCGAGGCTTCTACCCGGCAGTGAGCCCGGTGACATCACCGGCACCGATGGGCGGGCAACGGATGCTCATCTTAGTGGGGCTGCCTGGGTAAAAATATGGGTATGTCCGGGTTCAGCTCTGAACCGGGACAACCCCTTTAAGGCTTCATACACACGACCATAAGGCACACAGTCAGTATTTGGTCAGTATTTTTGCGGTATTTGTAAGCCAAAACCAGGAGTAGGTACAAAACACAAAAGAGGCACAAATATTTCTGATACCTTTTCTCTATAGGTTCCACTTCTGGTGCTGACTTACAAATACTGATACACAATAATGACCAAATACTGACCGTGTGAAACAGGCCATAGTGTTCTGCAGTCCTCAAAACACGGATACCATCTGTGTGCACACCTCATCACGGTGCGAACCCATTGACTTCAATGGATCCGTAGTCTGCATGTTGCTGCAAAGAATAGGGCATGTCCTATCTTTTTGCAGAGCAGCCTCATGGATGTGGAAGCACAAGGAAGACTTCTGTGTGCTTCCGCATCCAGGGGTGGATTGGCCATAGACCTTACAGGGAATGTTCCCGGTGGGCCTTCTGTCAATTTGGACACCCTTACAACATGGGGTCACTTTTTTTTTCCAGGGCCACTTTAAGTTCCCAGTCTGCATCCATTTGGTTGCGCTGCAACAGATATTTGACCTATACTTCATCACCAAAGTCAATGGGTCCGCACTATGATGTGTCGTGCAAATGTCCCATATCTGTGTTTTGTGGATCGGCAGTTTGTCAACCAGTCGTGTGCATGAGGCCTAACATGGATCCAACGTTAAACAGTACCTGTATTAGGACCTCCACCGATCAAGACGTTTGATATGGCACTATGACAAAGCAAATGTTTTTTAAAAGTACAGGTACATTTTAAACTTGCATAACCCATCAGCCTTGCTGTATTTCTGAGTAGGAATATATAAGGGATCTGTTATTCAGGCATCCCTATTTAAAATTGTCCGCTTACCGTTTTTAGCTATTTTGTTGCATCATTTTAATGGATTTTTATTGTAGCACTTTAAACATGCTGTTTTTTCTGCCATTTATCAGATCCTATAGAGAAGGCTATGGAAATATTACCTGACCCCTATTCACAAATCCCGAAAACTGCTCCAACCCACAATTTTTTTAGTAGTAGCCTGTATACCTGTCTGTATCCTGCTGACTAGCTCTTGTCTTGGACTAGCTGTCTAAACTGTGTGAGTCAGGAACTCATACGTGGCGGCAGGCAGCAGCAAAATCCTGCAACATGATGGGTTATGGGGGTCCCTGCAGCAACTTAGAGAAGATGGGTGTCTGAGGAAAGAAGGTATTGGCTGGCCTGCCACCCGATGCATCTATAGTAATAAATTATGTACTTTGTTAGATAATCTATCCAGTTTTCTTTACATGGCCATAGGCTGACTGAGAGGCTCTACACTGCCAATCTGTATGTAATACAGTGTACTGTGCCATGTGCCACTTGTGCACGGGATGGGAGATTAGGGGCCCACCTGTGCTCAGGGGCCCAAAGAGGTACAGGTGAGTACAAGCTTGCTTATGGAGCTGAAATACCAGTTAGTCTCGGTCACGTATCACTCTGTAAAGTTGGTGATCCTGGCCAGTGGAAAGCGTGCTCCTAGGCTCAGATATGTTCTCCAGCTGACACAGAGAAGAATTAGAAGCAGCTTCTGAACATGTTATTATGTCAAGTGTAAATAGTTCTTGCAGCTGCTGAGCAGATTTTGCAGTTTGGGCAGTGGCTACCTCTGTCGCTTGTCCTGATATGGATATCTGTAAAAGTAATAAATCGTAGACTTCTTCTCTACTGACTGAGGGGAGAAGCTGTCGAGTGGGTGTGAAGACTACTGGTTATATTTGGGAAAACATAGAAAAAATTGTATTAAAGGGGACCTGTCACCATGAAAGTGCCATGTAATCTGCAGGCAGCACTTTATAGAGCAGGAGGAGCTGAGCAGATTGATATATAGTTTTATGGGGAAAGATTCAGTATAACTCGTGATTTATACATTCAAATTCCTGCTCATTCTGGACCTTGAAGTCCAGGAGACGGTCCTATAAGTGACTGAGAACCTTCCCTCTGACTGTGTATACAGAGAGAGCTGTCAATCACTGAAGGGACCAACTCCTGAACTTCACAGCTCAGAATGAGCAGGGATTATAAATGTATAAATACAAGTTTTACTGAATCTTCTGCCATAAAATTATATATCAGTCTGCTCCGCTCCTCTTGCTCTATAACATGCTGCCTGCAGTTCAAACACCATGTTTAAAGTGACAGGTTCCCTTTAAGAGCACTCTTCATATGAACATACTGTATATGTAACTAAACAAATACTTTTTGATCAGCAATGGAATACCCATGGATCCTATAAAGTAAATGTAATGCAAAGTTTTCCTAAGAATTGCAGCATTTGTATTTGCCAGAGCAAAAAAAATGCATAAAATGCATAATTATACAGAAAAAAACTAGCCTGTGCTATCACTACAATGAAAAAAGAGAAAACAATCAGTTACATAGTGAATGAACCATCACAGCAAAAAAAACTTATTGTGACAGCAATTTGGTACAATGCAACCAAATCCATGCAGTAAGTGCCCACATGGCAGAATTTACGCCATCGCACACAATGATGACTCTACTGTACACAGTAGTATGTAACTTAATAGTGCCATTGCCAGACACTAGTGCCCATGCAGTAGTACCATATAAAATGCTGACCTCAAAATAGAGCCATACAGAAATGAAACATGGTATTGCATGTGGAGTAGGGTAACATGGTATGATTCCCACACATTAGTGCCAATTTGAGGGCTTGTTTGCGTTGTGGAGCTCTATGCAGGAATCCTGTACAGCTCCTTAGTACAGAACAATACAGCTTCGGTGCACTGCCATACAAGCTCCACCAGACTTGGTTCAATTTATATGGAAGCCAACAGAAAAACAACTGTGTATCCTTCGTATGAACTTGGGGTCATGTGGAGGTACAGCAGAGGGCTCATGCACTTGTTGCAGCCTTATTCATTCATCGGGCAATCGGCAGCAGTATTACACTGCAAGATGATTGCTAACGAACACTCGTTAGCGATTGTCTGCCGAAGAATCGTCAGGTGTAATATAGGCCTTATTCTAAGCCACCACCTTTTTATGGCAGCCTAGAACAAACGCTGCACACATCACCTGTGCACAGTGGCGTAGCTATAGGGGTCGCAGCGGTCGCAGTTGCGACCGGGCCCCTAAGCCAGGGGGGCCCCGAGGGCCCCCCTTGCCATTTGCAGGGCCGCACCGCCAATTAGCCCTGCGCACAGATAGGGGCAGAGGGAGATGAGCGCTTCCATTGTGGAAGCGCTCATCTCAATAGTCATCTGTATTGCCGTCCTCAGGACGGCGATACAGATGCCTGTATTGTACTGGGGCAGGGGAGGGAGAGGCGTCTCCCCTGCCCGTTCCTCTGATAGGCTGCAGGCACTGGGCCTGCAGCCTATCCGAGGCCGGCTCAGGCGGCGCGATGACGTCATCGCGCTGCCTGAGCGGTACAGTGCGGGACACAGGCCGGAAGAGGCCTGCATCGCATCGCTGCCAGCACCATGGAGGTAAGTATAAGTGTTAATTTTTTTTTTTTTTTTTTTTTTTTATTGTAGCAGTCACCGACCGGAGCTCAATTGGGGGCACTGGGGGCATTTTTACTGGCACATGGGGGCACTGGGGGCATTTTACTGGCACATGGGGGCATTTTTACTGGCACATGGGGGCACTGTGGGCATTTTACTGGCACATGGGGGCACTGTGGACATTTTACTGGCACATGGGGGCACTGTGGGCATTTTACTGGACATGGGGGCACTGTGGGCATTTTTACTGGCACATGGGGGGCACTGGGGGCATTTGTACTGGCACATGGGGGCACTGGGGGCATTTTTACTGGTACTGGGGGCACTGGGGGCATTTTTACTGGTACTGGGGGCATTTTTACTGGCACATGGGGGCACTGGGGCATTTTTACTGGCACATGGGGGCACTGGGGGCATTTTTACTGGCACATGGGGGCACTGGGGGCATTTTTACTGGCACATGGGGGCACTGGGGGCATTTTACTGGCACGGGGCATTTTTACTGGCACATGGGGGCACTGGGGGCATTTTTACTGGCACATGGGGGCACTGGGGGCATTTTTACTGGCACATGGGGGCACTGGGGGCATTTTTACTGGCACATGGAGGCACTGGGGCATTTTTACTGGCACTGGGGGCACTGGGGCATTTTTACTGGCACTGGGGGCATTTCTTACTGGCACATGGGGGCACTGGGGGCATTTCTTTATGGCATGGGAGCACTAGGGGCATTTTTCTGGCACATGGGGGCACTGGGGCATTTCTTACTGGCACATGGGGACACTGGGGGCATTTCTTACTGGCACATGATTTTGGGGGGAATCAATGGGGGGAACTTCTGGCGCATTATTGGGGCATTTCTTACTGGCACATAATTTGGGGGGCATCTATGGGTGGGGAGCACTTCTTACTGGCACATTGGAAGCATTATTACTTCTGGGGCACAGTGGGGACATTAGTACTGTGGGGGGCACTATTACTGTGGGGGGCACCCTGGCACAGTATCAGCTCAGTTATTTCTGGGGGACGTTATGTTCACACTATTACGGGACAGTATTTGCTGGGCGCAGTTATTTTAGGAAACTGTGCCAATAATTATTGAAGGGCACTATCTGTGTGGTACTAGTGGCACAGTACTGGGGGTGGTAGGATGATTTGTCCAGAAGATGGGAGGATGATGGAAAAGTAGTAAACTAAGATTGTTTTCTGTCAAACTGCAGAGATAAGAAATGGCTGAAAAATGGCGTCTGGTCTGAAAGGAGAAGATGAGGAAAGAGAAGATCTACATCAGAGGAGACGTCACTGGATGTAAGAGGTATGGGGCGCTGTATTATACTGGATGTAAGAGGTATGAGGCGCTGTATTATACTGGATGTAAGAGGTATGAGGCGCTGTATTATACTGGATGTAAGAGGTATGGGGCGCTGTATTATACTGGATGTAAGAGGTATGGGGCGCTGTATTATACTGGATGTAAGAGGTATGGGGCGCTGTATTATACTGGATGTAAGAGGTATGGGGCGCTATATTATACTGGATGTAAGAGGTATGGGGCGCTGTATTATACTGGATGTAAGATGTATGGGGCGCTGTATTATACTGGATGTAAGAGGTATGGGGCGCTGTATTATACTGGATGTAAGAGGTATGGGGCGCTATATTATACTGGATGTAAGAGGTATGGGGCGCTGTATTATACTGGATGTAAGAGGTATGAGGCGCTGTATTATACTGGATGTAAGAGGTATGAGGCGCTGTATTATACTGGATGTAAGAGGTATGGGGTGCTGTATTATACTGGATGTAAGAGGTATGAGGCGCTGTATTATACTGGATGTAAGAGGTATGGGGCGCTGTATTATACTGGATGTAAGAGGTATGGGGTGCTCTATTATACTGGATGTAAGAGGTATGGGGCGCTGTATTATACTGGATATAAGAGGTATGGGGCGCTGTATTATACTGGATGTAAGAGGTATGAGGCGCTGTATTATACTGGATGTAAGAGGTATGAGGCGCTGTATTATACTGGATGTAAGAGGTATGGGGTGCTGTATTATACTGGATGTAAGAGGTATGAGGCACTGTATTATACTGGATGTAAGAGGTATGGGGCGCTGTATTATACTGGATGTAAGAGGTATGGGGCGCTGTATTATACTGGATGTAAGAGGTATGAGGTGCTGTATTATACTGGATGTAAGAGGTATGGGGCGCTGTATTATACTGGATGTAAGAGGTATGGGGCGCTGTATTATACTGGATGTAAGAGGTATGGGGGGCTGTATTATACTAGATGTAAGAGGTATGGGGCGCTATATTATACTGGATGTAAGCGGTATGGGGCGCTGTATTATACTGGATGTAAGAGGTATGGGGCGCTGTATTATACTGGATGTAAGAGGTATGAGGTGCTGTATTATACTGGATGTAAGAGGTATGGGGTGCTGTATTATACTGGATGTAAGAGGTATGGGGCGCTGTATTATACTGGATGTAAGAGGTATGAGGTGCTGTATTATACTGGATGTAAGAGGTATGGGGCGCTATATTATACTGGATGTAAGAGGTATGGGGCGCTATATTAGGCGGGGGGGGGCCCAAGCTGAACTCTTGCACCAGGGCCCATGAGCCTTTAG
This sequence comes from Rhinella marina, assembly GCA_900303285.1. Taxonomy (NCBI): domain Eukaryota; kingdom Metazoa; phylum Chordata; class Amphibia; order Anura; family Bufonidae; genus Rhinella; species Rhinella marina. The sequence continues at coordinate 101,180 of ONZH01028240.1, forward strand.
CTACGCCCCTGCCTGTGCAGCATAGAGTAGGAGCTTGGCTCTCTCTTGACAGTCTGGTTTTAGAGGATTGTGGCTCCCTTTGTCACCCATTAACACTGCTACAAATGAGATTGAGGGGTGTCGATGTCTGTACATAGCAGCCCGGGGTGCAATGAAGGACCCCATGTCTGCCCTGTGTATGTGCCCCCTTAGGCTGTGCCAGAGGTGCCTAATCCTTTATATTAGCATAATATACTGTACTACATAAGTAGTACAGTGTGTTATGTAAGCGTCATCAAAAGTCAAAGTCCCGAACTGTCAACGCTGTAAAAATGGTCACATGGTGTAGGAATAGGAAGTCTTTGCAACGTTGATTTAAAAAAAAAGCCTCCAGTAAACTGTGGTGGGGACATAGCATTTCAAAGGTTGAGTATGGTGCCATTTGTTTTAAACTATTTGTAGCCTCCTGCCCTGTTTTATTAAGAGGTCAGATGCCTCCTTTAACCCCTCCCCCATATGCATTTTGCACCTTAGTGACCAAGTAATCGTTTTCATTTTTTTGACCATAGCATTTCAAGAGCTATAACATTTTTATTTTTAGGTTGAGGTAGCTGCATGAGGGCTTGTTTGTAAGGGAAAAGTTTTCTTTTTTTCGTGTACCATTTTGGGGTACACATAGCTTACTGATTTACTTTCATTAACTTTATGGGAACGAGATTTTTCTTTCTACTGGGGTGTGTAAGGCTTTATTTTTGTGGGACAGCTTGTAGTTTTTATTAGTTTCATTATGGGCTACATAAGATTTTTTGATCACTTTGGATTCCATTTTTTGTGACAGATATGCAAAAAACAGTAATTCATGAAATTGACTGGTTTCACACAAGCGAGTGTCACGCTCCGGACTCTCAGCGCAGCACCTGCGTTAGCATTATATATTGGTTTATGCTATGTAACCCTTAGAGGTCTGGAATGTATTGGATAACACCAACATAATGCTGTCAGTGTTATCCAATACATTCCAGAACTGTAAGGGTTACATAGTATCCGGAATGGATATAATGCTATGCGACCCCGGCAGTGCTGGAAGTTCAGGATGGGTGCTGCGTTGAGAGTCCGGAGCGTGACACTCACTCGTGTGAAACCAGCCTTTGGGTAGGTCTGTGACTTGTTGCCATGCTGCTGATGTTTTAATGTTTTTTTCTTATAAGATGACTCTTTTGATTGCACATGTAAGGGATCATGATCATTTCTGACCCTGTTGCTTTGATTGGCAGGGTTGCTGGCAATTGGATCCCCACCAATCATATTGATGACCTATTCTGAGGACAGGTCATTAGTAGAGATGAGCGAGTAGTGTTCGATCGAGCCGGTATTCGATCGAATACTACGCTATTCGGCATACTCGATTTCAATCGAGTATAACGGCGATGGCGCACTTAGAATTTGTTTCCCCTCCCACCTTCCCTGGCGCTCTTTTTCCACCAATCAACATGCAGGGGGGGTATGGCAGGCACGCTGAGCACGCTGGCAGCGCGAAAACAGCGTCTACATGGATTGGCTGGAAAAACCATGTGACCTCGAATATTAAAAACTCAGCTCTTCCTGCTCGTACGCATATGCTGCGTGAACTTAGTCAGGGACAGAGGCTGGAGAAGGGACAGACAGGTTTTAGCAGTTCGACAGGCAGGAGCGTGATTAAAAGCCCTTATCAGGGCTACTATAGTGCACTACAGTGATAGCTTTTCTACAAGATACACTTTACAGAGAACGGCTGCTGTATTCAGGGATAGCTGCTGGAGTAGGGACAGAGAGAGGCATTAGTGGTGTATTAGGTGCTCTGCTACATACCAAACTATATTTGGCACTACTGTTCAGCGTTCTTTTTGGCTGAAAAACCCTGTTATATAACTAGTGTGTATATGCACCATCTGATCTGGCAGTATACGGCTGTGAATTTTATTTTATTTTTTTAAATACAGTTTATTTGGCTCTAGTGTTCTGGGTTCTGTGTGCCTGCAATACCCTTTTTGTATTCCAGGTGTAAATACCCACCATCTGTACAGTTAGTACACGGCTGTGTACCTTGAAATATACAATATCTAGGCCTTTTAATTGGCCACTGTACTGTGCGTTCTCTTGCTAAATTATTTCACATACCTGGTGTAAATACCCACCGTGTGTTCAGTTACTACACGGCTGTGTACCTTGAAATATAAAATATCTAGGCCATTTAATTGGCCACTGTACTGTGCGTTCTCTTGCTAAATTATTTCACATACCTGGTGTAAATACCCACCGTCTGTTCAGTTACTACACGGCTGTGTACCTTGAAATATACAATATCTAGGCCTTTTAATTGGCCACTGTACTGTGCGTTCTCTTGCTAAATTATTTCACATACCTGGTGTAAATACCCACCGTCTGTACAGTTAGTACACGGCAGTGTACCTTGAAATATACAATATCTAGGCCATTTAATTGGCCACTGTACTGTGCGTTCTCTTGCTAAATTATTTCACATACCTGGTGTAAATACCCACCGTCTGTTCAGTTACTACACGGCTGTGTACCTTGAAATATACAATATCTAGGCCTTTTAATTGGCCACTGTACTGTGCGTTCTCTTGCTAAATTATTTCACATACCTGGTGTAAATACCCACCGTGTGTTCAGTTAGTACACGGCTGTGTACCTTGAAATATAAAATATCTAGGCCATTTAATTGGCCACTGTACTGTGCGTTCTCTTGCTAAATTATTTCACATACCTGGTGTAAATACCCACCGTCTGTTCAGTTACTACACGGCTGTGTACCTTGAAATATACAATATCTAGGCCTTTTAATTGGCCACTGTACTGTGCGTTCTCTTGCTAAATTATTTCACATACCTGGTGTAAATACCCACCGTCTGTACAGTTAGTACACGGCAGTGTACCTTGAAATATACAATATCTAGGCCATTTAATTGGCCACTGTACTGTGCGTTCTCTTGCTAAATTATTTCACATACCTGGTGTAAATACCCACCGTCTGTTCAGTTACTACACGGCTGTGTACCTTGAAATATACAATATCTAGGCCTTTTAATTGGCCACTGTACTGTGCGTTCTCTTGCTAAATTATTTCACATACCTGGTGTAAATACCCACCGTGTGTTCAGTTAGTACACGGCTGTGTACCTTGAAATATAAAATATCTAGGCCATTTAATTGGCCACTGTACTGTGCGTTCTCTTGCTAAATTATTTCACATACCTGGTGTAAATACCCACCGTCTGTTCAGTTACTACACGGCTGTGTACCTTGAAATATACAATATCTAGGCCTTTTAATTGGCCACTGTACTGTGCGTTCTCTTGCTAAATTATTTCACATACCTGGTGTAAATACCCACCGTCTGTACAGTTAGTACACGGCAGTGTACCTTGAAATATACAATATCTAGGCCATTTAATTGGCCACTGTACTGTGCGTTCTCTTGCTAAATTATTTCACATACCTGGTGTAAATACCAACCGTCTGTTCAGTTACTACACGGCTGTGTACCTTGAAATATACAATATCTAGGCCTTTTAATTGGCCACTGTACTGTGCGTTCTCTTGCTAAATTATTTCACATACCTGGTGTAAATACCCACCGTGTGTTCAGTTAGTACACGGCTGTGTACCTTGAAATATACAATATCTAGGCCATTTAATTGGCCACTGTACTGTGCGTTCTGTTGCTAAATTATTTCACATACCTGGTGTAAATACCCACCGTCTGTTCAGTTACTACACGGCTGTGTACCTTGAAATATACAATATCTAGGCCTTTTAATTGGCCACTGTACTGTGCGTTCTCTTGCTAAATTATTTCACATACCTGGTGTAAATACCCACCGTCTGTTCAGTTAGTACACGGCTGTGTACCTTGAAATATACAATATCTAGGCCATTTAATTGGCCACTGTACTGTGCGTTCTCTTGCTAAATTATTTCACATACCTGGTGTAAATACCCACCGTCTGTTCAGTTACTACACGGCTGTGTACCTTGAAATATACAATATCTAGGCCTTTTAATTGGCCACTGTACTGTGCGTTCTCTTGCTAAATTATTTCACATACCTGGTGTAAATACCCACCGTCTGTTCAGTTAGTACACGGCTGTGTACCTTGAAATATGCAATATCTAGGCCATTTAATTGGCCACTGTACTGTGCGTTCTGTTGCTAAATTATTTCACATACCTGGTGTAAATACCCACCGTCTGTACAGTTAGTACACGGCAGTGTACCTTGAAATATACAATATCTAGGCCATTTAATTGGCCACTGTACTGTGCGTTCTCTTGCTAAATTATTTCACATACCTGGTGTAAATACCCACCGTCTGTTCAGTTACTACACGGCTGTGTACCTTGAAATATACAATATCTAGGCCTTTTAATTGGCCACTGTACTGTGCGTTCTCTTGCTAAATTATTTCACATACCTGGTGTAAATACCCACCGTCTGTTCAGTTAGTACACGGCAGTGTACCTTGAAATATACAATATCTAGGCCATTTAATTGGCCACTGTACTGTGCGTTCTCTTGCTAAATTATTTCACATACCTGGTGTAAATACCCACCGTCTGTTCAGTTACTACACGGCTGTGTACCTTGAAATATACAATATCTAGGCCTTTTAATTGGCCACTGTACTGTGCGTTCTCTTGCTAAATTATTTCACATACCTGGTGTAAATACCCACCGTCTGTTCAGTTACTACACGGCTGTGTACCTTGAAATATACAATATCTAGGCCTTTTAATTGGCCACTGTACTGTGCGTTCTCTTGCTAAATTATTTCACATACCTGGTGTAAATACCCACCGTCTGTTCAGTTACTACACGGCTGTGTACCTTGAAATATACAATATCTAGGCCTTTTAATTGGCCACTGTACTGTGCGTTCTCTTGCTAAATTATTTCACATACCTGGTGTAAATACCCACCGTCTGTTCAGTTACTACACGGCTGTGTACCTTGAAATATACAAAATCTAGGCCTTTTAATTGGCCACTGTACTGTGCGTTCTCTTGCTAAATTAGTAGGGGGCGAGTTACACCGCTGTTGAGGCCTGAGCAGGTTGAACAGGTGGTGCAATGGATAGCCGATAGCGCTTCCACACAGTTGTCCACCAGCCAGTCATCCACACAGTCTCACTCTGACCCTCCTTCCTCCACACCTGGCCAACAGAGTCATCCCACCCTTGACCCCTCCCAGGAGCTCTTTTCGGGTCCTTTTTCAGATGTGCCGGAAGAATCCCAGGAGCTAGCAGAGGAATTTGTTTGTAGTGATGCCCAAACACTTGAGTTTTCGCCATCTCCTGCTGATTTGGACCCTGAACCAGCATCTGTTATCATGAGCGATGATGATGATGAGACGCAGTTGCCATCAAGGGAGGCTGTTGGAATGTCCAGTGGGCAGGAGGAGGAGCAGAGTGAGGAAGAGGAGGTGGTGGATGACGAAATGACCGACCCCACTTGGCCAGGGGTGATGTCCAGCGGGGAAAGCAGTGGAGAGGTGGTGGTCTGCACAGCACCGAAAAAGGCAGCAAGAGGCAGAGGGATGTCCACAGGCAGAGGGATGTCCACAGGCAGAGGGATGTCCAGAGGCAGAGGGATGTCCAGAGGCAGAGGGATGTCCACAGGCAGAGGGATGTCCAGAGGCAGAGGACAGTCCAGACAGAGTAGTGAGGCCACAGCCAGCACGGCCGAAGCTGTTCCCGGCAGCGGGCAGTCGCGCGAAGTTCCCCCATCGAGGCCTCGTACTTCTGTGGTGTGGAGATTTTTTAATGTTTGTGCGGATGACAAACTGAGCGCGGTTTGCACACTCTGCCACTCAAAACTGAGTAGGGGCTCTGAGAAGAGCAATCTGACCACCTCAGGCATGCGGCGTCACTTGGAAGTCAAGCACTGGGCTGAGTGGGAGAGAGCAAACGCAATACAAACTGCGCCCGGTCTTGCTGCCACTGCCTCTTCCCCTTTGTTGTGTGCTGCCACTGCGGTCCAGACCTCCAGCCAGGACACCTCCACATCTGCCTCTGCCTCGGCTACTTTGGGGCCTTCTCCTTCAGCCTCCCCTTCCCCCGCCTCTTCGCCTGCACCTTCACACTCCTCGTCCCATCAACTGTCCATCTCGCAGGCGTTCGACCGCAGGCGGAAGTACGCCTCGAGTCACCCCCAAGCCCAAGCCTTAAACTGCCACATCTCCAAACTGCTGGCCCTGGAGATGTTGCCGTTTAGGCTTGTGGAGATGCAGGCCTTCCGCGACCTGATGGCGGCTGCCGCACCTCGCTATTCCGTCCCTAGCCGCCACTACTTTTCCCGGAGTGCCGTCCCCGCCCTGCACCAGCACATGTCGCGTAACATCAGGCGGGCCCTGAGGTACGCAGTCAGCGCAAAGGTCCACTTGACCACCGACTCGTGGACAAGCGCTTGCGGCCAGGGACGCTACATCTCTTTGACGGCACACTGGGTGAATGTAGTGGAAGCGGGGACGGGGTCGCAAACAGAGACGGCCTACCTACCACCCCCGCCCAAGATTGCCAGCATGGGTTCTGATAAACCCCCCTCCTCCTCCTCCTCCTCTGCCTTAACATCGCCCTCAGCCGCTAGCTGGAAGCGTTGCAGCACTGGCGCGGGGAGACGTCAGCAGGCGGTGCTTAAGCTCATCAGCTTGGGCGACAGGAAGCACAGCGCCCCAGAGGTGAGGGACGCCATATTGCAGCAGACGGAGATGTGGCTGTCGCCGCTGCAGCTAGGACCAGGCATGGTCGTGTGCGATAACGGCCGTAACCTGGTGGCGGCTCTGGAGCTTGCCGAACTCGATCACGTACCATGCCTGGCCCACGTTTTTAATCTGGTAGTCCAAAAATTTCTAAAGACTTACCCCAACCTGGCAGAGCTACTGGTGAAAGTGCGGCGCTTGTGCGCTCACTTTCGGAAGTCAACTGTAGCTGCTGCTAGCTTAAAAAAACTCCAGCAACGCCTCCATTTGCCTGAACATCGGCTGTTGTGCGACCTGCCGACTCGCTGGAATTCCACCTATTCCATGTTGGCCAGGGTGTGTGAGCAGCAGAGAGCATTGATGGAGTACCAGATTATGAATCCACGCGTGCCTCCAACTCAGCTCCCTCAGTTTGCCAACCACGAGTGGCCATGGATGGCAGACATATGCGATGTACTGCGTATCTTTGAGGAGTCCACCAAGAAGGTCAGCAGCGAGGACGCTATAGTGAGCGTAACCATCCCGCTCCTATGCGTCCTTAAAGAATCGCTCATCGCAATAAGGGAGAACGCATTGCACGCAGAGGAGACGGGGGTAGGAGGAGACGCAACGGAGCTACACAGTCAGACCACACTTTTGTCTGCTTCACGGTGGCAGTTGCAGGAGGAGGAGGATGAGGAGGAGGACGACGTGGAGGTGGCTGTGGAAGAGGAGGAGGATGCTGGCGGCGAGGGTAGCAGTCAGGCTGTGTGCGTCCCATTGGTTCAGCGCGGATGGGGCGGAGAGGAGGCGGAAGAGGAAGAGGAGGAAATGGCAAGTGATCCTTCTGGTGGGGGCAGTGAGGTCATGCCTATTCAGAGTCTGGCACACATGGCTGACTTCATGCTGGGCTGCTTTTCCCGGGACACACGTGTTGTCCGGATCGTGGAGAACAAACTGTACTGGGTCTTCGCAATCCTGGACCCCCGGTATAAAGATAACGTCTCTTCTTTTATTCCGGTAGAGGAGAGGACGAATCGATTGCTGGAATACCAGAGGGAACTCGTGCAGAACATGATGGAGATTTTCCCACCCACCATCGCTGGCGGCAGAGAGGAGAGGGTCTCCCAGAGTCCCACAACATCTATCAGGCCCACAGCCACCAGGGGAACACTCTCCAAGGTGTGGGACACGTTCATGGCACCCCCTCGTGCAACTTCCATCACTGCGGGGCCCGCTATCAGCAGGAGGGACAAGTATCGGCGGATGTTGCGGGAGTACCTGGCAGACCGTACCCCTGTCCTCCCCGATCCCTCGGCGTCCTACACTTACTGGGTCTCCAAGTTGGACACGTGGCTGGAACTGTCCCTGTACGCCTTGGAGGTGCTTGCCTGCCCTGCCGCCAGCGTGCTATCAGAAAGGGTGTTCAGCGCAGCCGGGGGCATTATAACCGATAAGCGCAGCCGCCTGTCAACCGACAGTGCGGACAGGCTGACGCTAATCAAAATGAACAGCAAGTGGATTGACCCGGACTTTGCTTCTCCAACCGTGGAAAGCAGCCAAAAGTGAAGTGCCATCTGTATGAAGTGCCATTTCCTCCTCCACCTCCTCCTCCTCCTCCTTAACCGCCGTAGAATTGCTCCGTAAATAAGAAAAATTTATATATTTATGGCTCACCTCTTGGGCCTCCACAAAATGTTTAAGAGGTCTCACCTCTTGGGCCTCCATATAATTTTTAACAGGTCTCACCTCTTGGGCCTCCACATAATTTTTAAGAGGTCTCACCTCTTGGGCCTGCACAAAATGTTTAAGAGGTCTCACCTCTTGGGCCTCCACATAATTTTTAAGAGGTCTCACCTCTTGGGCCTCCGCAAAATGTTTAAGAGGTCTCACCTCTTGGGCCTCCACATAATTTTTAAGAGGTCTCACCTCTTGGGCCTCCACATAATTTTTAAGAGGTCTCACCTCTTGGGCCTCCACATAATTTTTAAGAGGTCTCACCTCTTGGGCCTCCACAAAATGTTTAAGAGGTCTCACCTCTTGGGCCTCCACATAATTTTTAAGAGGTCTCACCTCTTGGGCCTCCACATAATTTTTAAGAGGTCTCACCTCTTGGGCCTGCACAAAATGTTTAAGAGGTCTCACCTCTTGGGCCTCCACAAAATCTTTAAGAGGTCTCACCTCTTGGGCCTCCACATAATTTTTAAGAGGTCTCACCTCTTGGGCCTCCACAAAATGTTTAAGAGGTGTCACCTCTTGGGCCTCCACAAAATCTTTAAGAGGTCTCACCTCTTGGGCCTCCACAAAATGTTTAAGAGGTCTCACCTCTTGGGCCTCCACATAATTTTTAACAGGTCTCACCTCTTGGGCCTCCACATAATTTTTAAGAGGTCTCACCTCTTGGGCCTCCACAAAATGTTTAAGAGGTCTCACCTCTTGGGCCTCCACATAATTTTTAAGAGGTCTCACCTCTTGGGCCTGCACAAAATGTTTTTTTTTTTTTTTTTTTCTTTTCTTTTTTTTTTTTTTTTTTTTTTTTTCTTTTATTTTATTTATCTTTCCAACAACATACAAAGTAAAGTACTTTTATCACTCATAATCATATAAATTACCCATAACCCACCCCCCACCCTATTCCTCCACCCTCTCGCGGAGGGGGAGGGAGAGAGAAACAAAAAAAAAAAAAAAAAAAAAAACTTATTTCTCATAAAATTCGAGAATCCTATTCACCATTTTAAACCATGCACTTAATTCCGGTGGAATTATACTCATCCAGTTTCTTATTATTACATATCTGCCTAAGAACAAGTACCTCAAAACCATTTTCTTTTTTTTTCCCTCAATTATGAGGTCAGAGTCATCACCCAAAATACATATTACTGGAGAGGGAGGGATTTTAATCTTTAAATCATCCTCAATTTTTTTTAAAATCCCTTTCCAGTAATACTCTAATTCTCCGCAAGTCCATATCATATGGATCATATCTGCATTCTTCTGTTTGCACCTGGGGCAATCATCCTCCTGTCTATAACCGATTTTTTTTAAAAAGCAAGGAGAAAGGTATAACCTTTGAACTATTTTAAATTGTATCAACTGATGATTCTTATTCACCGAACTTAAGCTTATATTTCTATAGATCAACTTCCATTGGGGATCAGAGATCATCCCAATATCTTTTTGCCATTTCTCCTTACTTTTAAATTCCTCCTTCACCTTTTTTAAATCCAGAAGTTCAGCATATATTCTAGACAACCGTTTTCTGACAGGGAGCTTCTTATTACGTAACACATTAATCAGACAGTCCTCCGGGATTACCTCAAGTGCTTCTCTATTTTTTGTTTCAATAATTGCATCTCTCACTTGCATATATTCAAACCAAGCACTCGAGGGGACCCCGAACTCTCTCTGCAGCAGCGTCCACTCTTTAATTTTCCCCTCCTTCATAATATCCTTAATCCCCAAAATACCACATTCAGTAAGATGTTTTAACTGCTTAAGTTTATATAGTTCCACCAAATTCTTATTAAACCAAAGTGGGGCAAATTCATATTGATGTCTTCGTTTCTGCAGCTTCTTCAAAAATCCCCACGTTTTAATATAAGCTTCCTTAATTAAGTCCTCCTTCTCCACTTTACCCACATTCTCCCCTTCCAGTGTAGTGAAAATATCTAAATGTAACCCTTTACTCAGTGCTATCCAATTTTTCATATCAATATTCTTTTCCCAATCTACTATTACTTGAATTTTTGCTGCAATGTAATATAATTGTAAATCCGGTAGTGCTAATCCACCATCTTTTTTATTTTTTGTTAATAACTCGTACTTCATTCTTGCACGCTTACGTCCCCATAAGAATTTATTAAATATTACATGGATCTTCTTGAAAATTCCCTCACGCAGCCAAATAGGAGCAGCGGTAATTGCATACAAAAAACTTGGCATCAATATGGATTTTACCATCATAACTCTGTCCGCCATAGCCAATGGCATTAAATTCCAGACCTTAGTTTTTTTCTCCATTTCTCTCAATAAGGGTCCTATATTCAATTTCTCATATTGCCCAATCTTACTGGAGATATTTATACCTAGGTATTCAAAAGAATCAGTACACTGTAGAATTTTTAAATTGCCCCAAGACCCCAGGTATGGTTTACATAATGGGAGAAGGACCGACTTCGTCCAATTTATTAATAAACCTGAGTACTCCCCAAAATTCTGGATTGACTCCATTATTTTCCCCAGATGTTCATCTGGGTCTTCCACAAACATTAAAATGTCATCTGCATAGAGGCTTAGTTTGTCCTCTGTCCCACCCAGGCCAAATCCCCTAATCCTCTGGTCTGATCTTAAAATAATAGCCAATGGCTCAACACCCAGGGCAAACAATAGGGGGGACAGAGGACAACCCTGTCTAGTACCTCTGGACAGTGCAAACGTAGCCGATTCTCTACCATTCACTATCACTGATGCAGATACATCTCTGTACAATAGTTTAACCATCTTTATATACTCTTCCCCCAACCCAAACTTTCTCATAACCGCCCAGAGAAATTCCCACTCCATCCTGTCAAACGCCTTCGTAGCATCAAGTGACAGAATGGAGTGGGAGCCTCCCGGCTGACAGGCCTGGATATTACTAAACACGCGAGATAAATTCATCTTAGTGTCTCGCCCAGGTATGAAACCGCACTGGTCCGGGTGGATCAAGCCTCCTATTTTTTTCCCTAATCTATTTGCCAAGACCTTGGCCAAAATCTTTACATCTGTACATAATAATGATATTGGACGATAGGATTCTACCTCTAACAGATCTTTTCCTACCTTTGGTAGTACAATAATTTTAGCTTTCAACATTGAATCCGGTAGTCTGCCGTCGTCCAAAGCCGAGTGCAGAGTTCTACCCAGTATTGGTACAAGCACCTTAGCAAATCTCTTATATATCTCCATAGTAAAGCCATCTCCACCCGGAGCCGAGTTAGACCCCATACCTTTTATTGCCTCATCAATCTCCTCTACCTCTATCATTCTCCCCAGCTCACAACTATCTTCTTCTGATAACTTCGGGAATAATATTACCTCGAGATATCTCTCAATTTCAGCCGGAGATTTTTTCAGTTCTGTTTGATATAATCTAGAGTAATAAAAATGAAAGACATCCATGATCTTGTTCTCTTCATTCACTATCTGTCCCCTATCCGTCTTTATTGCCAGTATATCTTTTTTTACTTGTCTAGCTTGCAGCATGTTAATCAAACATTTGTTTGGAGTACCTCCCTGAAAATACCTCTGTTTATTCATAAAGAAGATTTTATTCTTGGCCTTATTTCTAATAAAATTATTATATTCTTGTTGGACCTCATCCCATCTTATTTTATTGTCCTCGTTTTGATTTTTAACATACCCAGCCTCTGCTTCCTGTAACTTCCTTTCCAGCTCTAGCTCTTCTTTTATGAATACCTTTTTCTTTTTTTTAATTATAAAACTCATATAGCCCCTAAAAAAAGCCTTGAACGCCTCCCAAACATAACTATCCTTAGTGGAGCCTACATTGTTCTGGAAAAAGAACTTTATTTCTTTCTCTATATCCTTATCCTTTTCCAAGACTGTAAACCAATGTGCATTTATACTTATTTCTCTCCGGGTGCTAGGCACTACATTACCAATCTCTACTTTCAATGGTGAATGATCTGACACATTCCTCGGGTAATAAGATACCTTGTCTATTTTATCTACAAACTTTTGATTACATAGAACATAATCTATTCTAGACAGAGTTTTACTTGTCTTATTATAGCATGAGTAAATTTGTGTTTCTGGATTCTTTTCCCTCCATACATCAATAAATCCAAACTCTTCACAAAATTTACCTATGGGAGAATTACTTATTTTATTTATATGGCCCCTTAACCTCAATCTATCTTTAAATTCATTAAGTACACAATTGAAATCTCCTAAAATTAGTGTTAAGCAATCATCATGTTTCTTACCCAAATACATCATTATCTCCCTGAAGACAGAGGACGAATACGGGGGTGGAATATACAAAAAAATTAAAATACATTCTAATAAACCTAATTTCCCGTGTAATATAATATATCTACCCTCTACATCCTCTTTCTTATTAATAAGATCCCAATTTATTCTATTGTGTATCATAACACTAACCCCTCTAGAATAATTAGTGTGAAAAGTGTGATAATATTCTTTAAACCAACCCTTTTTTAATCGATCTGCTGAATCATTTGTGAGGTGAGTCTCAATAAAACACACAATTGCAGGCATATGTTTTCTAATATTTTCAAAAATCGCCACCCTCTTAAGTCTATCTTCCAACCCTCTAATATTCCATACCAATATTTTTGTACTCATCCTCTATCTCCAGGGAGGGAAGAAAAAAGAGAAAAAAAAAAAAAAAAAAAAACACTCTCTCCCTCCTTCCCTGACCCAACCCCCTTGTAACCCGTTAACTATAACCATCAACGAGTTTCTAACAATTTGCCTAACCTAACCGTACATAGATCAATTACAATCCTTAGCATAGCCCTGAGAGTCCAGCCAATTAGCAGCTTCTTCTGGATCTGTGAAAAAAACAGCCTTTCCATCACATTCAATTCTAAGTTTTGCTGGAAAGAGCAACCCGTATTTTACTTTTGCTTGTCTTAATCTTTTTTTGACCTGAATAAAGGTTGCTCTTTTTTTCTGTGTTTCCACAGCAAAATCAGGGAAAACAGTAATTTTTGCATCATTCCACATAATGGCTCCCTGATCCCTGGATCTATTAATTATGGCCAACCTATCCCTATAGTTCAAAATTTTTGCTATTATTGGTCTCGGAAAGTTCCCTGGTGGTGGTGCCTTCCCTGGCACTCTATGTGCTCTCTCGATGGCGAATACCGACGACAATTTATTTTCACCCATAGACGATAGTAACCAGTCCTCAATAAATTTGGTAGTATTATTAGACTCTGCTCCTTCTGGGAAACCAATTATTTTGATATTAGATCTACGAGACCTATCCTCCAACTCCACCATTCTTTGTTCTATTTTCTTTTTGTCCACCTTTAACGTTTCAACTTCTTTTTTAAGTATCACTACATCGTCTTCTAATCCACCAACACGATTTTCCGTTTCTTTACATCTTTCTCTTATCTTTTTTACGTCGTTTTTAATCGACTTAATTTCAAGACCAATTGAGTCCATTTGTGCGGTCAATGCAGCGACCCCCATATTACATTTTTGTACTTCCACAAGAATTTGTTCCCACACTTTCGGATTATTGTCCTCTAAGTCTTGTAATACCGAACAATCTGGGCTATCCTTTTTATTCTTCCCCTCCACATTTTTTACAGTTTTATTTTTTACTACCGCACTAGGGGAAACCAAATATTTATCAATCTTAGCCCTCCCTTCCTTTCCAGGACTGTCCGTTTTCTTCTTAATTTTGGAAGCCATATCAAAAAGCAATAGGTTTTTACTATAGCAAGGTAACAGCCAACAAGATGAGTGAGAGTTAATAGAGTTAGTGGGTTAAAAAGTTCTCCTTGACTCTCCTTTACCACCCTCCTTTTCTACTCCTTTTCTTTTCTCAAAGGAAAGTGTTAAATATCAAAACAGTCATCAAGCAGATTAGGTCAGTGTCTTGGTTAATATGTCAGTCTTTAGTACATCTATTCATATTGTTACTTACAAACTCTTCAGGCAGTATTAAACCTTAGACATGCCCAGGAGCCTCTTTCATAAATGGCCCCGATGTTCACGGGCAAGCTAACGGCACTTTACCAGCCCTTTTACTTGTCAGCCGGCTCCGGTCCTCATGATTCGCCTCGCCGTGCCTCCATATCTCCTCCCATGTCCCCGCCGTGACCTCCGTTAGCAGCAAACAGCGCTCGGCTTTCCTCCTCTAAAAACCACGCGACCGCGTGGTATCGCGATATTAAATGAGTCACCGAGCGTCCCGTTCTCCCAGGCGTCTCAACCCAGCCGGGTGAAGCGAAGAGGATGGACCAGGGCTACAGGTAGGAGGGGAGGCGAAGGTACCCACATGTACCACTCCAGACTTCCAGGGGTCAAGATGGCCAAGCTCCAGAGACACCAGGCTCTCCCATCGTGTTCTGATCCGTACGGTCAGCGGAGCGCCGTCACTTCCGCCCCTACATGCTCCTCCTCCCCAAAAAGATTTTTCTTTTCTGAGCCAATGCACAAAATGTTTAAGAGGTCTCACCTCTTGGGCCTCCACAAAATCTTTAAGAGGTCTCACCTCTTGGGCCTCCACATAATTTTTAAGAGGTCTCACCTCTTGGGCCTCCACAAAATGTTTAAGAGGTGTCACCTCTTGGGCCTCCACAAAATCTTTAAGAGGTCTCACCTCTTGGGCCTCCACAAAATCTTTAAGAGGTCTCACCTCTTGGGCCTCCACATAATTTTTAAGAGGTCTCACCTCTTGGGCCTCCACAAAATGTTTAAGAGGTCTCACCTCTTGGGCCTCCACATAATTTTTAACAGGTCTCACCTCTTGGGCCTCCACATAATTTTAAAGAGGTCTCACCTCTTGGGCCTCCACAAAATCTTTAAGAGGTCTCACCTCTTGGGCCTCCACAAAATCTTTAAGAGGTCTCACCTCTTGGGCCTCCACAAAATCTTTAAGAGGTCTCACCTCTTGGGCCTCCACAAAATCTTTAAGAGGTCTCACCTCTTGGGCCTCCACAAAATCTTTAAGAGGTCTCACCTCTTGGGCCTGCACAAAATCTTTAAGAGGTCTCACCTCTTGGGCCTCCACAAAATGTTTAAGAGGTCTCACCTCTTGGGCCTCCACATAATTTTTAAGAGGTCTCACCTCTTGGGCCTCCACAAAATGTTTAAGAGGTCTCACCTCTTGGGCCTCCACAAAATGTTTAAGAGGTCTCACCTCTTGGGCCTCCACATAATTTTTAACAGGTCTCACCTCTTGGGCCTCCACATAATTTTAAAGAGGTCTCACCTCTTGGGCCTCCACAAAATCTTTAAGAGGTCTCACCTCTTGGGCCTCCACAAAATCTTTAAGAGGTCTCACCTCTTGGGCCTCCACAAAATCTTTAAGAGGTCTCACCTCTTGGGCCTGCACAAAATCTTTAAGAGGTCTCACCTCTTGGGCCTCCACAAAATGTTTAAGAGGTCTCACCTCTTGGGCCTCCACATAATTTTAACAGGTCTCACCTCTTGGGCCTCCACATAATTTTAAAGAGGTCTCACCTCTTGGGCCTCCACAAAATCTTTAAGAGGTCTCACCTCTTGGGCCTCCACAAAATCTTTAAGAGGTCTCACCTCTTGGGCCTCCACAAAATCTTTAAGAGGTCTCACCTCTTGGGCCTCCACAAAATCTTTAAGAGGTCTCACCTCTTGGGCCTCCACAAAATCTTTAAGAGGTCTCACCTCTTGGGCCTCCACAAAATCTTTAAGAGGTCTCACCTCTTGGGCCTCCACAAAATCTTTAAGAGGTCTCACCTCTTGGGCCTCCACAAAATGTTTAAGAGGTCTCACCTCTTGGGCCTCCACATAATTTTTAACAGGTCTCACCTCTTGGGCCTCCACATAATTTTTAAGAGGTCTCACCTCTTGGGCCTCCACAAAATCTTTAAGAGGTCTCACCTCTTGGGCCTCCACATAATTTTTAAGAGGTCTCACCTCTTGGGCCTCCACAAAATGTTTAAGAGGTCTCACCTCTTTAGCCTCCACACAATTTTTAAGACGTCTCACCTCTTGGGCCTCCACAAAATTTTCCATGAGCCTCTGGCCAGCCCACGGCCTCTTCCTGCCTTTTGCGGTCCTACGCATCCCTCAACATCCCCACTGCTTTACCTGCTAGACATGACACTGGGCCAGGTCGGGTCACTGACATCTCTAGCGCCAACAATTTGGGCATTTTAAGGCTTCTGCATGTGTTTGAGTTGTTTTTACATTTTAAAGAAGACATGTCTGACCACATTTCACACACACACACAATGACAATTAGGGGTGGGGTCTATTTGCTTTCCCCCTTGCCTATGCCATCTGTGGTTGTCATAGGCAACGTGATTTTAAGGGGTGCAGAATTTCATCTTCTTTTTTGTCTAGTTTGGCTTGGGGTCCATGGCAATGTAGAGGAAAGAAGGTTTCCTTGTATGGTCTCACTTTACAGAGAGGTTAGATTGTCTTTGGAGTGTATTGTTGAGAGGCTGTGATAGTGGCGTAATAGTGCGACTTGGGCGCGTTATATGCACCCAGACATGCTTCCCCTGCTGTCCCAGTTGCATTCCAGCAGTGTTGGCATCCTTTTCTGAGGTTTCAGGGTGGACTTGGTGACCTCCAAGTGGTCGAATTGAGATTTCCAAGTGGCGAGCATTTTTTCCCCATAGACTTTAATGGGATTCGATATTCGGTCGAATAGTCGAATTTCGCGGTCTATTCGAATCGAATTTCGAACTTTCGAATATTTCACTACTCGCTCATCTCTAGTCATTAGTATTATACTTCCAGAAAAATAAAGGCTATGTACACCTTCGGAGGCAATTTTATTTATTATTGCATGGCGTACAGAGCTGACATGCTCTAGTAGCCTCCTTTGGATTTTTTTGTCTTTTCTGTCAGACCAGGAGCAGGCAGACTCCTTATCTCTGCTCTCTGACCTTATAAACACGGCATCTGAGTAGGCCGAAAGCTAGAGACACGCGATCCCGTGCCCGTAACAGCATTCCCTGGCTGAAATCAGGGAACCTGTTACCTTAGTAATAGCCAGAAGCCACAAGCAGGTTTCGGTAGCTATTACTAGAATATACTAATACAGGCCAGCAGGTGGCAGCACTGTATTGGTATATTGTAAATGGAATATTTTATTATCGCTATATAGCCATCACAGAACACAATGGGCAGTCTAATGTTTGCCAGTTATAATCACCCAGAGTGACTTAAAAAATAAATTAAAAAAAAAATAAAGTTTTTAAAAATATTTAAAAAATATAAAAGTTCAAATTAGCCCCTCCCCTCTTTCCCCCAAAATAAAAATACATAACCAATAAAAAAAATACACATCATGGGCATTGCTGCATGCGTGAAAATATAACAATAGTTATCCCATACGGCGAATGGAGTAATGGAAAATAAAATAAAATGGCCAGTTCACCATTTTTTGTCACTTTACCTCTGCAAAAAATTTAGTAAAAAGAAACGGGTTGTCTCAGCATATAGGTGGCTAAGATATGCCATCAATGTCCTATGGGACCTGCATTTATCTGTACAATAGGCCCCCAAAGTAGAAGAGCGCACGCTGTGGATGTGGGGAATGCTCTCTATTCAAGCAAGCGCAACCACTGCCCCGTTCACCTCTATGAAACCGAACATTTGTAAAATCTTACCATTCAGACAGCTCATTAACCAGTAAAAGAAGCCAAGTACTTTAAAAATATCTGAGACTAAATATTAATATCTGCCAAGAAATGAAACAGATTATCTTTATTGGAGAAGACCAATAATTAATACATGCAGTGTACTGTACCATTCAACTCTCAGCATTAATTTGTTAGTTTTAGCCTCACAGAATACATTATTTCAGACATGATGTAGACCAGATACGTAAAACAGTGACTTATGAGCTGAAAATTTATATTTATTCAAATCTGCTGTTGTATCCGTTCCCATTTTGTTTTCTTTTAGAGCTCTGGACTTCCCCAGAATCTATACATTCAGTTTCCGTTATGTAACGTAAGATGTCTGTTCTGTATCGTAAATATGTCATAAAGCTGTGTGTTCCTTCAGCGGGTCTGGAAGTGACTAACACAACTTTTGCCAATTCCTCTAAGTACTATATATTTCGCTCTGGTGAAGTGGTTCTTAAATCTTGAATTCACTTTTTTAGGTCAAGGCCACCAAGAAGTTGAAAGTTACACTTCGTCATCTGGTATAAGTTTTCAGTTCTTGACTCTCCCTTAAAAAAAAGTTACGCTTGTGATGAGTTCTAATTCTCCTTCCAGACAAAATTTCCGAGGGCCTCACTTTTTGGAAGCTTTAAATGAGTCTCTGTTTTGCAGGAAAAAATTTTTTTCTCCAAACCAAATAACTGGAACAGGAAAACAAACTAATCCAAAGTATCACGTTTCACTTGATTGTGGCTCTGGCAAGTATTTGACTAATACCAATGTTTGTCTAGCTGTCATGATATAGCAGAAGACACTCATTTCCAGAAAATGATGTCATGCTGTACTGTATAGAAGTTACTGCTTGGAAATCATTTGTTCTTTTAAAGAAGTTCAAACACTCAGACAAAAGTTTAGTTCATTTCCCCCTGCAGTGATTAAAACCTGATTTATTTATGGATATTTGCTGGACATTTAGAGAAGATAACACATAGCACTTTTATTGTACAAAGAGCTTTTTCCTCCATAACACGCAGCAGTAAATATAAGTTGTCCTCTGCAGTGTCCAATTTTACCCTGATTGCTATAATAAATTTTTAAATCTTTATTTATACAGCACCAACATATTCTGAAGCGCTTTATAATCAGGGGGTTCAAGTACAAACAAATGCATAAATAACATAGCAGCAAACAGGTGAGGGGTGACACAGAAGGTAACAAGTGCATGTTTTGTACAATGGTCCGGCCATGTTAACACAATAGGACAGTAGATATAAGCCTGCATGAACCAGTCATCAGCCGATACCTGTAGTGCTTCTGAGTGCATGGCATGATATTTAGTAACATAGTTTATAAGGCTGAAAAAAGAAAAAGACATCTGTCCATCCAGTTCGGCCTGTTATCCTGCAAGTTGATCCAGAGGAAGGCAAAAAACCCCTGTGAGGTAGAAGCCAATTTTACTCACTTAAGGGAGAAAAAAATTCCTTCCCGACTCCAATCAGGCAATCAGAATTACTCCCTGGATCAATGACCCCTCTCTAGTAACTATAACCTGTAATATTATTACCCTCCAGAAATACATACAGGCCCCTCTTGAACTCTTTTAGTGAACTTACCATCACCACCTCCTCCGGCAGAGAGTTCCATAGTCTCACTGCTCTTACCGTAAAGAATCATCTTCTGTGTTTGTGTACAAACCTTCTTTCCTCCAGCCGCAGAGGATGTCCCCTCGTCACGGTCACAGTCCTGGGGATAAATAGATGATGGGAGAGATCTCTGTACTGACCTCTGATATACAGGGTGGGCCATTTATATGGATACACCTAAATAAAATGTAAATGGTTGGTGATATTAACTTCCTGTTTGTGGCACATTAGTATATGGGTGGGGGAAAACTTTTCAAGATGGGAGGTGACCATGGTGGCCATTTTGAAGTCGGCCATTTTGGATCCAACTTTAGTTTTTTCAATGGGAAGAGGGTCATGTGACACATCAAACTTATTGATAATTTCACAAGAAAAACAATGATGTGCTTGGTTTTAACGTAACTTTATTCTTTCATGAGTTATTAACAAGTTTATGACCACTTATAAAATGTGTTCAAAGTGCTGCCCATTGTGTTGGATTGTCAATGCAACCCTCTTCTCCCACTCTTCACACACTGATAGCAACACCGCAGAAGAAATGCTAACACAGACTTCCAGTATCCGTAGTTTCAGGTGCTGCACATCTCGTATCTTCACAGCATAGACAATTGCCTTCAGATGACCCCAAAGATAAAAGTCTAAGTGGGTCGGATTGGGAGACTTTGGGGGCCATTCAACTGGCCCACAATTACCAATCCACTTTCCAGGAAACTGTTCATCTGGCTACTGGCATTACACTGATTGGATGGCCGGGAACGCGTCATCGGGTGCTATAAAGCACCCGGTGACATGTGACCGGCTCGTAGCGAGCCAGGGACAGCTGCAGCAAGGAGGGACAGAGAGTGTAGGGAGAGAAGCACGCTAGGCAGGGATAGAAAACACTCAGAAAAGACCCAAAAGCCCTTTTAAGGGCTATTATATCTGGCACAAACTTTTATTTTTTTTATATTTGAGGACGTTTAAGGTGTTGAAAATAGCGCTAGGTGGCCTGCCATGAACGCCACAAGCGCTGCTGCAGCAAGGAGAGACATACACTGTAGGGAGAGAAGCACGCTAGGCAGGGATAGAAATCGCTCAAAAAAGACCCAAAAGCCCTGTTAAGGGCTATTATATCTGGCACAAACTTTTATTTTTTTATATTTGAGGACTTTAACCCTTTCAGTCCCGGAGGTTTTTTCGGCTTTGCGTTTTCGTTTTGCGCTCCCTGCCTTCAAACAGCCATAACTGTTTTATTTTTCTGTTCACATAGCTGTATGAGGGCTTGTTTTTTGCGGGACAAGTTGTACTTTCCAACGCCACCATTTAATATTGCATATGGTGTAGTGGGAAGCAGGAAAAAAATTCCAAATCGGGTGAAATTGCAAAAAAAAGTTATTCCGCTACAGTTCTACGGGTTTCTTATTTACAGCGTTCGATGTTCATTAAAACTGACCAGTTACTTTCATTCTACTGGTCAGTATGAATCCGGCGATACCTAATATGTATAGTTTTTCCTGCGTTTTGATAGTGATAAAATAATTATAAAGTTGGCCTTTTTTTTATTTTTTTTGTCATATCTTGACCCCTATAACTTTTTGGGATTTATGTGTACGGATCTGTATGGGGGCTCATTTTTTGCGGGGCGATCTGAAGTTTTTATTGATACCATCTGGGGTGTATATGACTTTTTGATCACTTTTTATTTAATTTTTTTTTTTAAAAAAAAGCGACAATAAACAGCGAATCGCCATTTGGACGCTTTTTTCCGCCACACAATTCGCCATATTGGATTTTTTTTTTATATTTTAAAAGTACGGGCGTTTTCGGTCACGGTGATACCCATGATGTCTATATTTATTGTTATTTGGGTATTTATTTTTTAATTATACGGAAAGGGGGGTGATTTGAACTTTTATATTTTTTATTTTTTATATATTTTTAACATTTTTTAAAAAATTTTTGTGATTATTTTAAAGCTCAAATATGAGCAAATAGATTGTGTTTTTTATTTTTTCTTTATGAGCAATGAGGGTCTTTTAATTTTAAATTAATGACCGAATTTGCTCATTTCTTATCCTGGCCATCTAGTGGCCAGAATAAGAATTGCACTTTGAAAGCTGTACACCACCCGGAAGCGGCATCTAAAGGCCTATGAAGACGCCGCGGGCGCCATGTGTCCGCATCGCCCCAGCGCTGGGGCTGTAAGGGTTAAAGGTGGTGAAAATAGCACTAGGTGGCCTGTCATTAGTGCCACATGTGCTGCTGCTGCTGCATGCATGATACTCTCTGTATACTATATACCTGACATACTTTGCTATAATTTCTACTGTTAAGCCTGCAGTAACTCTTTTGTGTCTTGCTGTATAACATTTGAGTAAGGAGGGACTTGTGTAGGGATAGGATTTCTATAGGCAGGGTTAGTATCATTGTTCAAAAGTCCATTGTTAAATCCTTCTGCATTTTTTTTTTTTTGGGTGACAAAAAAAAACCCAAGTGTGCCCTGACAGTAACGCTAGGTGCACAGCGTATTACAACCGTTCAAAAGTCTATGTAGCTGACATCCGTTGTTACATTTAATACTGTTAATTTAGGCCGCAGTTCCTCATTTGCTGCTGCAGTTAAATTTGCCCAAGGAGGGAATTAAACTATAGGGATAGGATTTGGGTAGGTAGAAAGATTGTTTCTGTTCCAAAAAGACCAAAGTCCATTGTGAAATACGACTGCTTTTTTTTTTTCGGGTGGCAAAAAAAAACACAAGTGTGCTCTGTCAGTAACGCTAGGTGCACAGCTTATTACAACCGTTCAAAAGTCTATGTAGCTGACATCCGTTGTTACATTCTTCACAAGCCACGAGTGGGCATTGATGTCTGACCTCTGTGAGGTGTTACGCAACTTTGATGAATCTACACAGATGGTGAGCGGCAATAATGCCATTATCAGCGTAACCATCCCACTTCTGTGTCTACTAAAAAGCTCTCTGCTCACAATAAATTGTAATTGCCCCCATTTTATGTTTTTTTTGAGCGGAGCACACTTTATAAAATTGTTAACAAAGACTCTTTCCAACAGCTCAATAAAGTAATCTATTACATTTACTGTACATTTCCCATACAAAAAAAGAAAGTATCAAGAAAGGGTCCTCGCCTTTATTTACAAGACCACACCCTCTACTACGTCCTGACCGATAACACCTTTAGAAAATAGAAAAAATAAAACTACATATTCCATTAATACTGATCAATCTACAAGTATTGATTTGTGACATTAATTATATTACATTATTATCTTGTCGGCAAGCTACAATATGTGTCATAGCCTATTGTGCAGATAATCGTTTACAAAGTGTAAAAGAACAAAAATAGACATTTAAACTGAGATATACATTAATATTTTTTACTTTGCAAAAACATACAGATTTTGATATTATTATAGTAAAAGTAAATAATGTATTTTTTTTTTAATAATCAAAAAAATAGGACCAAAATATTGATTAAAAAAAAAACAAAAAAAAAACTAACTAACATAGGGTGACCAGATCTGAGTTTCCTAAAAGGAGGACACCTTTTTTTTCCCGGGGGGGGGGGGATTGATCATTACATATACCCCAGGGAATGGGGACCCGAAATTCCCTTTATTATTTTCCGTTATAACATGGTTATAACAGAAAATAATAGTTAAAGTGGCCTTTAAGGGTTAAAAATAATTAAAAAAAACCTCACCTTTTCCGCTTGTTCGCGCAGCCAGTGTCTTCTTTCTTCTTTCCCCTGCAAAAGGACCTTTGGTGACGTCAGCGCGCTCACCACGTGGTGAGCGAGCTGACATCACCGCGCTCACCACGTGAGCGAGCTGACATCACTGAAGGTCCTTTTGCAGGGGAAAGAAGAAAGAAGACACCGGCTGCGCGAACAAGTGGAAAAGGTGAGATTTTTTTTATTATTTTTAACCCCTAAAGGCCATTTTAACTATTATTTTCTGTTATAACCATGTTATAATGGAAAATAATAAAGGGAAGTTCGGGTCATTTTAACAGTTAAAATGATTTTGTTCGACTGCCTCAAACAGTTTGAGGCAGTCGAACAAAATCCTGGACGATTTTGAAATTCCCCCCGGACATTTTTTTAGGTCCCAAAAGTAGGACATGTCCGGGAAAAAGAGGACGTCTGGTCACCCTAACTAACATTGACATGGCTTTCGATTTTCAATCATCTGTAGTGCTGAGGTTGTGTATATCCAATACAGATAAATATATAAAACAGTCTTATCTTCGTATCTACAGTTTTCTGCATATCAGTACAATTTATAAATAAGCTTTTTGTGGGAAAAATATAAAGCTGCAAAAGTAAGACTATAGTAAGTTTTAAAGGGGTTGTCCGAGTTATGAAAAAAAATATATAGCACTTCAAATCTGATGGGCAGCAATATATAACCAAGTTAAGCAAGTTTTAGGCAAAAAAAATCCATATTTCCTCATTTCCCTGGTTCTCTTCTGGTCTTTGTTTACATGCAATAACAATCTCAGCTCCTCCCCCTTCTCCCCCCCTCTATGCAAAGGGAATGAATACAAGTGCTGTGACATGTCTGCCTGCTGGAATACTCAGCAGCATGTTGTATGTGTAGGACTACAAGTCCCAGCTGTACAATGACACTGCTGATACACACAGGAAATTCTCCCTACCTGTTCTTGTACAATACAATTCCTCTATAGCTCCTTGCCCAGCATTTGTCTCCTCTCACTGCTGCAGCTACTATTTGTTCTAAAGCCTTGAGCCCTCAGTGTGTTCTGACTGAAGGGGTTAATGTTTTATCTGAAGGAAACCAGGAAGAAAGCAGATAGCAGGAGCCCGGCAAAGAAAGGGGGCGTGGCCAGTGACGTCTTGTCTCGTGTACAGACTCTTATCTGAACTGAGGCTTGTGAACGAAACATCACAGAGCAGAGAGATAAGGTGACATCACATGTCATGTGACCCTCAGTCAACTCTGAGAAACCAGCAGCTTTAGAAACACAAAGTGTATGGGAAAGTTGTTATACCTGACAAGTTAGAAACATATAAAGAACAAAAAAATAACTCGGACAACCCCTTTAACTGCAAAGTGCATGCATCTGTGGGTCACCCTTAAATTTTTTGGACGGTCAGCTCGGCAGCAGCATGGAGTCCTATTCCATTATTTATAGCTCAAGTATTGAGGCGACCCAGCCTGGTTTGAACACTCGAATTTTTTAAGTTAACGATTCCAGCCCCCGGGACACTCAGCGAAGAGCATCGGGGAGGCGCCGAGAGGCAAGGGCTCCAACAGGTGGTAGCTCACCTCCCTGCAGACCGCCAGCTCGATCTCAAGATCGAACTCCAAACTTTCTTGGATTACTGCATCAATACCTCCATTTTGTCACAGTCCAGGCAAAGCTGGAGCCTTCAGTGCATCATGTCACTGCCTGAGAGTCAGTTTGGGTATTCCCTTTTTCACACGGTTGAAATTTTAATATTTTCTTGGGGGAGTTAAATTTTATTTAAGGTGCAGCATGAATGTACAGGATTACTGTATCAATACAGAATTTTTTTCCTATCTGGCATACATCTAAGTCGCTCATCATGCGGGCCCACATCTGATTTGTGTCCTGTATCTGTAGGACATATATGGAGGACTTTTTATTACCTTGATACATTCTATGGATTACTTAAATTCTTTTTTACGGTCTGCTCTTCAGCAGAATGTCACATTAAGAATAACATTTTTTGGACGGTCAGCTCGGCATCAGCGTGTCACCCTTAAACTTTTTTATTCGGTCAGCTCGGCAGAAGCATGTCACTCTTAAATTTTTTTACGGTCTGCTCGGCAGCAACGTGTCACCCTTAATTTTTGGGGCGGTCTGCGCAACAGCAGCATGTGACCCCTATTGTATGGAGTGTCAGCAGCAGGCCATCAATGATAATTTTTCACTGGTGTCTCTGATGCCCTCCTTTATGTGTAATAAAGGGTGTATTGGAGTGCCTGAACCTTGTAATTTCTGGCATCCCTTTCACTTAGTGCATAGGGTTTATGAGTGTCGAAGTCCCACAATTATACCACAATGTGAATGAGGCCCACCTTTATATGATATATACCAGTTGTATAGGAGTGCCTCATCCGTGTAATTTTTGGCAGCACTTGCACTTAACGTACAAGTAAATCTATATTTCCTAACAATATTTCCTGTAAAATCGATGTTATCTTGGGTTTTGGGGGGGTATTTTTGTCATTCCGTAAAAGTGGCGTAATAGTCGGACATCATCTTTAATAGCAGCGACTTCGGTGTCCAAGATGCATCCAGACATCCTCCCCATGCTGTTCCCTAACCATTTCTGTGGTGTTTCCACCATTTCTGAGGTTTCCCTATGGACCAGACACCCTCCCCTCTGCATAGCAGGGGGTGCCCGATCTTCTCCCATTGACTTCCATTATACTCGGGTGTTTCGGCCGAGCACTCGAGCACCACCTAGTTTTCGGCCAGAGCACCCGAGCACCCGAACGTCGGGGTGCTCGATCATCACTAGTCACCACCCATCTTGAAAAGTTTTCCCCCTCCAATATACTAATGTGCCGCAAACAGGAAGTTAATATCATCAACCATTCCCATTTTATTTAGGTGTATCCATATAAATGGCCCACCCTGTATTTATACATAGTTATTAGATTGCCCCTTAGTCGTCTTTTTTTCTAACGTGAATAACCTTAATTTTGATCATCTTTCTGGTTACTGTAGCCCACCCATTCCAGTTATTACTTTAGTTGTCCTTCTCTGAACCCTCTCCAGCTCTCTAACTGGAGATGGTTCAGAGAGGGTTGACAATGGAATAGGTTTAGAAGAATGATGCTGAAGGGGAGGTAAATGAAGAAAGGTTAGATCAGGGGATGTAACAGGCCAAACTAAAAAGATGTGTTTTTAGGGAGTGCCTAAAATTGGGGATGTTGTAAATTAACCTAATTGCTTGGGGTAGGGTGTTCCAGAGAACTGGTGCAGCTCGGGAGAAGTCTTGGAGATGAGGGTGAGAGGTTTGGATTATGGTGGATGTTAGCTGTAAATTATTGGCTGAACAGAGAGCACAGGTAGGGTGGTAGACAGAAATGAGGAAAAAATGTAGGGGGCAGCACTGTGGAGGGCTTTGTGGGTGAGAATGAGGAATTTAAAGTGAACTTATACGGTATGTGCAACCAGTGCAATGACTGGTATATGCAAAGGCATCGGAGTAGTGGTTAGACAGATAGATGAGCCTGCTGTATTAATGATAGATTGACAGATAGATGGAGAAGGAAGAGTATGGTGAGGGGGAGGCCAATTAGTAATGACTTACAGTAATCGAGACGGGAATGGATCAGGGCAACAATGAGAGTTTTTGTTGTTTCTACAGTCTGAAAGGGTGAATTCTAGAATTTTTTGAGATGCAGACGGCATGAGCGGGCAAGCATTTGAATATAGGGGTTGAAAGAAAGATCAATGTCAAACATGACACCGAGACAGCGGACAGTGGAGATTTCAGGTTTAGGTAGGTTAGTAGATGGAGAAAATACCATTATTTCCGTTTTTGAAAGATTCAGATTTAGATAGAGGATATGATATTAGAGACAGCGGACAGACAAAAAAATTTGCGGATAGCACACAGCCATCTGTATGAGCCCTTACACTGGCATATTTCCACATCTGGTCTAATTAACCTACCCAACCAAATGGTAATAAGAAGGTAATAAGAAGAATAAGCCTTTTTGAGATGATTGCCCAAAATTGTATAGAAAAAATGGTTTTCTAGAAAGGTGGCGCTCTCAGAGAAGGGATATGTTACTAGAAATGTGGCCTAGATAAATTGTGATGTTTTGGAAGGGTTCCACTGTACTGTATGTATTACTGAAAAGCCATAGGTACCCTGCACAAATTTATTATAAATCCTACATTAGTATTACTATTACCACTATTATATTTCCTGTACATTCCATGAATATTGACATAAATGCAGTGATATGAAAACAATATAGAAAGAAGTAGTACCAAGAGCTGGTTAAGCATTCAGCCAGTTGTTAATGTCTTCTGAATGGGGAATTTTAAATACTTTGATCCCCATGTGTTGTGCTTAGCAGTTGTTACAAATTGACTTAATCCTGTATGTTCTACATTTCTCCTTCATCTGCATTCTTCAGATATGGTCATAATTAGAAAGCATTTGTAAAGTGGGTTATAGCTTCTTGGGATACAGTATTATGTGAGGTTTTTTCATTTATTTGTTTTCAATTTTTGTTTTATGTTATTTATTATATGAAAGTTACTAAATGCCACTGTTTTTCCATTTACTGTGTAAGTGTTGTATGCTTACACATGATATCTCACAAATTTAAATTTGGGACTAAATAATATGTATATTCTAAATTCACATATGCTTATTCTATTAGTTTAATTATTCCAAAAACCACATGTAGACAATGTACCAATGAAAGCTCTGACACATAACATAGTAAAATATGGGGTCGCTTATCAAACTGGTGTAAAGTAGAACTGGCTTAGTTGCCCATAGCAACCAATCAGATTCCACCTTTCATTTTTGACAGCTCATTTGGAAAATGAACGGTGGTATCTGATTGGTTGCCATGGGCAACTAAGCCAGTTCTACTTTACACCAGTGTGACAAATGACCCCACCCAGTTCAGCCTGCAATTGATCCAGAGGAAGGCAAAAAAAGCCATGTGAGGTAGAAGCCAATTTTCCTCATTTAAGGAGAAAAAATTCCTTCCCGACTCCAATCAGGCAATCAGAATAACTCCCTGGATCAACGACCCATCTCTAGTAACTATAACCTGTAAAATTATTACCTCCAGAAATACATCCAGGCTCCTCTTGAACTCAAGGTATTTATCCTTAATAGAAGGCAGTTAAGGGCAAAGAACATGTAATGGGCAGCAGGTGTGGACCCACTGTGCCAACTAACCAGTTTGGCTTTGGGCTAGCTTTAAGGGCTCATGCACACGAAAGTGTGCTGGCCGGGACCATGCTGCAGGCCACATACGGCGGGTCCGCAATAAACGGGCACCGGCCGTGTGCGGCCCGCATCACGGATCGCAGACCCATTCACTTCAATGGGTCCGCGATTCGGGAGATGCGGAGCGGAGGCACAGATCGGAACACCTGGCCGTGTTTCTGGCCGTGCCTCCGCATCGCAAAAAAGTAGCGCAAGCACTACTTTTTTGCAGTGCGGACCCTCGGATGCGGATCGCGGACCCCATTCAAGTGAATGGGTCCACAATCCGCATGCGGTGGCCTCACGGTCAGTGCCCGTGCATTGCAGACCTCAGTTTGCGGCCCGCAGCACGGGCACGGCCGGCACACGTTCTGTGCATGAGGCCTAAGGGTGTTATTCCGGCAGTCCCCTGGTTTTCACCCTTTAACCTTTATACAGGTATATGGTCTTCACTGCAGGGGAGCTATCAGGCCACTATCTCTTGTAATAATCCCGATGTGGTTGGCAGCTGACCCACTGGGGTCAGAGACACTGGTGCAAGCACCGAAGAGTCAGACAATATACGTAGTCAGAAGACAAGCTGAGGCAGACAGACTACAAACAAATCCGATAAACAAGTCTGAGGTCAGGATAATGGAGCAATACAAGCAAAGGTCAAGACAGGCAATGTGAAATAAGAATCAGTTGTCAGGTAGGAGTTCAGTACACAGGTAGTCAGACAGACCTTCACTGATAAACCAGAGACTAGAACCTAAATTTCAGGCACCCTCCCACTGTCTGGGGAAGAATTTGGATGTGCATGTGCTGCCATTTAAGAGGCTGAGAGTCAGTGCACGCTTCCTATAGAGCAGGGCTGGAGGCCTTTGGACCAGATGAACAGCCCAGGGCCTGCAGAGGATGCCTGTGGCCAGAAGTATTGCAGCTGGAGAGAGAGAAATGGGGCCAGAAAGCTACAGAAAAAAGGGCATTTTTTCAGAACCAGCACCACTCTCTGTCAGTTGGCTGTGTTTGGTATTGCAGCTCTGTTGAACTTAAAGAGGACCTGTCACCACTCCTGACATGCCTGTTTTAATAGCTTCATGCATTCCCCATGTAATAACAATTCTGGAGCATCTAGTCTTACGTGTCTATATTGTCTATATTGTTCCATTCCTCTATTCTATTCTTCTACCAGAAGTTATGAATGAATTGCTAGCAGTCAGCAGTAAGGGTACATACCCCCAACTGGTCACCACCCCTCTGTACCCTTACTGCAGACTGCTAGCAATTCATTCATAACTTCTAGTAGAAATAATAGAGGAATCGCACAACATAGAGACATACGAATAGATGCTCCAGAATGCTTAATACATGGGAATGCATAAAGCTATTAAAACAGACATGTCAGGAGTGGTGAAAGGTCCTCTTTAACCACTTCAGATCTGGGCCATTTCCCCCCTTCCTGAATAGGCCTAATTTTGCAAATCTGACATGTGTGACTTCATGTGGTAATTTGGAAATTCGGTAATTTGGTAATTTTGAATCGCTTTTACTTATCCAAGCGATTCTGAGACTGTTTTCTTGTGACACATTGTACTTCAAGTTAATAGTTAATGGTAAATTTGAGTCGATAAATTTTAATTTTATTTATAAAAAAATCCAAAAGTTAACGAAAATTTGAAAGAATTCACTGTTTTCTGAATTTCAATCTCTCTGCTTTTAAGACAGATAGTGATGCCCCATAAAATCCTTTTTAATTTACATTCCCCATATGTCTACTTTATGTTGGCATCATTTTGGTAGTGTCATTTTATTTTTTTAGGACAGTAGAAGGTTTAGAATTTTAGACGCAATTTTTGCAAATTTGTAAAATCTACTTTTTTAAGGACCAGTTCAGTTCTGAAGTCAGTTTGTGGGCTTACATAATAGAAACCACCCATAAATGACCCCATTTTAGAAACTACACCCCTCAAACTATTCAAAACTGATTTTAGAAATGTTGTTAACCCTTTAAGTGTTGCACAGGAATTAAAGCAAAATAGATGTGAAATTTCAAAATTTCATTTTTTTTTGCAGATTTTCAATTTTAATCATTTTTTTTCCTGTAACACATCAACGGTTAACAACAAAACAAAACTCAATATTTATTACCCCGATTCTGCAGTTTGCAGAAACACCCCACATGTGGTCGTCAACTGTTATTTTTGGATACGCCAGGGCTCAGAAGGGGAGGAGCAGCATCTGCATTTTCTAACATGGAATTTTTTGTCATGGTTTGTAAGAGTGATAACTTTTTAATTTTTTTGTGGACGGAGCTGCGTGAGGTCTTATTTTTTGTAGGACAAGCTGTGCTTTTTATTGGCACCAGTTTGGGGTACATCTGGCTTTCTGATCACTTTTTAATCTAATTTTTGGGAGGTTAACTAAAAAAAAAAAAGCAGTTTAGGGGCATTTTTCTATTTTTTTTTACACCGTTCACTTGATGGGGTAGATCATGTGATATTTTTGTAGAGCCAGTTGTTACGGACGCAACGATACCAAATATGTCTATTTTTTATTTATTTTCTTTAAGTTTTACACAATAAGAGCATTTTTAGAAGAAAAATCATGTTTTTGTGTTGCAATATTTTAAGAGCCATTTTTTTTTCATTTTTCGGGCTATAATCTTGTTTGGGGGGTCATTTTTTGCGGGATGAGGTGACGTTTTTATTGCTACCATTTTGGGATGCATACGACTTTTTGATTGTTTGATATTATGTTTTTTGGTAGGTGATGCGACAAAAAAAGCTGTTTTGGCATAATTTTTATTAGATTTATAATATTATAATTATATTTATTATTTATAGAGCCGGTCATTTCGGACGCGGTGATACCAAATATGGCTATCTTATTTATTTATTTTTATTTGTAACTTTTTTTAATGAAATACTTGGGGGAAAATTATTTTTTTATATGTATATGTGACTTTTTTTTTTTTTTTTACACTTTGTGTCCCCCATAAGGTCATAAGGTCATACAAGACCTCAGGGGGACATTTAACTTCACTCATTTATTTATTTATTTTTTTACACTTGATTTCTCCTGTAACTGGGGCTGACATAGTAGCCCCAGTTACAAGGGAAATACATCCCCAGAGAGGCTGTACAGCATAATACTATGCTGTACAGCCTCAGTGCAGGGCTGATCGGGTCTATGAGAGACCCAGCAGCTCCTGCACTCTCCCGGCCCCGGCGAGCACGTGACCGCCGGGCCGGAACAGGAAGCGCAATAGCGCTTCCTGATCTGTATGCACAGCGCTCGTTGAGCGCTGTGTATACAGCGATCTAGAAGGCAGGGACCCCTGGGAACGGTCCCTGCCTTCTCTTTGGGGTACCCTGCTGTCACTGACAGCAGGTACCCCACTGTGCAGCTGCACGATTAGCGTGCAGCTGCTATCTCTGAATGGGCGTTCAGAAACGTCCATTCAGAGATAGATAACCACTTCCCGGACGTTTATAGTCAATGGGCGGACGGGAAGTGGTTAAATTGGGATCAGCTGCAATGGTAGGCAACAGTTGTGCTGTTTATGGGAAAAAAACACAGACCCTTTAAGTTATCTTAGACAACCTTTGCAGAAGTTTCAAAATAATATTTGATTATAAACCTGAAGGTAACATAAAATACATCTTTAAAGCTCAATTAAGTAATACCTGTCACTTTTTCAATTTTAGCTCACCAGAAAAGAGCTTCTATGACTCTGGATGCACATGTTCTATGTATGATTTAAATTTCTATGATATAGTAACAGCAGTAACTTGAAGCTCTTGACAAACTTTCGTCAAATATTGTATATATATTGGCTTCTTTTTTGAGAGGACCTTCTATAAGACTATTTTTCCATACAATTTTTAGGGTGTTGTGTTAGGTTTTACTGCATTACCTGTCAGGATACTGTGTGTTGTTTTGTGCTAGTTGCAGTGATTATTATACTTGCCTGTTAAAGATTAACAAAATATGTGTATGCCATTAACATTTTTCATTATATTGTGCTGGAATTGCTCATAATATGACACTTACTGTAAGGTGCAGCCTCCAGGAGATGATGCTTTTCCTAATACAGCTGAATTCAACCAAATTAATTTGCCCTGGAATAATGATCTACCTATCTGATGGTCTATTTTCAGGATAGGTCATCAATTTCAGATCGGCGGAGGTCTGATTCCAGGCACCCCCACCAATCAGCCGTCTGAAGAGGCCGTGGCGCTCATGTCAGTGGTGCTTATAAAGATATACAGTACAGACCAAAAGTTTGGACACACCTTCTCATTCAAAGAGTTTTCTGTATTTTCATGACTATGAAAATTGTAGATTCACACTGAAGGCATCAAAACTATGAATTAACACATGTGGAATTATATACTTAACAAAACAGTGTGAAACAACTGAAAATGTCTTATATTCTAGGTTCTTCAAAGTAGCCACCTTTAGCTTTGATTACTGCTTTGCACACTCTTGGCATTCTCTTGATGAGCTTCAAGAGGTAGTCACCTGAAATGGTATTCCAACACTCTTGAAGGAGTTCCCAGATGCTTAGCACTTGTTGTCCCTTTTGCCTTCACTCTGCGGTCCAGCTCACCCCAAACCATCTCGATTGGGTTCAGGCCTGGTGACTGTGGAGGCTAGGTCATCTGGCGCAGCACCCCATCACTCTCCTTCTTGGTCAAATAGCCCTTACACAGCCTGGAGGTGTGTTTGGGGTCATTGTCCTGTTGATAAATAAATGATGGTCCAACTAAACGCAAACCGGATGGAATAGCATGCCGCTGCAAGATGCTGTGGTAACCATGCTAGTTCAGTATGCCTTCAATTTTGAATAAATCCCCAACACTGTCACCAGCAAAGCACCCCCACACCATCACACCTCCTCCTCCATGCTTCACAGTGGGAACCAGGCATGTAGAGTCCATCCGTTCACCTTTTCTGCGTCGCACAAAGACACGGTGGTTGGAACCAAAGATCTCAAATTTGGACTCATCAGACCAAAGCACAGATTTCCACTGGTCTAATGTCCATTCCTTGTGTTCTTTAGCCCAAACAAGTCTCTTCTGCTTGTTGCCTGTCCTTAGCAGTGGTTTCCTAGTAGCTATTTTACCATAAAGGCCTGCTGCACACAGTCTCCTCTTAACAGTTGTTGTAGAGATGTGTCTGCTGCTAGAACTCTGTGTGGCATTGACCTGGTCTCTAATCTGAGCTGCTGTTAACCTGCGATTTCTGAGGCTGGTGACTCGGATGAACTTATCCTCTGCAGCAGAGGTGACTCTTGGTCTTCCTTTCCTGGGGCGGTCCAAGCCAGTGTGAGCCAGTTTCTTTGTAGTGTTTGATGGTTTTTGAGACTGCACTTGGGGACACTTTCAAAGTTTTGCCAATTTTTCGAACTGACTGACTTTCATTTCTTAAAGTAATGATGGCCACTTGTTTTTCTTTACTTAGCTGTTTTTTTTGCCATAATACAAATTCTAACAGTCTATTCAGTAGGACTATCAGCTGTATATCCACTTGACTTCTGCCCAACACAACTCATGGTCCCAACCCCATTTATAAGGCAAGAAATCCCATTTATTAAACCTGACAGGGCACACCTGTGAAGTGAAAACCATTTCAGGTGACTACCTCTTGAAGCTCATCAAGAGAATGCCAAGAGTGTGCAAAGCAGTAATCAAAACAAAAGGTGGCTACTTTGAAGAACCTAGAATATAAGACATGTTTACAGTTGTTTCACACTTTTTTGTTAAGTATATAATTCCACATGTGTTAATTCATAGTTTTGATGCCTTCAGTGTGAATCTACAATTTTCATAGTCATGAAAATACAGAAAACTCTTTGAATGAGAAGGTGTGTCCAAACTTTTGGTCTGTACTGTATATATATATATATATATATATATATATATATAAAATAAAACCCAAATATTGTAATACATTTAGTATTTGATCACCGTCTTCAAGATCTCTACTTGCTGTCAGAAAATGCAAGCATTCATTAGCTGGAATCTCATTTGACTTAGTCCTACTTTGATACAGCCACAATTTGTTACAAAGAATCATTCATCAGTTGTGTGGATACCATGTGGTCATGATGGTTTTGGCACCTGTAAGAAAAGAATGAATTTATCCATTTACTGACAGCAGCCATGAGTGTTGAAAAATAGTGATGGATTTTAATGCTAAGTGTTAGAAAGCTGCAGAATTATATAAAGAAAAGCCTTTACAGAAGAATGGACAATCCATTTACAGGGGTTTTCCGAGACTTTTAGACTGATGACCTATCCTCTTGATACGTCATCAGCCTCTGATCGGAGGGGGTCCAACACCCAGGCCAGGACCCCTGCTGATCAGCTGTTTGAGAAGGCATTGGCGCACACAGGAGCACTGCTTCCAGGGGTGGACTGGAATGTTAAAGTGGCCGTGGAAAAAAACAGTGGCTCCATGCTGCCATGTTGTAGGAGGGTCAGAACTGACAGAAGGTGGGGCCAGCAATACCGTAGTGCAGCGCAAAATACCACCCCTGCAGAACAAGATACTGACACTTCTGCTGCAGTATTCAACTGTATTACTGCCCTGAGGATAGAGATACAGTTGAATTCAGAAGGGGACCTGTGTCCACCTACCAGGTACCTGGTGAGTCTAGCATTAATTAAAGCCGAGAGCATCAGATCGTTATGTAACTTCTCTTACTCACCGAGCACAGCACCCTACATACTACAGCAGCCTAGGCCATGTGACCAATGAACGTGTTGTCACTCGGCTTAGGGAAAGCAGCAAGAACGTCGTGGCACTACTGTGAGCAGCAGTGCCTTAGCAAACTGCTGATTAGCGGAGGTACTGGGTTTCAGACACCCACTGATCAGATACTGATGACCTAACTGATGTGGATAGGTCATCAGTGTAGAAGTTTTAGAAAACCTCTTTAACATGCTCCAAAATCACTTAATGCCTACTTATCAAAATACTTGCCTGGATGCTGAACCTTTTAGGGTGCACCAGATTTGTTTGCAGATATTTTCGCACTATAGCTGAGGCATATGAAAATGCCCTACTAGCTTAGGTCAGTTTTTCTGATTTAGCATTTGTAACCATGGACCACCACATAGTAGGCTTTATTCCATCATACAGACCTAGATGACAAAATTGTTTACCCTGCCAGTACCATCCAACTTTTCTATATGTTCAGGAAATTCTACCAATCATAATGCACAGCTTTGTACATGCTAAACGTAATATATGCAGTACTGGCTGCTGCCATATCTGACAGGACAGATGGCACATCATCTGTTAAACCATACTACTTTCTTACAGTTTATAAACTGTGATATTCCACTATCTGTGAATTGTAGAAGCTTACTATGGGAATAACAATTGTTAAAATTCTCCATAATGATATCTAGAAAAGCATTATATACTGTTATGAGCTTGTAAGCAGACACATAGGGGCCATATGTCTTTTCAGCTTTTTTACTCACCTCTCTGCAGCTCTGGTCTCTGTAGGTTCTGTGGGTGGGCAGCAGCTCATCTTATGTGACAATCAAGCACATGCATCTCCCAGGAGTGCACTGCAGTCAGTTCTTGCCAATCCCTTCCTACACTGCATACACATTAGTTCCTCAGACACAGCCCAGCCCAGTGATTCTACTATGGTATGCAATGCCTCAGCTAACCAATACACTATATATAGCTATATATTTCTATGAACTCAGAAGTAGGGACACATGAACAAAAATTGTCTGGGCTGTTTCAACTGCTTCTCTAGAGGATCACTACAGCAGCACTGAGAGGAGGAAGGGGACAACTATTGAGCATGTTGATCCACCACTGAATGCTGAAGTTAAGCACAATTTTGGCGAGATACACCAGGGGCACTACTAGAGAAGAAAGTTTAAAGTACAAAAAACTAAAATTATTCAATGCATAGTAACCTTTTCATGGGATAACCCCTTTAAATGAGTAGGGGTAGAGCTGGGCGATATGGCCAAAAAAAAATCTTGTTTTTTTAAAAATTTTGGACGATTCACTATTTAAATCTCGATTTTCTTATGTTAGTAAAAATATAAAAAAAAAATTAAAAAAAAAGCCTACTGTGGCCCCACCAGACCTCACATCAGCCCACTATACCCCCATCAGACCTCAGACCAGCCCACTGTGCCCCCATCAGACCTCAGATCATCCCACTATGCCCTCATCAGACCTCAGATCAGCCCACTGTGCCCCCATCAGACCTCACATCAGCCCACTGTGCCCCCATCAGACCTCAGATCAGCCCACTGTGCCCCCATCAGACCTCAGATCAGCCCACTGTGCCCCCATCAGACCTCAGATCAGCCCACTGTGCCCTCATCAGACCTCAGATCAGCCCACTGTGCCCCCATCAGACCTCAGATCAGCCCATTATGCCCCATCAGACCCCACATCAGCCCATTGTGCCCATCAGACCCCACATCAGCCCACTGTGCCCTCATCAGACCTCAGATTAGCCCAAAGTGCCCCATCAGACCTCAGATTAGCCCAAAGTGCCCCCTTCAGACCTCAGAGCAGCCCAAAGTGCCCCCTTCAGACCTCAGAGCAGCCCAAAGTGCCCCCTCCAGACCTCAGAGCAGCCCAAAGTGCCCCCTCCAGACCTCAGAGCAGCCCAAAGTGCCCCCTCCATACCTCAAAGCAGCCCAAAGTGCCCCCTCCAGACCTCAGAGCAGCCCAAAGTGCCCCCTTCAGACCTCCGATCAGCCACCATCATAATAATAAAATAAAAATCTCTCACCTGTACTGCACCGCGGCTCTGCTCCGGGTCCGGCGCCCCTCTTCTTCTCCCGGCGCTGCACTGTCACCTGACTGCGTGCAGCGTCAGGTCAGAGTGCGCGCACTACATCCTGGCGCTGTACGCGGTCAGGACAGTGCAGCGCAGCCCCGGAAAAGAAGAGGAGCACCGGACACCGGAGCGGAGCTGCGGCGCAGGACAGGTGAGATATTTTTTTTATTTTATATGTTGGGCGCCATTTTAGGAAAATCTAATTCACGATTTTCCTAAAAAATAAAATCGTGAGGCTTGCAATTGGCGAATTAATCGAATTAATTCGATTAATCGCCCAGCCCTAAGTAGGGGTATGTTGGTACACAGAAGATATTTTGCAACTATTTGTAGGACTGATCCACTCATATGAATAGGATTTGTAAAGTTCATTTATCAACATTAAGATTTATGGAATAGATTTTTACTTGCAGAAAATTGTGCATCAAATCTGTGTGATCATACCCTAATACAGTACAATATCAAGGTGAGCTTCTTTATGCTATGTCATCTTGAGGGTATACTCTCTTTCATATAGAAAGGAGCGAGGAATATTAAAGCAGACCTTAAAGGGATCCTCCAGGGGTGTTATCAATATAACCTCCAGCAACTCATCCTAAAATAGGACTAGGATGAATTGCCTCCACTTCTACACCTGCTAAGGCGGGTGAGGGGGTATGCCCTTGCTATACTGTGTCTCTTAACACTAATGAGATGTGCCATCAGGCTGCTCAGCCTGACTGCTTATCTCATGTATGATCGATCCATTACTACTGTTCTACTATTGTAGAACAGGAAAGCATTTCTACAATAGACAGTAATGATGTGATCCTCTGTATCAAGGATTACCAACCTGCGGCCCTCCAGAAGTTGTAAAACTACAAGTCCCAACATGCCTGTACAGCCTACAGCTATTAGGGAATGTTGGGAGTTGTAGTTTTGCAACAGGACACAGCAGGGGCGTAGCTAAAGGCTCATGGGCCCTGGTGCAAGAGATCAGCTTGGGCCCCCCCTTCCCTTAGTGCTTTGTGGCCAGGGGCAGGGGAGCACATAGCCTTCATGCTGCATGAGGCAAAAATTTAAATGGCACCCCCCATGCCAAATTTTTGACCTAATCTCTTCCCTCCAGCCAGAGAGAGGTATAACTTGACCTGCATGCACTTTCTATAATACCAGTGTCTTCTTATGTGGCACAAGGGTCTTTGGCCCCCCTCAGGCTGCTGGGCCCGGTAGCAACTGATACCTCTGTACCTCCCATAGCTATACCCATGGGACACAGGTTGAGCATCCCTGTTCTGTATGATATGCTGTCATGGCTGAGCAGCCAGATTGGAACGGAGAGATGCGATTGTGCCTAGTTTAACAGGGACTTTCCTGGTG
Organism: Rhinella marina; assembly: GCA_900303285.1. NCBI lineage: Eukaryota > Metazoa > Chordata > Amphibia > Anura > Bufonidae > Rhinella > Rhinella marina. The sequence continues at coordinate 140,035 of ONZH01028240.1, forward strand.
ACAGGCTCCATTTAATTGAAGTGAGGAGGACTAAGCTGCAATACCAGACACAGCCTATGGACCAAGATTAGCACTGTTTGTCGAAAAAGAAGATAATTTTTTCTAATCCTAGACAACCCATTTCTTCAGGTTTTAATGAAAAGTTATGAATACTTCAAACAGATATTCTTTATATACCCAGTATTTTTCTGTGCTGTATGTCTGCATCTCAGGAAAGATTTATCCATGCCAGCCCTCTTAACTTTTCCCTTTAGGCGTCAAACTCTGATTTACAGCGTAACACGAACGAAGCTTAGCGAGAATCAGAGCATTAACTTGAGTAAATACAAATTAAGCAAACTCTAATTATCTGCTTTGCTGACTTCACAGAATAAGTGTTTCTTAGAATGAGAGCAAGAACTGTACTAAGAAGCTGCCTGAGGAGATGAAAGGGATTATCATTATAACCCACTTACTGTACTTCCACAATTGCTAACTTGTGACTTCAATCATTTCCTAATAGCGGCGCCTACTCTCTTGTCTGCGAAAAGAACCTATAAAGTTTGCTGATAAGTTTCAAGATAGGGAAAGCTTGTTGCTGAGATAAATGAGTTAAAACATTTATAAAGTATTTTGATTTATGTGTTCCAGAAGTGAAGACAAGTTATGTCATGGAAATTCCTATGACAGATAACAGGAGGTCTGTCAGATTGGCAACATGTGGTATAATCTGACATGCTTCCCCTTTTTGTTGTTGGTATTTACCATACCCTTTTCCCTCAGGTGTTCCTGGTGTGGTAATTGTCCCTCCCCTATTTATTGCTTCTTCTCCCACTATTCCATGCGGTTTATAGCTTCAGTTGTTGTTGTGGTTTGCAGCAGTTTGGTTTTCAGCTGAGATCCTGGAGCCTCCATTTCTTCATTGAAAGATAAGAGTTTCCTTTTCCCTTCTGTGTGTTTTGTTACTTTTTCCTGTTGTTTTGTTATCAGGCCTAAGGGAGACTCCTGTTCGTCCTTGTTTTTGGAGGAACAGGTAGACTCATTCCTGTCATTAGTTCCAGGATCCTATAGGGTCAGTTCGGTATTTAGGTTCCTGTGTATGAACTTGCCTACCTTTGAGGCCTGTTCATACTGGTATATAGACAGAAATTGAGCCAGGGTTTCCTGTAGGAGGTGTCCATCTCCCTTCCTTAGTTTCTAGGCCTAATCTCCTTTCCCTCCTACGCTTGGTTTGGTTCCCCCCCCCACATCTGCCCGTGACAAGTTACCGTTCCCATCACAAAGGGGGAGATGATCACAAGCTCAAAAGAAATACAAGCAATCAAGTTCTACCTGAGAGCTGAAATCTAATTGGTTATGGCTACTATGGACAACTGCTTCATGCATGTGCAGTGTCCCACCTGTCGTGTGAAAGGGACACTACAAATTGTATTTTGTATAGCCATGTCACTTTTGATAGCCGTGTCATTGTGAACTGTATTTACATGTATAAAAGTGTTGTAAGAACATCCTAGGCAGCAATACCAATTTCCACCACTAGATGGTGCTGACTGGTAACATATAAATATACCCCTCTATGGTATAGAGAGGAAGTAGTGAGTCAGTAGTAGAGAAGCATGTGAGGAAGGCAGAAGCAACCTAAGCTATGTGCAGGAGGAGAAAGTCACCCCAAGGCCACCATTTCTGCTGGACACTGGCCATGTCACAGCTCCATGATGGCAACTTACCATTTCTTGGCCGCTAGAAACTGTCAACAGACTGGATTACAAGCCTGTCAAAGGTAAACGCTGAGGTCATCAGCTTCATGGACTTTGTCAGCAAAACTTATAGTGACTAGGAGTAGCTCAACGGCACCCGGACACAAACCTAGCAACTTCAAGCTAAAGTTGTGATTTAATGACCTACTGAAAACCCCAACGGGCAGTCAGGTTTCTACTAAAGTAACACGGTGCAGAAGTATTAATTCCTGCCGTGCAGGGCCAAGATACCCTGGAATATTAATCTCATTTTATCCAGAGACAAGACTAGTTTTATCAGGGGACTGACTAGGAGGAGAAATTAAGGAAAGTAAGAGTAACAGGATTTAAAGCTACAGTAACCTATGATCACTTCCTTAGAAGTCTTACAATACTACTCTGTAACATCTGCTGCCTACTAAAGAAATTGTACCTTTATGACATCCAACCTCAAGGAAAAAGTAAAGAGTTTATTTCACATCTTAAACTGCCTCATTATTGCTACCAAGGGTGTGTCTACCTTAAGACACTGGCGTCACGGATAACCAGGACCCAGTCGACCGACATGGTCAAAATTACCACCAAGGGCACCTCATCTGACCATCCGGTGGAGTCCTGCGTATGGAGTGTGCCCCGAGGGAAGTCGTGTCCACCCTCCACGCAACTGCACGCCTGTCCAGGGGCAGTCAGCAGAACCGTGAGTAAAAACCATCGGCAACACCACACTGTGACATAACCCTGACGCTCACGTGTTCCCCCCTGCAGTACTGGCTCGCTGCACATGTCCACATGATGGATGGATGGAAAAATCTGATGCAGAATCCAAATTTTAATTCCTAGGCTGAAATTCAATTTCTGCAGTGGATTTGCAGTTTGTCATGCAGTGGATTCACACATTGATTAGTCCTGTTCAATTAAGTTAATCCGCATGTAAGGCAATCCAATAAGTGCAATTGTGAGATGAGGAATCATCGCTCATTGTCTGGACACTATACGGTATTTGTGTAAATGCAGTTAAATGATTTAGACTGACATTCTGTTGCTGGGCCACAAGAGGCCGCTGTTTCCTAAGCATAGCGAAAAGGACTGCATTTCTAGATTCATGTGATGTTGAAAACTCTCAGGGGGTGGAGTTACAAGCCTGGAAACGAGGTGAAGGATCCTCCATCTTGGGGTGAGCTTGGAAGAGGCATCCAGGAGCTGTGTGTGAGGAGAATCCATCGACATCCAAGCGTGGGAGCATCCTCCAGAAACCAGAGCTGCAGCCAAAGAGAGCTGATCGTGTCCATTACAATGATCTTGTCCAGAGGAAAGGGAACTGCTACCAGGAACACCAATGAGAGCTGAGGAGTAAAGCCACAGACATTGCGGTATTGCTCGCTGGTTGGAGAAACACTTGTTCCATCTGTAACACCCCAGAGTGGTGTTAGCACTCTTTCTCCCTGCTTCTATCTGTGTCTGCTAACATAATGTCATTCTATGCATTTTATTCCAGGACCTACAAAAATGTGTATATCTATATAATGTTTGCAACTGTTTTAATATGTAATGTGCCTGGTGTACCAGCAGGTGGCAGCAAAATAAAGGCAGAGCTACTATATAGTTATTCAGAATGGACCTGTCCAAGCCATTCTGACCCCTCTTCTGGAGAGAATTAGATTGTTCCAGATCTAGAGGAGATCTAGTTAGAACCAGTCTGCAGCACCCCCCTGCTAGGGGAAGGGTGTGCAGGGCCATCTCTGCTGGACGTGCCCCTGCCAGCCAGAGCACCTTCAGCTCTGGTGGCCTGAAAGACAGAGGATTACAACCTCAGCAGCCAGGAGGTGTTTCCCTGGCACAAGTGAAGTCAGACCAAGCAGAAAACTGCAGCATTGGAAGAAATCCAAGTTAAAGAAAGTTAGTACAGCAGTGAGATACAGAGATATAGCAGATGATTTTTGCCTGCCAAGTTCACATGCCTAAGCCTGCTGGAAATCAAGATAAAGCCAGAAGTTTGTTACCTGGATGCAAGTTTACCTAAGTAAAGCTGCGTTGGATTTCACCAAAAGGTCTGGACTCATTTATTACTACGACCCTCTATTATTCCCCCTATTATTGCAACCGAAGCCAAAGCCTGGGGTCCAGCTGTCTTCCAGGTAGGAGCACCGTGACACCATGACACACCGGAGACATTTTAGGCCATACAATATACCACTCGGCATTCCTACACTGAGGACGAGCGTTATAACATCCTTAGCAGGCCCTGGAGGGAGGGTCGCCCGTAGCAAAATTGGCGTCCGTTACGTTGCACATCCACAGTCACCAGCTTACACAAGGGAGACCCGGGTTGGTAAGACTAATCGTGCACGCATCTCATACAGTTTTGGCACCTAGGATCCTAGACACTGAGTGTCACAGACATTCCTATGACAGATAACAGGAGGTCTATCAGATTGGCAACAATAATCTGACATGTTTTCCCTTTTTTGTTGTTGGTATTTACCACACCTTTTTCCCTCAGGTGTTCCTGGTGTGGTAATTGTCCCTCCCCTATTTATTGCTTCTTCTCCCACTATTCCTTGCAGTTTATAGCTTCAGTTGTTGTTGTGGTGAGCAGCAGTTTGGTTTTCAGCTGAGATCCTGGAGCCTCCATTTCTTCATTGAAAGATAAGTTCCCTTTTCCCTTCTGTGTGTTTTGTTACTTTTTCCTGTTGTTTTGTTATTAGGCCTAAGGGAGACTCCTGTTCGTCCTTCCTTTTGGAGGAACAGGTAGACTCATTTCTATCATTAGTTCCAGAGTCCTATAGGGTCAGTTCAGTGTTTAGGTTTCTGTGTATGAACTTGCCTACCTTTGAGGCCAGGGTTTCCTGTAGGAGGTCTCCATCTTTCTTCCTTAGTTTCGAGGCCTAATCTCCTATCCCTCCTACGCTTGGTTTGGTCCCCCAGCCTGCATTACCCACCAAACAATTGTTCCTGACTCTAGGGCAGTGATGGCGAACCTTTTACAGACCCAGTGCCCAAACTGCAACCCAAAACCTAATTATTTATTGCAAAGTGCCAACACGGCAATTTACCCTGAATGCTACAATATGGTATATCTTCCATGTACTTTATCATTTAGCTATAACAGCCTGCCTACATTCAATGCGCTGCCTGTGCCATTCATAGTGCGACCTGCCCTGATGATTGGCAGGAAAAGTCTAAGGCATGTTGGTACACCATAGACTTTTTCCAGGGTGTGGGTGCCCACAGAGGGGGCTCTGAGTGCCGCCTCTGGCACCCATGCCATAGGTTCGCCATCACTGCTCTGGGGTAATAAAAGGTAAGGCATGGCTGATCTATTTGAGCCTGCCAGTAGGTAAATTTACCACTGATACCTCCAGCATCCACCGGAGGGCGCCGTTTGTACAGAACAAGGGTCCTAGCCCCTGGCTGGGTGTTTATAAATTTATTTGTGTGTAACCAGCATCTGTGGATTTGTTCATAACCACGTTTAAGTAAATAATATGGTTTTGGCTAAACTGGTGTTTCAGCTGCTTTCCTCGTTTGTGACTTCGCTGTATCCTGTGGAGCCCACGCTGGTACAAAGCTTACACAATGTCACTTACTTTTTCCACAATGCAGATTTAAAATCTGTGCCATTCGAGACACAACATTGATTTCCTATTCAAAGCAATGGGACATGCCCTTACACTACTTTTTGTTTATCCTGAAACCAAGTTTTCAGTCACCTTAACCCCTTCCCGACCGCCGCCGTACATGTACGGCGCGCGGGCGGTGCGGGGACATGACGCCCGCTCGCGGGTGCGGCGGGCGTCATGGCCGGCAAGTCTCTGCTGTTTCTAACAGCAGAGACTTGCCGCATCTTACCTCCGTCTGCGGAGACTTCCTGGGCCTTACTGATGCCGTGATCACACGTGATCACGGCATCAGGATGCGTCTGAACCCGGAAGCCCACGCTTCCGGGTGGTGTACAGACGCCCCGATTGGCCAATCGGGGTGTCTGTACACCATATGAAAACTGTAATCCTCGCTGGTGAGGATTACAGTTTTCAAACTGCAATTCTTATTCTGGCCACTAGATGGCAGGCCAGGATAAGAAATGAGCAATTCATGGTTTTAACTGCATCTAGTAAATCCATGATTGCTCATAAAGAAAAAAAACAAAACACAATAGATCAGATGATATTTGAGCTTTAAAATAATCACAGAAAAATTAAAAAAAAATGTTAAAAAATATATAAAAAATAAAAAAGATATAAAAGTTCAAATCACCCCCCTTTCCATATAAGTAAAAAATAAATACCTAAATAACAATAAATATAGACATCATGGGTATCACCGTGACCGAAAACGCCCGTACTTTTAAAATATAAAAAAAAATTTCAATACGGCGAATTGTGTGACGGAAAAAAGCGTCCAAATGGCGATTCGCAGTTTTTTGTCCCTTTTTTTTTCTAAAAAAAATTAAATAAAAAGTGATCAAAAAGTCATACACACCCCAGAATGGTATCAATAAAAACTTCAGACCGCCCCGCAAAAAATGAGCCCCCATACAGCTCTGTACACATAAATACCAAAAAGTTATAGGGGTCAAGATATGACAAGGAAAAAAAAAAAAAAAAAAAGGGCAACTTTCTAATTATTTTATCACCATCTAAACGCAGGAAAAACTATACATATTAGGTATTTCCGGATTCGTACTGACCAGTAGAATGAAAGTAACCGGTCAGTTTTAATGCACATCGAACGCTGTAAATAAGAAACCCGTAGAACTGTAGCGGAATAGCGGTTTTCTTGCAATTTCACCCCATTTGGAATTTTTTTCCCGCTTCCCACTACACCATATGTAATATTAAATGGTGGCGTTGGAAAGTACAACTTGTCCCGCAAAAAACAAGCCCTCATACAGCTATGTGAACAGAAAAATAAAACAGTTATGGCTGTTTGAAGGCAGGGAGCGCAAAACGAAAATGCAGAACCGAAAAAACCTCCGGTCGTGAAAGGGTTAATGCCAAAATAAAGAAGTCACAAAGCCCACTCCAAATAGAGAAGAACCTCTGATATTTTCCCTAATCCAAAGGCCCTGCAAAAGTCAGGGACAATTGGTATCCTCTCATCCCTGCTGCCCAAATATTCCCTGTAGAGATGAGCGAAGTGATTTGTCGATTCGTTGATTCGTATCGAATCTTGGGATTTTTCAGCTGCGAAACGAATCCGAATATTAGGTGATTCGCTTCGCTTTTGTACGCATCTCTACATAGTTTGTCCGCTAAATTATACGCTATTCTACATATAATTTAGTTACTCTATACGCTGTTGCGCAGACTCCTCCCTGGTAGTTACTCTACACGCTGTTGCGTACGAATTCTATTCAGCAATGCAGACTCCTCCCTGGTAGTTCCGCCCACTTCTCCCGCGTGCGAGGAAGACGTGGCAAGTCAGCAGAGTAAGATGGCGGCGAGACAGCGAGGTCCTGACTGGGGAAGCATGTTGTGGGCAGACGATCCCTATGAGGAGAAGGAACCGGAGGAGATCTACCTCTCACAGCTCAACAGGAAGTCGGATGAGGTGCCTGCTGAGGTGGTGACTCCACTGGCTGACAAGGCGGAGGCGGCAGGAGTTCCCGCTCCGCCGCGCAAGGACTACTCCTTACGCCAGAATTTGATGGTCCCTGAGGCTGTCACCCGGAACGCCCAGACCCTCTGGGAATATAAAAAGCTGGTGGAGGAGTGGGTGGTGCAAGTTTTGGAGCACCCACGGTCCGGTGACCCTAAGCTGGAGCGCCGAAGGGGAACCGTTATTTGGTTCAACGTGGAGCGGGGAGTCGGTTTCATTGGCGATGGCGATGGAGACGGCGGAGGAATTATATGTTAACCGCCGTTCGGTTAAGCGGCTGTATCTTCCGCCCATACGCCACAATCTCCACGCAGGGGATTACGTGGAATATACCCCCATGAAGAGCCTCCAAGGCCCCTTTGCTACTGGGGTGAAAATCTTAAAGCGACCACCTACTCCTGCAGCGCCCCCGGAAGACTGGAGTGAGGAGGCCCAGGCCGCAGAAGAGGCTTGTGACCTTGAGATTTGAAGAGAAATCCCAAGGTCAGGATCAGCCGGAACCCCTGATTCCTGATTTGCCACCACCGCCACCGATACCACCGATCCTTCATGTGGGACAGATGACCACGAACACTTTCGTGTACCATCCAACTGTGGTACAGTACCACTACCAACTGCCATGCCCATGGCAGTTGCAGGGCGCACAGTCCGCCGCTCGTGGAAGACCGTTACCATTACCGTTACAGCCAGAGATTCTGTCACCTGGTATGCCGGCAGGAGGATCTGGCCACTACAGAGTGATGGGCAGGGCCAAAGTTACCACTGCCTTTGCCAGTGTGACAGCCCAGTCACCAAGAAGACCATCCTTGAGAGGTCGGCGGGGGTCTGCTGCCGCAGCCAGGGCCGCTTTCATGATCAGGCAGGAGCGCCCTCTCATGTCCTTTAGCTCCAGCAGAAGTGAGAGGGACCTGCTGGCCTTTAAGTAATTCCTGCAATTTTTTTGGGAGCCACAACATGGACTTATCCTGAAGGGTGGGCACTAGTTGGCCCTTGTTTTTAGTTTTGTTGCCCCGCGTTTGTCCTTACCCAGATGGCCATGGATTGTTAGGACTCCCCCCATCAAAAAAAAGTTTTTTTATCCAAGTTGCACATACGTGCGCCTCATCCCTTTTTTCCCCCTTTTCAGGTTATTTGGGGAGCCCCTCGAAAGAGGGTTTTTTAAAGGGAACCTTTGCTGCTATTTTTTTACCCATTTGGATTACAATTTTGCCTATGTGGATTACAAATTGCGACTGAGTTTGGGACTCTGCTCCAGTTCTATGACAAGCGTCAGAAGAAAAGAGACTTAAACATGTCCGTGAGCATACTAGGTAGGTGATATTTAAAATGTTTATATTATACTTATAATAATGTATTTGCACTATTTACCATATATGTGTCTCGAATATTCGCTCTGCCTCTGAGGACTGCACGCCGCTGCCTCTCCTCGTACGTGCCTGCGTATTACGTAATCGCTTAGACAATAGTACGCTGAGATTCGTAAGCTATTTGTACGCTCATGCGTACGTCTTCTAAGAAGTTGCGTACATTTTGTAAATGAACTATCGTTATTAGTGAGCGAATGTTCGCTAATAGCACATAATAACGTATATTTTGTACGCAAATACAACTAATCTATTCGTCGAATACACGAATTTTAGGAAAAGTTCGGCGAATAATTTTTTCAATGATTCGCTCATCTCTAATTCCCTGAAGGTTTGGCTCCTCCAGAAGGACACAACGCCCTAGTCCGCCATGAGGGACACCCATAAGGTCCCACATCCAGAATAATCTTGTACAAAATGCACACACAATGAAAACATTACAAATGAAAAAGGAGCTCATCTAGTCTGGCATAATGGCAGGTAGATATAAAAATACCTGGTAAGACTGGTGTCTTACTGGTGTGGTTATATCCTTCACTCCCATAGACTATAATAGAGAGACTGCTGCCTGGCTTTCACTGCACAATGGTGGTCACAGGAATAGTGTTTTCCAGAAAAATGGGGTTCCCAGATGTAAGACCCCCACCTTTCAAACAATTATTTTTACTGGAAAAAAAACAACCTCTTGAGCTAGTGAGCAGGTATCTAAAACCCTCAAGTCAACTGCTAGGACCAAATGGCTGGAATTACACAAGCATTTTGGTGGCAGCTTTTGATGCAGGTTTTTAAGCCAATGTTAAGGAATGAATCTAATGAGAAGGAAAGGTATACAAGGAGAGACTATAGTCCTGATTTATCAAAACTGCCATGTCCGCAGGCCTCGTCATTAATTAAATATCTCCTCCGGCAGTCCGTGCAACAGAATGAAATGTACTCGAGCTCGTAGCTTTAGTCATCATTTACGCCAGTTTGTGGCATAAATGATGATGAATGCTGGGTGGGGGGTCTATGGCCCCACCCACACCCCACTACACCTCCTTTTCGTAAAGTGGCAAGGGTAGCATAAAAATGGCAGTTGTGACTAAATCTAGGCGTAATGGCATATAAAAACTCACAAAACCAGGTTTTGCGACTTTTAATGCCAAATCCATGGCATTAAATGGCATCCATGGTTTTTGGCCCAAAAACATTAAAAATTACATGTGTGATTCCAGTGAGCAAAGTAGAAAACACACCGGAGCTAGCAGTAAATAAGTATAAGGAAAGAGATAACTGCGAGGTGCTAGTGTTACAGAGCCAAATTTACTGTGCTGGAGTCTAATTTAATAGCTGGCATTCCACTATGGTGCCAGTCCTAGTGTCTGACCTGCCAGCTATCTGGTGACTTTGGTCCAATCAGCAGTTTAAAGCTATACCTGGAAGACATATTCCACCGGGATTTCCTATGTAGTTATGAAGAATCTGTTAAATAGCAACACAATGTCAGAAAAAAAGGTCAGTGCAGGAGGTGGAGGATGTCATCACTGCAGTGATTTACTTCTACAGACATCAGCTCAGTGACTGGATCCAGTTTCATTGCAGAGGAAATTTTTACTCTGGCTCAGTCCGTGCAGATCTATTGCTGATAATTTAATGCTGATGATTTTTACTTCTGTTCCTCTGATTCTTAGGGAAAAAAACAAGTATTAATGAAAGCCAATTCTCATGAGAAAGAAGGTTGTACAATCATTAGCTTTGATAATATATACACCAATCAGCCATAAAATCACAACCTCTAGGAGGTGGGGAATAAGAGTGAATATTTTAATATTTTGTAAAAAGTGCCACCTGTCATGGACCACAAGTGAATAGTCACTTCTTGTGACTTGTCGATGTGTTGGAAGCAAAGAGAATGGGCAAGGATCTGAGCAGCTTAAAGGGAACCTGTCAGCTCCAAAACACCCCCTGAACTAGAGTAAGAGATGTATAGTGTAAGTTATGCTGAATCCGAATATGTAAGTTTTATCTTCATACTCACTTCCATTCTGACGCTGTGCTCCCACAAACCGGCAGTAAAATACATTGAGAGGACTCTTCTTTGAGTCCTCTCCATTATGTGAGTGAGCACCGGAGTCCACTGAGTGCATTTTACTGCTGGTTTCTCAGAGCACAACATCAGAATGCAAGTGAGCATGAAGATAAAAATTACATAAACGGACTCGACTTCACTTACACTATACACTGTTTACTCTAGTTTGGAGGGTGTTTCAGAGATGACAGGTTCCCTTTAAGGGGGTTGTCCAGGACTACAAAAAACATGGCTGCTTTCAGCAGCACACCTACCCTCACGCTATGTTTGGTATCGCAGCTCAGTCCCATTCATTTCAATGGAGCTGAGCTGCCATACTAGGCACAAATCCATGGATGGGGTGATGGTGTTTTTGGAATAAAGCAACCATGGTTTTATAATCCTGGACAACCCCTTTAACGAGGGCCAAATTGTGATGGTTAGATGACAGATCATCTTCAAACAGGAGGTCTTAAAGGGTTATCCTCATTCTAGACAATGGGGGCATATCGCTAGGATATGCCCCATTGTCTTATAGGTATGGGTCCCACCGCTGGAACCCGCACCTATATCCAGAACGGAGCCCCCGAACTTAATGAGGGCACACTGCCCTCCATTAATTTCTATGGGGCCGCCGAAAATAGCCGAGCACTGGCTCGGCTACTTCCGTCGGCTCCATAGAAATGAATGGGAGCGGTGGCCGCGCTTGCTCCCAGCTCCATTCTGGATATAGATGCGGGTCCCAGCGGTGGGAGCCGCACCTATAAGACAATGGGGCATATCCTAGCGATATGCCCCCATTGTCTAAGATGAGAATAACCCTTTAAGGGGTTTTCCTGGTATGCAGTGGTTAGTAGTACCTACTAAAAGGGATCTAAAAAAAAACAACCGGTGAATTTGAAGCCCAAACTGCATTTGAGGTTTTTCCTTTTTCATAAATTTGTAAAAATTCTAAAATTCTGTTTTCACTTTCTCATTACAGGGTATTGAGTTCAGATTGATGGGGGGAACTTAGCCGCTTCATTATCAGGCAATTTTTCCACAATTAGAATAAGGCAACATGGCACTCACCATAAAAAGTATTTTATTATGTATTCCACAGTGTGCAAAAGCTGGACCGGAGGAAAGAAACAGGAGAGCAGGCGGCCTACAGCTGTTTCCCATCAAGCAGGGGCTTTCTCAAGGCCTCATTGGAACTGACGCATTCTCCGTTTTATCAGCCTCTTTCCCATAATGACAACAGCATGAATGTATATAACACATATGTATATATAAACAATAAAATATATATAGTCATTTTAGTCTAAAAACATAGATCATTCTGATCATTGAGAGCATCGAAGTTTTGAAAAATTTGATTCGGCAGCTTTGCTGAACTTCATCAAGAAATTCAATTTGCTACGAATTACTTCTTCACAAATCGGTTTTCATTGTATGGAGCGGACGCAATGACGGGGAACAGTGATTGCGCTACACACAGCATTTAATTTCTGATGAACTCTGAGTTCAACTCTGATTGTGGCATCTGTGACTCACATTCAGGTGCTCATGGGTTAAAAAAAAAATCACACTCACCTTATCCACTTGATCGCAGAGAGGCCGTCCGCTCCCATCTTGATTGAAGAAAACCCACCAAAGGACTGATGATGTTACTACGCTCCCCACAGGTCCTTTTTCCTCAATCAAGACAGAGCTGATGGCCTCATCGCGATCAAGCGTAGCCACCATTTTAGGAAAAATCTATTCGTTACCATGAAGCGCAAAGAAATTTGACTTCGCAGCTAATCAAATTTTTCTTAAACTTCGGATGGAATTCCACATCATATACTTTGATTTGCTCAACGCTAACTGAGACCTAGAGGTCCCAGAGCATCTGCTTTAACAATCCAATTTGCCTCACACCTTAAAGGCTATATACAGCTTTGGGGGCATTTTTTTATTATTGCATTGTACTCATTTTGAGTTAAAAATAATTTTTTAATTGGTCCTTTTTTCTATACAGATCTGACATGTTCTAGTAGCACCCATTTTCTGTCTTTTCCGTCAGACCAGGAGCAGACGGACTCCTTATCTCTGATCTTATAAACACTCATTATAGCTAAGAATGTAAATAATCGTTTATGACCTTTCAGTAGTTTAGAGATAAGGTTTATTAGATGACAGGCACAAAGTGAAAGTGAAAGTACCAGTCACACAGCTAGAAAAACTGTTAACCCTTTGTGGCAGAACAGTTCAATATTTTAGGCCAAATGATTTTTGCCCAAAAATTAGTAAAATGCAATCATTAAAAAAAATGCTTCCGAAGGTGTACATAGCCTTTAAAAGGGCTCTGTACGTTCCTATCTTTCCTTGCCATTTAAGAGTGAAAAGATTCACTGAAAACCTGCAAAAGTCAAACAATTTACATCACTGTTATGGACCTATTTTGCATGATGAATCAGACAAGTACATCCTTTACCTGTTTTTATAGAGTATGTGTGCTCCCTAAATCTACTAAATAATGGCCAAATAGTTTTTCGTAAAAAAATTTTTTACATGGGCGAAAGATGACAAAATCTGACAATAAGATGATGAAGTCTGATCTGCATGTAGTTAATTCTTGCACAATGTGTAATAGCTCCTCGTTGTAATACCTTATATTCTATCACGAAAGGACAAAAAGCACATCTATAATTCCTCACTGGGGCTAGATCATTGTCTTTTTGTTTTCAATAAATCTACCCCTTACCAAATGGTCCCGCAGATTCTGAATGAAATGATTGGAGGATCTTTTGTATCTTTTTTTCTGATGGCTTTTTTGATATTCTCAACCGTGGGGATATATTGGAATGAAAAGACAAAACAGGAATTTTTCTCCTTGTTTTTTTTTTTTTTTTTTTTTACAAAGTAGTGAATTATGTATCCCTATTCTATCTATGGGCTTGTCTAAATGACACAGATAAAATATCTTCTGTATACCCTCTTTCCCTAAGGCGTCCAGCAAGATCTAATGGTTGTTCTATAAAAACACATCGTATTCACTATTACTGTACTATTCGGACAGTAAGATGCACCGGACCTGAGAACAGACCCCCCCCAATCAGACCGCCATTCTTCATCACAACTCAGATCAGACCCTCATTCTTAATTAGACCTTAGATCAGATCTCAAAATCAGACCCCCAACCTCCATCAGCCTCAAATCAGACCCCCATCAGACCCTCCAGCCTCCATCAGCCTGAGACCAGCCTTCCATCTCCACCCCAGCCCCTATCAGCCTCAGATCGCTCCCCCATGAGTTTCAGTCTGGACCCTCATCATACTCAGATCAGACCCCATCAGTCTCAGGTCAGGTCCCCATCAGCCTCAGATCAGACGTTAAAAAAACAAACTTACCTCGCTTGCTCCGGGTAGCACTGCCACATTGCAGATCCAGGACTCACTACTCCCAGCATCACTTCTTCCGGCAAGACACTGTGCAGAGCGGGGCCTGGAAGATGACCAAGGAGGGTGAGTACAGTCAGCGCAGCGCTGTCCTCACCTTCCAGTGCCTCCTTCCAGAATCGGTCATTAGCATTCGGACTATTAGACGCACTGCCACTAAATATTTTTTATTTGTATCACCATGTTCTGACCTGTATAACTATTTTCAAGTTAATTTTTTTGCAGACTGATCTGTAGTTTTTAATGATACCATTCTGGAGCATGTATGGCTTTTTGATCACTTTTTCTTCCATTTTTTTGAGAAGGTTAAGCAACAAAAAAATTGTGAATTGGCCATTTTGATTTTTTTTTCTGTAATGGCGTTCACTGTACAGCATAAATTAATTTATATTAGTATGTTTTGGGACGCGGTGATGCAAATGATATTTATTTTTATTGTTTATTGTTGAATTTTTATATTTTTTTTATATTTTAAGAACTTTTTTCTTTCTTTTTTTTAAATTTTTTTACCTATTTTAAGACTGTCTAGGGGACTTGAATATGCTATCTTCAGATCACTTCTCCTATACATTGCAATGAATTATCATTGCAATGTATGGGAGATTCACTACAGTATGTTCCTATGAGCCCTGCCACCTGCAGTCCTCCATAAGAACTACAGCTGTAATATTGTCAGATTCTTCAGAGAGTCAGAGGCTTTTACAGAGAAGGAACGGCTTCCCCTATCTCCGTCAGGGAAGTCGCTCCAGCTCCGGGAGCACAGCACTCCTTGGGAAAGCTGCCTCAGATGCCACAGTCACAACAGACACAAGAGACACATCACCGCTGAAGCTAGTTATTGACTGCAGCAGAGCAGATGTTCATGCCCATTCAGGGACGAATTAAACAAACGACGGACCATAAGATGGATATATGGTGTGAGGCAGTGACAGGCCTCACGCTTCATAGAGGTCTGGAGGGGATGGATATTCCAGTCCACATCACTATTCCACCACAGGTGAGGCCACCTGGGTGTAATTACTGCTGTGATAATCCAGCCCTCAGTGTCAGGGCTCATGCACACGAACGTGTGCCGGCCGTGCCCGTGCTGCGGGCCACATACAGCGGGTCCGCAATAAACGGGCACCGGCCGTGTGCGGCCCGCATCACGGATCGCAGACCCATTCACTTCAATGGGTCCGCGATCCGGGAGATGAGGAGCGGAGGCACGGATCGGAACACCACGGAAGCACTACGGTGTGCTTCCGTGGTGTTTCTGGCCATGCCTCCGCACCGCAAAAAAGTAGCGCAAGCACTACTTTTTTGCGGTGCGGACCCTCGGATGCGGATCGCGGACCCCATTCAAGTGAATGGGTCCCCGATCCGCATGTGGTGGCCTCATGGTCAGTGCCCGTGCATTGCGGACCGCAGTTTGCGGCCCGCAGCACGGGCACGGCCGGCACACTTTCGTGTGCATGAGCCCTCAGTCTGAGGAGAGGAGACAGGCTGAGGAGGCCTGAGAGGTTAGAGCCTGCGGAGGCTCTGTGTGTGTGGTCTCAACCAGGAGGGCTGAGGGGCCACAAGGCTCTGTGTAGCCTGGAAGTTTGGGGGGCCCAGTGACCCTAGGAGAAGAGGGTCACACGGTCATAGTCAGGAGGACTATTGGACCATCTCCCCCCAAAGGTACGGTTGGAGCCACAGCCAGGAGGCTGCTGCACTGAACGGCTGAGGAAGCCGCACTTAAAAGCTGTGTGTGAACAGCGTCTGTATTTAGGTGAGTTAGCTGAACTATGTTTAGTCAGAGCCCAGCCGGGCAGGTGTTGCTTTTATGATTGGTTTTGGTGTGCTGGTGAAAATAAAACTGAGTTGGACCTGAAAATCCCCGTGTTGTGAAGATATTGTGTGATGTCGACCCCCTGAGAGGATACGATCCCTTACAATGGGTACAAGTATGATTCTTACCATAGGGGAGGCAGGCTGCTGGCCCCTGTGAAAAGTTACTTATGAAGATACCTTGAATAAGGGACAGGGTAGAACACAGGAGTGGTGAGAACTGGTTTTCTATCACCACTAGAACTACATGTACATGTACAAATTAAAACAGATATCAAATACAATTGAAACACTAGAAGTAAGGGTCCTGCGCACAAGAATTTATAATGTTTGAGAAAATGGGGTTGACACAGAAGGTAAAATTGATTGTTTTCTACAGTGGTCCATCCATCTTTGTACTAAATAAGAGGCGCAGAGGGAGCTGCATGAGCTAGTGCAGGGGTACTCATCTAGCGGACCAGCTGTCCGGACCCCTGCATGCACCCGGGTGCCAGCTCTCATGGGGTGCCAGAGTCCAGAAGCAATGAGCGCTTCCATCAATACAGATGGAAGTGCTCATTGCTGGAGCGAAGGGAGCTGATGTCACTCTCTGCTCCCCGTGCTCCTCCCCTCCTTCAGGCCGGCTGCGCTGTGAATCGTGAAACAGGAACACTTCTCCTGCTCCACTATTCAGTCTGCACAGATCATGCTCCCGGCCGATGTGGGCGGAGACTGCAGACTGGAAATCTGCATAAGCTCCTCCCACACAGTGCTGCAGAGCGATCTGTGCCTGCAGTGAAGGCAGAACTGTGAGCTTCAGGAACAGGACGTGTGAAAGAGCCCTAACTCCATGGCGCTGTACATCCAGCCGGGTTACACAAATATAAAAATACAATAAACCAGAAACTATTAACAGACTAGTACAGAGTTGTAGACGGCCCTGCCTGCAAGAGCTTACAATTGACAAGGGAAAGGGAGAACACAGTAGGTGAGGGTATAGGCTACTCATGTGGCTGTGTGGTGGCAGCATGCTCAATGCAGATGGTAGATTTTCCTGAAAAGGTGGGTTTTCAGGTTACTCTTGAAGGTTTGGATGTTGGGGAGACTCTGATGTGTTGGTGTAGAGAGTTCGTGTGAAGAACAGATGAGAGGAGAACAGAGAAGTAGGTCCTGTGAGGATTTAAGATTATGTGTGGGGATGTATTGAGAAAGTATTTTAAACTGAATTGGTTGGGCAATGGGGAGGCAGAGAAGGGACTGGCAGAGGGAGGAGGTAGAGGTGGATTGAACAAGCAGCGGAGTTGGGAATAGATTGGAAGGAAGTGCTGGATGGTGAGGCCACACAGAAGGATGTTGCAGTAGTCCAGGCGGGAGATGACGAGAGCATGCACTAGTATTTTAGTTGACTCAGGGGTGAAGAAGGCATGAATATGAGAGATGTTCTTACGTTGAAAACGGCAGGTGGAGGTGAGGGTTTGGGTGTGTGACTTAAAGGGGTATTCCCATCTCACAAATGTAATTTGTATAGTTAGATATAGCCATACCAAAATTATTACTAACAGAATGTATTTATATAAAATGTAACGTTTAGAAGATTTGCCTATTTGTATATCCATTGTCCCACACACATCAGTCAGGCTATTGCCCCTGGTTACGGCCACCTCGGCCATTTAGTAGTGGTGATCGGCTTCCTGTTGTTCAAACCCGCTCTGAGGTAACTGCTGTATTGTGAACGCACATTGCATGAGCACGTGCAGACACATCTTAGGGTTGTAGTATTTTTGTCTGCGCTTCCAAAATGCAGAGAAACGGAACCTGTTCCAAGATCAGTTCATCTCTATGGAGCAGGATCCGTTTATAAAGTCTGCATTTTGGACAGAACCTGACCACTGCGTTTTGGACTGGTAGCGTCCAAAAAGCAAATGTGAAAGTACCCTAAGATGTGTCTCTGCATGCTCATGCCATGTGTTCACAATACAGCAGTTACCTCAAAGCGGGTTTGAACACCAGGAAGCCGATCACCACTACTACATGGCCGAGGTGGCCGTAACTAGGGGCAACGGCCTGACTGACGTGTGTGGGACAATGCCTATACAATACCTATACAAATAGGCAAATCTTCTAAACGGTACATCTAACATGTGACATGGAAAAGGACCTAAGAATTTTAGTGAACAGCAAACTAAGCTCTAGAAACCAGTGTCAGACAGCTGCTGCCAAGGTCAATAAGATAATGGGTTGCATCAAAAGGGGCATAGATGCCCGTGATGAGAACATAGTCCTGCCACTTTACAAATCACTAGTCAGACCACACATGGAGTACTGTGTACAGTTCTGGGCTCCTGTGAACAAGGCAGACATAGCAGAGCTGGAGAGGGTTCAGAGGAGGGCAACTAAAGTAATAACTGGAATGGGTGGACTACAGTACCAAGAAAGATTATCAAAATTGGAGTAATTTACTTTAGAAAAAAGACGACTGAGGGGAGATCTAATAACTATGTATAAATATATCAGGGGTCAGTACAGAGATCTCTCCCATCATCTATTTATCCCGAGGACTGTGACTGTGACGAGGGGCCATCCTCTGCGTCTGGAGGAAAGAAGGTTTGTACACAAACATAGAAGAGGATTCTTTATGGTAAGAGCAGTGAGACTATGGAACTCTTTGCCTGAGGAGGTGGTGATGGTAAGTTCACTAAAAGAGTTCAAGAGGGGCCTGGATGTATTTCTGGAAGGTAACAATATTACAGGTTATAGTTACTACAGTAGAGAGGGGTCGTTGATCCAGGGAGTTATTCTGAGGCCTGACTGGAGTCGGAAAGGAAGTTTTTTCTCCTAAAGTGGGGAAAATTGGCTTCTACCTCACAGGGTTTTTTTTGCCTTCCTCTGGATCCACTTGTAGGATAACAGGCCGAACTGGATGGACAGATGTCTTTTTTCGCCTTATAAACTATGTTACTATGCAATTAGAAAAGGCCAGGTGCTTAAAGTGGTAATCTCTGTTACCGTAAATATAACTTATGTTTTAGACTAATTCATCATCAATAATTACCTAATATAATGTAAATTTCACATATTTACCGTTCAGTAGATACAAAAGTATTTTTCTTCCTCTGCTACCCACTGTGTTTCCTCACAAATTAACATGGCATCAACTTGTATTTCTGAGCCTTTGTTAGGTCGAGCATGCTCAGTGTGTTGCTATCAATTCTCTAGCTAAATGTCTTGTGAAACAAAGGGCGTGTTAGTGTGCTGGTGATTACTGAGTAGAGGGGGCGTGACTGCACTGTATATCAGGCAGCCAATCAATAAACATCAACACTCATGAACAAGCACAAACTCACAGCAGAGAAGCTAGGGATTGTGGGGATTGTAGTTTTGTGAGGGAAGATCAGGCGCCATGATAATCTCAGTATGTTGCAGGCTCACACAGGAGCTACAGAAATGGATTGCAAGGAAAATTGAAGCTCTGGTTATATGTATAGTTATGGGTTCTGGTTGGGTCACAGCTTGCAGCCTTGATGCAGTTTTTCAAAAATTAAGTTACTTTACTGGAATACCCCTTTAAAGATACTACACTACTCACAATTAGTAAGGGACATTTGGCTTTTAGGTGAAATCTATGTAAAACATAAAAAGTTCACACTACTGTGATATTATATCATGAAAGTAGGGCACATAAGTAAAAGCAGCATGGTGATTTCCTCATCCCCACAAAAATGTCCCCACAAAAATGTCAGTGTCTCAATAACTCGTCATGTGGCCTTGAGCATCAATTACAGCTTGACAACGACGTCTCATACTGTTCACAAGTTGACTTATTGTCTGCTGAGGCATGCCATCCCACTCTTCTTGAAGGGCGGCCCTCAGGTCATTAAGGTTCTGGGTAGGGATGAGCGAACCGAACCGTAACGAAGCAGATTCGTTACGAACTTTGCAAAAAGTTCGGTTCGTCACCGAACCGAACTTTTGAAAAGTTCGTAACGAATCTGGAAAAAAAAAAAAAACGGTAACGCAAAACTTTACTTTTTTCACAGAATAGACCAGGATACAAGGGATTATTACTCCTATAATCCCTTGTATCCTGGTTTTCTGTGAAAAAAAAATGTGTGACGTCACCCCACAGCCCCTGAAGTGCCTGAGCGCGCCGACATCTTGTCAGTGCGTCTCAAGACTTCAGAGGGATAGGAGCTGCAGATTAGTGTTAGAGAAAAGATATAGATAGAAAATCAAACAAGTAGATAGATACAGGGAGAGATAGAGAAGAAATAGAAAGGGTTAGTGAGAGAAGCAGGAGAGAGGAAGAGAAAGCTAGATATAGAAGTTAAGGTGATAGATAGGGAAAGAGGCTGAGAAAGCAAGAGATAGGTAGAGATAGGGAGAGAAAGTCATATAAATAAAAAAATTGTGACATCTAGGGAGAGATAGGGTGAGAAAAAAAAATAGTGAGAGAAAAGAGTCAGGACAGATAGCATTCCTGTTCCGTGACCGTACACGCTACACGTTGCTGCTCAGCTGGGTGCCGTCAACCCCGTTTAGCCGCAACAAAAAAAGTTTAAAAAAACTCAAAAAAAGTTATAAACAAAGTTTAAAAAAAAAAAAGTTAAAAAAAGTTATAAAAAAATACATCATTTAATTTTCCCCACACACAATAAAAATATGTCCAAGCGTCCTACTTCCAGCACTTCCCAGGCAAGAAGTGCAACAGCAGGCGGTGAGGGTAGGAGAAGTGGCAGCACCAGGCCCGGTGGCAGCCGGGGTAACAGGCGTGGCAGCAGGGTGCAGCTACCCCTGACGGCCACTGGTCAAGTAAGAACCACACAGCCAGCGGTTCTAGATTGGCTTACCCAATCCTCCAGTTCCACCGCCCAAAGCTCCCAAACGAGGAGTCAAGCATCCGCTGGATCATCCGACACCACCCTTACATGGGACGGTCAGCGAGAGTCCTCTGCCCCGTCCCCTGTTATTCGAATGCCACTCACCTTTGGGGCACCTTCTGCCAGGGAACTGTTGTCAAACCTTGATCTGCCCTTGGAGTCTCTACCACTTTTTAGTGATGAGGAGGAGGAGGAAGTAGTCCACCAAAGTCAGCGGGTGGAACGTAGTGAGACTCCAGAGGAGGTGTTGGCTGTAAGCAGTCAACAGAGCCAGGGAGGGGCATCCAGTGCCACACCTGATATTCTGTCCCAGCCACCGGAGGAAAGTAGCAGTGGTGCCGAGTTTGACGACGATGTCGCTGATCGGACATGGCGCCCTCAAGCAGCTTCATCCTCATCATCAGGGGAGGAAATAGAGGTGCCACCGACGCAGCAACATCCCACTGTTGCAAGGAACCGAGGCACAAGAGGGAGGGGTAGAAGCCAAGCTACCAGGCAGAGATCACCCTCTCAAAGCCTTGGTCCTGAGAGGGCACCCTCAGGCAGCAGTGGCAGTCAACAGGCAGCAAGACCCCCCGTGGCTGTCAGCAAACCACGGTCCTCAGTCGTCTGGCAGTTCTTCCGCCTGGGGAAAGATAAGCACATCGCTTTGTGCCTGCTGTGCAATGAGAGGGTCAGTCGTGGCAGGGGTGATAATCTCGGGACAACATCCATGCGAAAGCACATGGAAAGGCAACACCAACAGGCCTGGAAGAACCGTGACCCCAATACCACCTCCTGTCAGGATGCACCATACACTGCAGATCCCATCATGCAGCATCCTCTCAGTGGAACTCAGGGCTCGTCAGCCTCAGGTGCCAGCACCAGCACAGTGTCACTGCCATCTACACCGCTAATGAGGCAGCAATCCGTGACTGAGTCCATGGGCAGACGTCAGGTGTATTCCAGCAGCCATCCCATGGCCCAGAAACTGACCGGACACCTGGTTAAGCTGCTGGTGCTTCAGTCCCTGCCCTTCAACCTCGTGGACTCCCAGCCTTTCAGGGATTTCATGGCGTGTGCGCACCCCAGATGGCGAGTCCCCAGCCGCCACTACATCTCTGGCAAAGCTGTCCCATCACTGCACAGTTATGTGCAGAAAAAGGTGGGCGACTCATTGGGACTCTCGGTGTCCAAGACCGTGCACCTGAGTGCTGATGTCTGGTCCTCAAATTATGGCCAAGGGCAGTACATGTCTGTTACTGCCCATTGGGTCAACATCCTCCCAGAAGACCATCAGGAAGTTGGCCCATTCTTGCCACTGTCACCTCCACGGTGCTTTAGGGGGCCAGCAGCGGGAAGCAGAAGTTCTGCCTCCACCACCTTGCAACCATCCGCCGCTTTGACAGCAGTCCAACCTGCCCCGGTGTCTTACCACCGATGTCAGGCCCGGCGCTCTCAGGCTGTCCTCCATTTGGTGAGCCTGGGTGAACGGAGCCACAGTGGGCAGGAGCTCCTCCGGACCATCAGGGAGGAGATAGATCAATGGCTGACCCCACGTCAACTAACGGTGGGAAGTGTGGTAGCAGACAATGGGAGGAACATTGTCTCTGCAGTGCAGCAGGGAGGGCTGAGTCATACACCTTGTATGGCACATGTGATAAACCTCATAGTGCACAGGTTTCTTAGATCATTTCCTGCACTACAAGACCTTATGAGGATGTCACGCAGAGTGTGCAAACACTTCAGCCACTCCTACACTGCAAGGAACACCCTGCTCAGGATCCAGAGACAGCGCAGTCTGCCCCAACATCGGCTAATCTGCGACGTGCCAACACGCTGGAATTCTGCCCTCCATATGCTGGACCGCCTGTACGAGCAAAGGTCAGCCGTTACAGACTACCTCATGGGGCCAATCAGGCAGCTTCACGCCACACTGCGACTTCCAAGTCACACACTGGCAGATGATGCGTGAAGTCTGCCAATTGTTGATCCCTTTTGAGGACGCGACTTTGTTTGTGAGCAGGCAGGACTATGGGATCAACGACATCATCCCACTCGTCCATGTTCTGGAAAGTGCGCTGAAAAGCATCATCAGCGAGGATTCCCAGGCCACCACTCCAAGGCTGAACATCGCCTTGAGCCCAGAGATGGATGAAGTGCAGATGGAGGGTGAGGAGGAGGAGGAAGATGTCTACGCCCAGCCATTCCACACACCGCCACCTGGCTTCTCTGCCTCTCAATCACAGGAGGAGATGGAGGATGAGGTGGTAGAGGAAGCGGAGGAAGACCCCAGCAGACCCTGGAACTATACCGAGGACAGTGGAGAGGAGAGGCGCTCATTGTCCTTGGTGCAGATGGCAAGGTGCCTGCGGGAGTGTCTGAGGAGTGACAGCCGGATTGTGGACATCCGCCAGAGGGACCAATACTGGCTGGCCACCCTGGTGGACCCTCGCTTCCGCCGCAAAATGGCTGAATTTTTTCCGCCATCAGAGAGGGAGGCAAAACTGGGGTACTACCGGGACCTACTCACCAGACAGCTGGTCTCTACTTACCAGCGAGACCAGCCAGGTTCCCAGACAACATCCGCTCGGGGGGAACCAGCGCGCTCCACTACCACCACCACTAGTGGAGGCGTGAGAAGTCGCTACAGCCTCCAATCGCTGATGAGCGATTTCATGCAGCCAGCTGCTGAAGAGGGGACACAACACCGGACTCATGGCGTGGACCAGCATGAGCTCACCCACCAGGTCACTGCCTACCTGGATTGTACCCTGCCCCAAAGTGTCACCGACCCCGTGCAGTACTGGGCAGAGAAACTGGACATTTGGCCTCAACTGGCAGAGTTTTCTTTGGCTCTGCTGTCCTGCCCAGCCAGTAGTGTTGCGTCAGAGAGGGTGTTCAGTGTGGCGGGTAACATCGTAACACCGCAAAGAACGAGGCTCTCTTGCCACAGTGTTGAGATGCTGACTTTTATAAAGATGAATCGTGCCTGGATTACATCGGATTATACCACCCCCCTGCCTGATGTGAATGACTAAGTCATCAGTCACCCGTCTTGCATGGCAATCCGTGTGTCCAAGAAAATGACCTTAAGATCCCAAATATGTGCCCAACGTAAAAATCCGTAATTTAACTTATTAAGTAATGTTCCCCCCTTAGACCCCAAATTAAAAAAAAATCACCTTAAAAATTCCCTACTTAATTCGGATACATTTAAATAAACAGAACCCCATCTCCAAATTTAATGCCCATGGTGTGTTGGCCATTTAACATCTCCACACCAGCTTAATGCCTCACACCGGTGCACCGTCCAACCCATACCCCAAGAACAGTACCATCCCTAAAATAATCCCCACGACTATGCTTCACAAAGTGGGGATTTCACCTTTTGTGAACTATAGCCGTGGGGTTCTATCCCTGGCACCCGTGCCAAGGAACACTACTCACCGTTTTGTGAGCGGGTACTAACTGTTCTTGAGGTATTTTGTTGATATCATGAGAGTAGTAAAATCTCGCACCGCAAATCCCGATGGGGTTCTTCTCTGTGCGAATGATTTCACGCCTCTCATGCAGTCACGCATGGAATAAGGCTGTCTATGGGGTATATATCACGGAGGCTGCTGTCCTTCAACTGTGATATAAAAAACCTCCACAGTTAGTTACAGCAACAAACAGTTGCTGAAAGGCAGGTTAACTTGCCTTATTTACGGGTGCCTTTACAATGGGATGCTTTTTTGGGGTTCTATGCTGCCTAAAATCCACAGCGCATCGTTGGCTGTTTTTATGCCACCTTCAGTACTATGGGGCTGGACACAAATACCCAGTTCAGCGCAGAACTGCGTATGTCCGGACGGCACCATAGTACTGAACGCCGTTTGGTGAACGGTATAAAAATGCCCTGTGGATTTTACTCAGCAGACCCGCAGCCCCATGTGAAGGTACCCATAGGGTGAGGTTTTTTGGGAGTGACCAAAGAGAGGGCGGGAAAGTCACTCCCATACCCCATCAGGGGTTTTTCCCCTACCCACTTTAAGATAAGTCCAGGCAATTAATAACTTTCTGTGCCCTTACTTGAACCAGAAACTTATAAATTGCCCGGACTTATCCTTTAAAGGGAACCTGTCATCTCCGAAACTCCCCCTGAACTAGAGTAAGCGTTGTATAGTGTAAGTGATGCTGAATCCGAATATGTAAGTTTTATCTTCAGACTCACTTCCATTCCGACGCTGTGCTCCCACAAACCTGCAGTAAAATGCACTCAGTGGACTCCGGTGCTCACTCACATAATGGAGAGGACTCAAAGAAGAGTACACTGAGTGCATTTTACTGCAGGTTTGTGGGAGCACAGCGTCAGAATGGAAGTGAGTATGAAGATAAAGCTTACATATTCGGATTCAGCATCACTTACACTATACAACGCTTACTTTAGTTCAGGGGGGGTTCCGGGATGACAGGTTCCCTTTAAGCCAGCTGGTGAGAGCACTAAAAAAACACAAAAGCATACATCCATTGGGTTGGGCGCAGCACTCGGTTAGGACATCAAGCTTCCAACTTCAGTTCTCTGTACTAGGCCCTTCTGGGTCCAAAAGAATACTGCTCCTACTAATGCCCCCACCGTCAATTGTCTATTTGGAAACATACTGGGTGCAATCAAGAGCTGCTGAAGCTGCCTCCTCAACTTGTCTCTTCTCAAATATACTGGCCTGGGTGCTATCAAGTGCTGCCGCCTACTCCTCCGTCAATTGTCTCTTCTCAACTATACTGGACTGGGTGCTATACAAGTGCTGCCGCCTCCTCCTCCGTCAATTGTCTCTTCTCAACTATACTGGACTGGGTGCTATCAAGTGCTGCCGCCTACTCCTCCGTCAATTGTCTCTTCTTAACTATACTGGACTGGGTGCTATACAAGTGCTCCCGCCTCCTCCTCCGTCAATTGTCTCTTCTCAACTATACTGGACTGGGTGCCATACAAGTGCTGCCGCCTCCTGCTTCTCCGTCAATTGTCTCTTCTCAACTATACTGGACTGGGTGCTATACAAGTGCTGCCGCCTCCTGCTTCTCCGTCAATTGTCTCTTCTCAACTATACTGGACTGGGTGCTATACAAGTGCTGCCGCCTCCTGCTTCTCCGTCAATTGTCTCTTCTCAACTATACTGCACTGGGTGCTATACAAGTGCTGCCGCCTCCTGCTTCTCCGTCAATTGTCTCTTCTCAACTATACTGGACTTGGTGCTATACAAGTGCTGCCGCCTCCTCCTCCGTCAATTGTCTCTTCTCAACTATACTGGACTGGGTGCTATACAAGTGCTGCCGCCTCCTGCTTCTCCGTCAATTGTCTCTTCTCAACTATACTGGACTTGGTGCTATACAAGTGCTGCCGCCTCCTGCTTCTCCGTCAATTGTCTCTTCTCAATTATACTGGACTGGGTGCTATACAAGTGCTGCCGCCTCCTGCTTCTCCGTCAATTGTCTTTTCTCAACTATACTGGCCTGGGTGCTATACAAGTGCTGCCGCCTCCTCCTCCGTCAATTGTCTCTTCTGAAGTATACTGGCCTGGGTGCTATACAAGTGCTGGAGTACGCCTGTCTGTCTTCTGACCTGTGATGTCACTGAGACCGCATCGATTTCAACGCAGCCTATTCTTGGGCTGGTGCCACGATCTACCGTGTGTTTTTGGTGCTCTGGCATGACATGGACTGCTCCAGCGGACATCTTCAATGCTGTCAAATGTTGTCGACCTGGCTGTCGACGACTATTTTTGCACTTTGATTTTTTCCACTTTTTTCATTGTAATAGCAACTGCAACTAAACGAAACTATACCCTATCAGACTCCCACTATTGTAGCTGCAATTATTCAGCCGTTATAGCAAGCTTCGTTTTAGGTTCGGTTCGTACGAATCCGAACTTCACGAAAGTTCGCCGAACCGAACCGAACTTTTCAAAAGTTCGCTCATCCCTAGTTCTAGTTCGCCATCTACATGGCGACTCAGCCGATCCCATAGATTTTCAATGGGATTCAGGTCTGGAGAAAGTGCAGGCCACTCCATTTGAGGTACCCCAGTCTCCAAAAGCGGTCCTCTAATGATGCGACCTCGATGAGCTGGTGCATTGTCCTCCATGAAGATGAAATTAGGCCTGTGTTGTTCATGCAGAGGCACAATGACTGGATTAATTATGTTATTCAAGTAGTATGAGCTTGTCACTGTACCATTCACAAAGTGTAGGGCAGTTCTGTATTGACTAGACACATCTGCCCACACTATAACACCACCACCAAAGGCTCGTCTGGTGACAACAGTGGCTGATGCATAGCGCTCTCCTTGACGTCTCCAACATTGTTGGCAGCCATAATTTCTGCTCAGCGTAAATTGACTTTCATCAGTGACCAGCACTGATGCCTGTGCCTGCTGGTGTGGCCAGGTACCCTTGCAGGTCATCAAGCATGCAGACCACGCTGATGTAAACAGTTTTGAATGGCCTGACATGACACTTGGGTGCCTCTGACCTCCCTTAAATGTTCATGGAGTTATGTGGCATTCATCATCCAGTTCCTCAGAGCATTGTTCACAATGAAGCAGTCATCAGTATGGGATGTGGCGAAAGGATGTCCACTTCTATGCCTTTCTATGACTCTTCCAGACTCTCTGTATCTCTGTTGCAACCTGCTGATGAAACTCTGTGACACTCTAAGCGTAGTGGCCACTTCCATCTGAGAACATCTTGCTGGAAGCCTTGCAATGGCTAGGTACTGTTGATCAGTTGTTAGGTGTTGTCTTGGTCTCATGATGTCAAAATGTGAACAGCATGATGAGGAGGACTGTTTACATACCAATTCTTATTGAACCAGGAAATTTATTGGGCGATTCATGGATCAAACACCTGTTGTGAAAATTGCCGTTATGCTCCTTGTTAGAAAGCAGCAAGTTGTGCAAAACATACTGAAACACTGAACAGTTGGACAACGTTTAGAGAAGGTCACAGTAAGTTCTCCTGTAAAGGTTACAGTGTATTTTAGGTTCATCCTGAAATTTCACCCACAAGCCAAACATCCCTACCTTTTTGTGAGTAGTGTATATGGGCAAAAATGCCTAAAAAAGCTTTAAAAAGCTTATCACATTAGGCTTTTTTGACCTAAAACATGTCAGGACCAAAGCTCCAGCAATATTAGGACTCACTGAAACGTCTGTGATCACATCTGTGAAAAGATGGTCAGTGGTTCATCCATGCAGATGTCTGTGAAGTATCCATGTTCGGTCCGTGTTTCCTTTTTTTGCCCTCCTTATGTTATTTGTATTCTATGGACACGGGTAGGCAGAAAATTAGTTTCCAGAGCATCTCCTAATACGAAATAGAACAACAGTCAGCTCCAACCTCTCATAATAGGGGGCATCCAATCCCAGAGTAGACAAGACACTGTATAAACAAAACAAAAAAAACCTCAAGCACCCAATGTCTCCATAAAAATCCAAGATTTATTGAATATCCATTAAAAAGGTTATGTGAGCAGATACGCCATGCATGGTCAACACGTTTCGGATTAAAAATCCTCTAATTTTTTTAAATCTGAAATGCGTCGACCATTAATGCAGTACCTGCTCACATAATCTTTTTAATAGACAATTAATAAATCTTTACTTTTCATCAATACATCGGGTGATGGAATTTTTATTTGTTTTTTTGTACCATCTCCTAATATGGTCCCTGAAAACCACAGACCAAAAACAGAGGACTACTTATTTATGTAAAGATTTGGAAGAGGTTCAAGACGAGTACACCCACTGCACATGAGTTTCTTATATACAGTACAGTGAAATGACTTTTTCAGCTACTTATGTTCATGGCAGAGGACACATCCTATAACCAGAATGCTTATGCGGAGGAATAGAAATCCTTTACAACCCAACATTAAAGATTTTCTGCAGGCTATATTCTGATGCTGCACTTTAAATCGGGGGACTGGATGCTGTGGCAAGAACTTCTTGTCCTCGCTCAGGAGTCTGATAAACAGCCCCTGTATCTTTAAGCAGGGCACGCCCACAAAGAAGTCATACAGCTCCAGCCCAGCAGCGTGAATTCTGTGTGTGTGTGTGTGTGTGCTGCAGGGTCTAATGAGGAAACACCATGATTCACTGCACACTTTCTGGCTTTGCTAAAGATTCTGGTAAGTTTCCGGATTGGTTTATACCCCCGTCCTCTTACCCCAAGTTCTTCTACGTTGGTTATTTTACATTCCAGTGCACAGGACAAGTTCACGCTATGTCTACGAGGATGAACATGAACACCCCCCCCCTCCCCATTCCTATTTGCTCCCGCTCATGTTTCATAACAAACTGCTGGGCTGACATTAGCATTGGATGCTGGATGCTCAGTGATGCACATTGCACATGGATGCAGAAAGTGCCACAGCGAGCGTGTAACTTCTCTATAGACACCGTATGATATTCAGCTGTATGAACGCTGCTTGCTATAGATTTCACGGCAATTGAATCTATTACTGAGGGAGGAGGAGTAGTGAGCTGCTAAGTCTCCTTCTAGGATGCTGACGCAGGTCCTAATGTGTTGAGCTCGCTGAACCCACACTGACTTAGCAGGCAACACAAATCAGTATATGCCGTCGTCTCTTTGCTGCCAGAGGCATATCACGATGGGCTGGCCTATCATTCACCGAGCTTTTATTACAGAGCTGTTATGTAAGATGTCAGTAGCACCATAAAGGACCCAGGATTACGGTGGAATGGCGTGGAAGGATGGAGTGGAGGGAGGCTGCTGATTTTCACCTGTGAAGGGAGCGTAGCTGATGTCACTACTACACGTTTTCCGTGGGAGGTCTACGCTACAGGAGAGCTGCATCTAGCTGACTGTTTCCATTGACACACTCAAAGGGGGTTTCCATACTGTAAATGTTAAGAATTTCTGAATCACACGAGAATTCACTTGTCAGACAGTATCTGCGGGCTCAAAATGAGGACTGCGCTTTAACTCTTTGATTGCTGAATATAATGTTATCTCTTCCTGTGTAATGGAAGCTGTTAGTAGATATATTTAAGGGTCCGGCTACACAGCCACAAAAAAGGGTACAGCGACGTAGTAACATTTGTCGTGCAATTTCAAGTCGCGCAACTTTTTCTGTCAATGTGGCATGCGACGTACTGCGTTGCGACAGTCGCAAACAAAATCTGACTGTTGTGACACATGTCGCCGTGTAGTCAGACCCTAAAGGGGTTGTGCAGGCAATGTATAGTGATGACCTATCCTCAGGATAGGTCATCAATATGTGTTCGTGGGAGTCCAGCTCCCAGCCCCCCTGCCGATCAGGTGTTTGAAGAGGAGGCGGCACCAGTGAATGGACAGGTGCCATACAGGTGTCACCGAGATTTCTGAGACGTCACGCATGGTAATCTTAAAGAGGAAGTAGGGCTTGCACGAGCGCAGCTTCCTCTTCAAACAGGCAGGGGTGATGGGAGTCGGACCACCACCGATCAGATATTGATGACCTATCCTGAGGATAGGTCATCAACATTTACTGGCTACATAGTGCTACACTGGCTCAAGAATGTCACAAAAGTGCTAGGCAGCTCCAGCTTTTCACAGCATAGCTGAATACTCTAATATTGTATAATGTCACTTCCGAAAATACAGTATTGATGACCTATCCAAAGGATAAGTCATCAATATCTGATCAGTGGGGTCTGACTCTTGGCACCCCCTGCTGATCACTACTGTGAGGGCTGAGGCCTTCTCACCACATACCAATCACGACACTGTACGTTGTATGGCAGCTGTGCTTGGTATTGCAGCCCACGTCCATTCACTGAATGGTACTATGGGGCTGTTCACATCTTTGTTTTGCCGTATGTCAAGCGGATACATTTGTAAAATGAAAAAAAAAAAAAACGTATAGAAACGTATGGCTTGGGCAAACATAGTTCAGAAGTGCATACTTTTGACTCAGTTTGTCGCGGTTTATGTTTCTGTATGGTTTTTGCAAAAAAAAAAACCTATAGAAAAACATAAATTTTCTTTTTACATTGCAGTGAATCAAAGATGGAATGGAAACATAAGACAATACATTTCCATCTGTTAAACATATCTATTTTTATCTAGATACTTCCTACTTCTTTTGATACACTGCAAACTTTTATTAAACAAAAGAAAGTTTTCACAAAAACGTATATGTTTTTTGTTTTAAAAAGGCACAAATGTATTGAAATGTATGCACATCCATCAACCGTATACGTTAAAAAAAGGATCATCACGACATAGACCACGTGACTGATAAACATAACGTCACTGGCCTAGGAAGAGGCCACAGCGCTCAGCAGATCGCCGCCGTCTCTTCGAACAGTTTGTCAGTGGGGAGTGCCAGGTGTCAGATCAGATTTTGGTCACCTATCCTGAGATTAGTAACAAACACTGTTGAGAACAGCACCAAGGTACCTTATAGACAATCCATGTGATGCAACAGCCAGTCCATGAATATGCTGCCGTCAACTTTGTTGTGGATACTATCCTGAGAATAGGTCATCAATAGTGATGATCGAGCACCCCGATGCTCGGGTGCTCTGGCCGAACACTAAGTGGTGCTCGAGTGCTCGGCCGAGCACCCAAGTATAATGGAAGTCTATGGGAGAAGACCAGGCACCCCCTGCTCTGCAGAGGGGAGGGTGTCTGGTTGATAGGGAAACGTGAGAAAATGGTGGAAACACCACAGAAATGGTTAGGGAACAGCATGAGGAGGATGTCTGGATGCATCTTGGACACAGAAGTCGATGCTGTTAACGATGATGTCCGAGTATTATGCCACTTTTACGGAATGACAAAAATACCCCCCAAAACCCAAGACAACATCGATTTTAGAGGAAATATTGTTAGGAGGGAGCACGCCCTCACCCCTAATGTTTTACACTGTCAGATCAGCAGCAGGCACTCGCCCCGAATGTTTTACACGGTCAGCTCAGCAGCAGGCACTCGCCCCTAAAGTTTTACACGGTCAGCTCAGCAGCAGGCACTCGCCCCTAATGTTTTTGAGTGTCAGCAGCACTTAACGTCAACTTGTCAGGATGACGACCAGAGTGAAGAAGTAACATAGTTTATAAGGCCGAAAAAAGACATCTGTCCATCCAGTTCGGCCTGTTATCCTGCAAGTTGATCCAGAGGAAGGCAGAAAACCCCTGTGAGGTAGAAGCCAATATTCCTCACTTTAAGGGAAAAAATCACCGGCCCAACATGGGAAGGAGGCAAGCTGAGCGAGGACAGCAGTACAGAGGGGGAGGGATCCGCAGCACCGCAACAGGCTCGAAGAGGCGGTGGGGTGGCAAAAGGGAGAAGGCAGGCCACACCAACAAGTGTGGACGATAAAAGAATTGTCATTTGCAACCTGTTCCGTACCAAAATGAGCAGGGGCATGAACACTAGCAACGTGACCACCACCAGCATGATCTTCATGGCAGCAAACACCCTAACGCCTGGGTCCACAATCGGTGTCTGCGGGTCACACCACTGCCTCCTCTTCCCTGTGTTACGTGCTAGCCAAGACGTAGGCCCAGATGCCTCACCCCTGCACCTGGACCCTCGCAAGCACCATCAGCGAGCACATCCACTTCTGTGTCCCAGCGCGGCGTACAGATGTCCATACCCCAGGCCTTTGAACGAAAGTGCAAATACCCAGCCACCCACCCACAGGCCATAGCACTAAATGCACACCTTTACAAATTGCTGGCGTTGAAAATGTTGCTTGTGGACACTGAGGCTTTTCGCAGTCTGATGGCGGCGGCTTTCCCTCGTTACTCAGTACCTAGCCGCCACTATTTTTGCCGGTGTGCCCTCACCGCCTTACACCAGCATGGGTCCCGTAACATAACCCGTGCCCTGACCAACGCAGTTACTGGGAAGGTCCACTTAACGACGCTACATTTCCCTGATGGCCCACAAAGGATTGCGGGCCCTACTTCCATCAGGATTTCAGCCACCACCTACATTAGCGGCTGCAACCCCTCCTTCTCCTCCTTCTTAGGTGACAAACAACACACCGCCACAGTGCTGTAGCAGGGTATAAGGGACCAGGCTGAGCTGTGGCTCTCGTCACTCAACCTACAACCAGGCGTGGTTGTGTCTGATAATGGCCGCAACTTGGTGGCGGCTTTGGAGCTCGGCAAGCTCACACACATACTGTCACGCTCAGGTGTAGGGGGAAAACCACACAGAGCATAGGAGGGATTAGGCCTGGAAATTAAGGAAGGTAGATGGACACCTCCTAAAGGAAACCATGACTCTAATCCTGATTGACTACCAGTATGAACAGGCCTCAAAGGTAGGCGTGTTCATACACAGGAACCTACAGTGCCTTGCGAAAGTTTTAGGCCCCCTGGAACTTTTGAACCTTTTGCCACATTTCAGGCTTCAAACAAAAAGATATAACATTTTAAATTTTTGGTGAAGAATCAACAACAAGTGGGTCACAATTGTGAAGTGGAACGAAATTTATTGGATCATTTAAACTTTTTTTGTAATAATAAAACTGAAAAGTGGGGCGTGCAAAATTATTCGGCCCATTTACTTTCAGTTCAGAAAACTCACTCCAGAAGTTCATTGAGGATCTCTGAATGATCCAATGTTGTCCTAAATGACTGATGAAGAGAAATAGAATCCACCTGTGTGTAATCAAGTCTCCGTATAAATGCACCTGCTCTGTGATAGTCTCAGGGTTCTGCATCATGAAGACCAAGGAACACACCAGGCAGGTCCGTGATACTGTTGTGGAGAAGTTTAAAGCTGGATTTGGATACCAAAAGATTTCTCAAGCTTTAAACATCCCAAGGAGCACTGTGCAAGCGATCATATTGAAATGGAAGGAGTATCAGACCACTGCAAATCTACCAAGACCCGGCCGTCCCTCTAAACTTTCATCTCAAACAAGGAGAAGACTGATCAGAGATGCAGCCAAGAGGCCCATGTTCACTCTGGATGAACTGCAGAGATCTACAGCTGAGGTGGGAGAGTCTGTCCATAGGACAACAATCAGTCCTACACTTCACAAATCTGGCCTTTATGGAAAAGTGGCAAGAAAAAAGCCATTTCTCTAAGATATCCATGAAAAGTCTTGTTTACAGTTTGCCACAAGCCACCTGGGAGACACAACAAACATGTGGAAGAAGGTGCTCTGGTCAGATGAAACCAAAATCAAACTTTTTGGAAACAATGCAAAAAGATATGTTTGGCGTAAAAGCAACACAGCTCATCACCCTAAACACACCATCCCCACTGTCAAATATGGTGGTGGCAGAATCATGGTTTGGGCCTGCTTTTCATCAGCAGGGACAGGGAAGATGGTTAAAATTGATGGGAAGATGGATGGAGCCAAATACAGGACCATTCTGGATGATGTTGGAGTCTGCAAAAGACCTGAGACTAGGACGGAGAGTTATCTCCCAACAAGACAATGATCCCAAATATAGAGCAAAATCTACAATGGAATGGTTCAAAAATAAACGTATCCAGGTCTTAGAATGGCCAAGTCAAAGTCCAGACCTGAATCCAATTGAGAATATGTGGAAAGAGCTGAAAACTGCTGTTCACAAACTTTAAGGCACAGATAGTGTAGGTATAGGATTTGGCTAAGCAGGGCTAGTTGTTCTGTTGAAAAGACCCCAAAGTTCTTTTAAGGACTTTTGTTATATCTGGCTGCAATATTGTTATTCTTGATGGTCAAAATTTGCGCAAGTTTGCCTAATCTTAACACCAGCTGCGCAGCGTGTGCAGGACAATGAATGTTTCTCCTATATACCTGACATTTATTGCGTTTCTTTCTGCCGCCAATCACGGTGACATTACATGTGCAGGACAATGTATGTTTCTCCTATGTACCTGACATTTATTGCGTTTCTTTCTGCCGCTAATCACGGCAACGTTAGTAATGTCGCCTTCAATAGCTGCAGAAAAAAATACACCGGATTTCTGTTATTTGGGATACACAAATGTTAGACAGCAGACGCTGAAAAGGTGGTGTTAAGGTCAGGCAACCTTGTGCAATTTTTAACCCACCAAAAAAATAATATATTGCAGCCAGATATAACAATGGACTTTTGTGTCTTTTGAACAGAACAACTAGCCCTGCCTAGCCAAATCATATCCCTACACTATATGTGCCTCCTTGCGCAAATGTTATACAGCAGGCGCAAAAGAGGTACTGCGGCCTTAATTAACGACAAAAAAAATAGCAACGGATGTCAGGTATATAGACTTTTGAAAGGTTCTAATACACACGCTGTGCACGTAGTGGTAGTGTCAGGCACACTTGCGTTCTTTTTGCCCCAAAAGAAAAAAAATGCAGCCAGATTTAACAATGGACTTTTGTGTTTTTTTAACAGAACTACTAGCCCTACCTAGCCAAATCTTATCACTACAGTTTAAGTCCCTCCTTGCGCAAATGTTATATAGCAGGCGCAAATGAGGAACTGCGGCCTAAATTAACGGTAGACAAAATACCAACGGATGTCAGGTATATAGACTTTTGAAAGGTTCTAATGCACACGCTGTGCACGTAGTGGTAGTGTGGTAGTGTCGGGCACACTTGCGTTCTTATTGCCCCAAAAGAAAAAAAAATGCAGCCAAATATAACAATGGACTTTTGTGTCTTTTGAACAGAACTACTAGCCCTGCCTAGCCAAATCTTATCCCTCCTTGCGCAAATGCTGCAGGCTTAAGAGCAGAAATAATAGCAAAGGAGCACAGGTGGTGTTAATGGCAGGCCACCTAGCGCTATTTTTAACACCCCCAAAATAAAAAAAAATGTTTACCAGCAAGATATAACAGCCCTTAAAAGGGCTTTTGGGTCTTTTCTGAGCAAATTCTATCCCTGCCTAGCGTTCTTCTCTCCCTACACTATCTGTCCCTGCTTGCAGCAGCTCTCCCTGGCTCGGCATGGGCCGGTCACATGTCACCGGGTGCTTAATAGCACCCAATGACGCGTTCCCGGCCAGCCAATCACTGTAATGGTAGTAGCTAACATGGCTACTGGCATTACAGTGAATGCCAGTACCTTCCCGCACGCTAATTGGCTAATTATCGTGCGGGGAGGGGACTCCAGTATGGCGCTCGAGCACACGCAGTGTTTGGCCGAACACCGCGTGGTCACAAGTGCTGCCATGTTCATGTTCGCTCATCACTAGTCATCAATATTTTACTCTCAGAAAACCCCTTTAAATTGCTCCCTCTATTAGTTGCTGTGACCCGTATATTACAGCAGGAGAGAGGGGAAGAATCCAAATTCCACACAGTTTTCCTGGAAGCTTGTTTGCGGCTGTTTTATGGCAGCCTGTAGCCTACAGTCCATTTACAGACTGCGGGTTCACGTAAACAGATATGTACATAAATATAATTCCTGTGTTATTGTAAATATTAGCTAGTGGTGTAACTAGAAATAACTGGGCCCCACAGCAAATTTTTGAACAGAGCCCCCCAGCAACTTCTCCTCTACCCCCCACTCCCATTCAACCGGCACTCTTGTGGCTAGTCCAGATCACTCTCTCAGACGAGACCCAGCAGCCACTCCATCCGCTTCCTAAATGTACAGTATATACAGTCATGTCACTGTATATAACGTCATTGTGTAATACTGTTGAGGGAACTCTGACAATAAAATCTTTTAGGTCTCCTCCTGGGTGGGCCCCTTCTGAGTTCAGGCCCCAAAGCAACCACTTTCCCTATAGCTACGCCTCTAATTTCAGCTTGTTAGTGTTCATGCAAATAACCCTTTCTTTCTTTAGGGTGCTTTTAGTTTTTAAAATGTATAGCACATTTACCCATGCACTTCATGCATCCATTTTATTTATGGACCTATGAGCACAATCCATGTGTCTGATAGCTTTTTCAGTTGATGGGGGAGAGAGAAAATAAAATGCCCACAGAAGCTATCTGGTTTCAAGGGTCCGAAATTGTGCATGAGACCAAAGTCTGTCAGCTGTTTTAACCCCCCCCTGAAAGCACTAGACTGGTGAGGAGTAAACCAGTTTAAACATACCCTTATTGATCCTTACTAGGGTTGTGCAAATCAAAGTATCCGTGGACTTCAATCCGAATTTCAGGGAAAATTTGATTCTCCGCAAAGCCGAATTTCCTTGTGCTTCGTGGTAATGAATTAATCTTCCCTGAAATGGCAGTAAAAAAAACTCATACCTCATTCATTTAAGCGAGAAAAGGCCGCTGCAGCCATCTTGATTGAAGATCCTGCGCTAAATCTCGTGCACAGTGACGTATGATGTCACCACGCCGGCCAGCGTCATGGTGCCATCACACAGGATCTTCAATCAAGATGTCTGTAGCGGCATCTGAGGGGTACAATGATGGGGGGGTCGCGTAAACGCTGTTCCCTGTCATTACGCCCTCTACTTACAAAGAAATGTGGTTCGTGACAAAGTAATTCTTTTCTTTGTGAAATTCAGCGGAGCAGCTGTATCAAATTTTAGTACTTTTTGTCCAACTTCGCTCATCACTAAGCTTTAGGGCCCATTCACACGACCATGGAGTATGGTCCGGGATGGTCCGTGAAAACCCAGGCCGTGCTCCTTCTGAGGGCAGGAGCACACAGCGTCATTGGTTGCTATGACGCCGTGCGCTTTCTGAGGCCGCCACTGTACAGTGATACACTGTACACGCTCGTATAGAGTGTATCACTGTACAGCAGCGGCCTTAGGGCACGCACGGCGTCATAGCAACCAATGACGCAGTGCGCTCCTGCCCTCAGAAGGAGAACGGTCTGGGTTTTCACGGACCGTGCTCCATGGACGTCTGAATTAAGCCTTACACAAGCTGAATATGCAAAAAAAAAAAAGCCTGGTGGATTGTTCTACTGCAAGTGTGAAAGTAGCCCTAAAAGCTATGAACACCTTTGAAGACAGGTGTTTGAAGACAGTCAGCACATCCCAGTGTGCAGGTGCACGCTGCCATGGCTAGATACATAAAGGAAAAAAATACAATGCGACAGCACTCTGCAGACCAAATAAAGTACAAAAATGCCATAGTAATACAAAATATTCTGGTGCTAATACTACGCTTATTTAGTAAATTTGAGATTCTTGGCAAATACATTTTGTACAAAATTATTTGGGCCCGTCTGCCAAACGTCAAGGTGATCTCTGTAAGGTAGGAACCTAACACTAAATGCTACCTGTTATGTGCCATAACGGCCACCATAAAATCCAGTGAATGCAGGTACCAACATGTATGCTGAGCCCACTCTATACCTCACCTGGTGCCAAATGGCCACCAATGAATACAATGAGAGTCTACTCTATACCTCTCCTGGTGCCAAAAGGCTTCCAGGGAGAGCAGGCTACAGCTTTATACTTACACTAATTAAAATCAGCCTATGGAGACGCATATATCTGCATAAGGCTACTTTCACATCTGCGTTTCTCCTTTCCGGTATTGAGATCTGTCATAGGGTCTCAATACCGGAGGAAAACCCTTCAGTTTTGTCCCCATTCATTGTCAATGGGGACAAAACTGAACTGAATGAAATGGAATGCTCCTGAATGTATTCCGTTCCGTTTGGTTGCGTCCCCATCGCGGACAGAATAACATTGACTTGCAGTGGTTTTAGTAACGGATCCGTCTTTGCTATTTTAGAGATAATACAACCGGATCCGTTCATAACAGATGCAGACGGTTGTATTATCATGACGGAAACGTTTTTGCTGATCCATGATGGATCCAGCAAAAATGCAGATGTCAAAGTAGCCTAAGAGATGTAGACAGAAAATGATCAGAAATTGTTAATCATGACTATAAGTACTAATTCTTATTTTGTATTTAGATGCATTCGAACAGTAAAGCAAAGGATAGTTAAAAGATGGAGGACATAGCCTTTGCTATGAGTTATTAGTTCTGATGCCATTGTCCTGGAACAGATGAACACTTATTAGACACAGGAAATTGTAGACCGAGGGGCAATTAAAGTAGTTTGCAGACAAAAGGCCAAACTGGGCTACTTTCCCAGGTAACATAAAGGTGCTAATGGATTTAATGTGTGCCTTTGATGGTATGTCTCAAGCCCACTCAATGATAATGAATAGTGCCTTATATCTCCATAGACAAGAAGATACAGTTCAAAAGCAGCCTTGTCATAATTCATGTTTTGTAATAAATAACTTATGTTCTTATGATCAGGGAATTTAGGAGCTTCTTTGGTCTCAAGCACCAGGATTTTGGGCCTTAGGAAACCTACTGAATTACATAATGGTTGAAAGGATTAATATTTCATATTTGTGTTTGATACACATGAGTTTGGAAAAATATCCTGTATAACCTGCCGATCATATAATCCCTCACAGAGATGCCTACAAGAAGTTTTAGGTCAGATTAGAATTATGCCATACAACTGTTCACTTGTTCCATGTAATTAGCCAGCCTCATGTCACATGACTAAGACGAAGGTGAAGGGGGGTACACTAAAACTATAAAAACTTTAAAAATACTGTATACCACACAGGGTTCAGATCCCGGAGATTCACCTAGTTGTAGGTTTGGTCATCTTTCAGATGTTCCCCCAGCATAGATCACTCAGCAATCTAATTAGAATCTGATTCAATATTTTATCCCTTTTATTCTTCTACTGTTTGCTTATCTGTATGCCCTTTTTGTAACCTTTTAGTACTGAACTTTTTGTATTACAAATCTTAAATTTAATAAATCGTTCCTTGCTGCTCTAAACGTACCAGACTCCAAAAAAATTTTTGACTTCAGACCCCCAAATACAGACACCAATACAAAATAAATAAAACTCAAGACCACGCCCCAAAAAGTTAGACCCTGGAATAAATGCAGACCCCTGACAAAATCCCAGAATAATACAGAATGCAGACCAAATAAATATAAGCAGATTTGCTGTATATGAGCAGATGTACTGTATGCTGGCTACAGGAATAACTCGCATCTCCTGGGCCCAAATGTAAAATCTATTACAGGGCCATCACTCACCAAATGCCATTTATAATGCTTGCATCTTTTTATGTGGCAGTGGCGCCTTCAGGGCCTCACACCAGGGCACGGGTGTAACTGCTATCTCTGCATTCCCTACATTTACATCCCAGATGCTGGATACACACATAAGACAGTCACCTCTTCCATACACCCCTCCCCCAATAAAAATGTAGTGCTGACTAGAGATGAGCGAATCTATTCGCCGCTTCATAGATTTGTATAGAATCTTGGAAATTTTCTTCTCCGAAGTGAATCCGAATTTTGTCGGATTTGCTTCGTATTATTTGTAAACGTATGCAAAAATTTGACCGCTAACTATATGTAAGATACGTATGAAACATAAGTAAATTTACACATTCTGCATACGGCGGGAAAATTACGTTCCGCACCCGCGAGAGCGGGAAAGTGAAGATACACCCCCCTCAGGATTTGTACGCGCTTTTGTACGCTCAGGCGTACATGTTCACATAAGTTGTGTACCTTTAACAAGTGTACGTTCGTTATTAGTGTGCAAATGTTCGCAAAACACCACATAATAACGTATAATTTGTACGCAGCTTCGTCGAATAGATTCGTATTCGTTCAAATCTTGTGAAAACTTTGAATATTCGGCGAAGCAAATTATGGATGATTTGCTCATCTCTAGTGCTGACAGACATTTCTAGCAGCACTTCTCTGTTCTGGAAGAACAAAGGATCAACCCAAGCTAGATTTATCTACTTGGTATGGTTTGCGGGAGCATCTCTTCTTATGCCCCTTTCACACAAGCGGGAGACTCGCATGTCTCCCGCAATGCATCTACAGGGCTGGACTCGGCACTGACAGGGATCACATAGCATTATATGCGATCCCAGTCAGTGCCGAGTCCAGCCCTGTAGATGCGTTGCGGGAGACATGCGAGTCTCCCGCTCGTGTGAAAGGGGCATTACAATTCTGTTTTGTGCCGTTCCTCTATAATTTCTCCTTAAAATGTATGAATACACTGAAAACTGGGTGTTACCATTTCCTACTTTAGAGGGGTGTGTCCCTACTCTGTCACTGTCCAATCAGTGCTGACAGTGTTAGGGCTCATTCACACAATAATATGGTCTGCATGCCCGTGCCGCAAAGTGCAAATAGCGTTCCGCAATGCACGAGCGCCAGCTGTGTGTATCCCGTATTGTGGTGTGGACCGATTGACTTGAGTAGGTTCACAGTCCACAAAATATGGCAAAAGATAGGTCATGTCTAGAGATGAGCGAACGTGTTCGTAACGAGCACTGTAGCACTCGGCTCCCCTGCGCTCGCATGGGCGCAGGCATCCGGATCCGTCCTCCTCACCCAACGGATCCGGGAGCCGAGCGCTACAGTGCTCATTACGAGCATGTTCGCTCATCTCTAATCATGTCCTATCTTTTCTGGTGCACAGACATAGACCCAAAAGCCCATGGAAGGGCTTCCGAATGTTTCCATGGGCTTCTGATCCGTGCACCTGCTCCGCTATACTCCACAAAAGATACTGTTGGACATGTCCTATCTTTTGCCGTACTTTGTGGATTGTTGTCGTATTTTGCAGATCGCAGACCCATTCGAGTCAATGGGCATCCACAGTAAGGAGTTCACACAGCTGGTGCCCATGTATTGCGGACCCCCTGTTTGAGGTCCCCAATATGGCCACAGTGACCATACGGTTGTGTGAATGAGCTCTTATACTGTGTTAGGACACACCCTATGGACAAGCAGAATGGTAACTCCCAGTTGTAAAGCTATTTATTCTTTTTCAGGGAGAATAACATAGGAATAGCTCAATGCAGGAAAAGATGATCCAGCATTGTTATCTTATGGGAACCTGAAGGATTTACTAAACCCGACATGTCAGTAACAGGTTCTCTTTATGTGTTGCCACTGATACATAAAGTGATTGGCAGCAGGGACTAATGAGGACATTAAAATGGTGATGCCACCCAGACTCCTACTGCCCACTTCACTTATTAAATTACTCACCAGTCTTTCCTACCTGCACGACTGTCTACTATAGTCCAATGCTTACCAGTACACGGGCTGTTAGTTAGTGCTCTGGGGAATTGCCACATAATACAGCAAGACATAAATTCCAAGCCAGTGACACATCAGCACCTAAGACTGTTTTATTGCATGGTTGACAGCTTTCAAAAATAGCTCTTACTGGCAATTACATTTTAATACAGTTTGAGTAAATAAAAAAAGCAAGTACACAGAGGGGCCTGCATGTACTGCATGTAGTCTTAAAGGGGTAGTCCGTGCTTTTACTAATGATGACCTATCCTCAGGATACGTTATCTGTATCAGATTGGCGGGGGTCCAATACCCAGCACCCCTGAGAGACGGCACGTGCACACTGCACGCACCTTCTGCTCACAGAGCTGATCGGCAGGGGTGTCAGGTGTCGGACCCCTGCTAATCTGATATTGAAGACCTATCCTAAGGATAGGTCATCAATATTAAAAACCTGGAAAACCCCTTTAAGGCTTCTTTCACATTAACAGTATTAGTTGCGGTGGGCTGTTCTGCAAGAGAACAGCCTGCTGGAGCTCTCTGGCTCCGACTTTGCGAAATGTTACCAT
This sequence comes from Rhinella marina, assembly GCA_900303285.1. Taxonomy (NCBI): domain Eukaryota; kingdom Metazoa; phylum Chordata; class Amphibia; order Anura; family Bufonidae; genus Rhinella; species Rhinella marina. Next base: position 182,393 of record ONZH01028240.1, read on the forward strand.
AATGCCCACCAGCCCCATTGATTATAATGGGGTTTATCAGAGACAGGCATGGGCCCCACGCAATTGCGTGGTTTGTAGTGAAGACTGCCACTGGTCACGGTACATTGATAATAACCCCAGTGTTGTTATAAAACCGGGATAATAAACAAAGTGATGTCACAGTACAGGGATAATAAACACAGTGATGTCACAGAACAGGGATAATAAACACAGTGATGTCACAGTACAGGGATAATAAACACAGTGATGTCACAGTACAGGGATAATAAACACAGTGATGTCACAGAACAGGGATAATAAACACAGTGATGTCACAGTACAGGGATAATACACACAGTGATGTCACAGTACAGGATAATAAACACAGTGATGTCACAGTACAGGGATAATATACACAGTGATGTCACAGTACAGGGATAATAAACACAGTGATGTCACAGTACAGGGATAATAAACACAGTGATGTCACAGTACAGGGATAATAAACACAGTGATGTCACAGTACAGGGATAATAAACACAGTGATGTCACAGAACAGGGATAATAAACACAGTGATGTCACAGAACAGGGATAATAAACACAGTGATGTCACAGAACAGGGGTAATAAACACAGTGATGTCACAGAACAGGGATAATAAACACAGTGATGTCACAGTACAGGGATAATGAACACAGTGATGTCACTGTACAGGAATAATAAACACATTTTAAAACATACTTAAAACATACCTCCCAACTTTGTAAAGAGACAAAAAGGGACATATTGTGCGGTGCCACGCCCCTAACTCCGCCCACTATAAGCTAATCTCACCCAGTCCCCTTTACTGCACGGGATAATAAACACAGTGATGTCATAGATAATAAATACAGTGATGTCACAGTACAGGGATAATAAACACAGTGATGTCACTGTACAGGAATAATAAACACAGTGATGTCACAGTACAGGGATAATAAACACAGTGATGTCACAGTACTGGGATAATACACACAGTGATGTCACAGTCACTACTCAGTTATGGCTAACGAGTGAAACAACAGCACAGGAAAATAGTCACTGTAATGTTAAAGTGCAGAGATGATGAGTAAAGTGATCATGGTCACAATGTATCACCATACATACAATGCACACAGTAATGTCACATAACATAACAAACACAGTGATGTCACAGTAAATGGATGCAGGACAGGGTTATTGATGGCACGGTATGGGATTAATGTGCATAGTAGTTTCACTGGACTGAGATTCCACAAAACAGACATAATAAGAACAGTGCTGCTACAGCACAATGATGATAAACAAATGTTAATACAAACAATCATGTCACACTACAGAGGTAATGAACACAGTCACGTCACACTACAGAGGTAATGAACACAGTCACGTCACACTACAGAGGTAATGAACACAATCACGTCACAGTACAAGGATAATTGATGCAGTGAAGCACAGCGGAAATAAAAACAGTGATAAAGCTAAAAGATAATAGAGAAAGTATAAGATGGCCATACACTTGAGATAACTCTTGATTGGCAGACAGCGATCTCTCTCAATCCTCCCATACATATGCATACCTCCCAAGTTTACTATACACCTAATCCCACCCAGTCGCCTTACTGTCCCACATAGTAATTATTACCCAGTTATGTGCCCCCAGTAAAATGCCCAGCTGTGTCCCCAGTAATATGCCCAGCTATGTGCCACCTATAATATGCCCAGTTATGTGCCCCCCAGTAATATGCCCAGCTGTGTCCCCAGTAATATGCCCAGCTATGTGCCCCCTATATGCCCAGTTATGTGCCCCCAGTAATATGCCCAGCTGTGCCCCCATTAATACGCCCAGTTATGTGCCCCCAGTAATATGACCAGCTGTGCCCCACAGTCATATGCCCAGCTGTGTCCCCAGTAATATGCCCAGCTATGTGCCCCCCTATAATATGCCCACATTGTGCTCCCCAATAATGCTGTGCCCCCAGTAATATGCCCATATTGTGCTCCCCAATAATGCTGTGCCCCGAGTAATATGCCCATACTGTGCTCCCCAGTAAAGCTGTGCCCCCAGTAATATGCCCATATTGTGCTCCCCAGTAAAGCTGTGCCCCCAGTAATATGCCCATACTGTGCTCCCCAGTAATGCTGTTCTCCCAGTAATATGCCCATATTGTGCTCCCCAGTAAAGCTGTGCCCCCAGTAATATGCCCATATTGTGCTCCCCAATAATGCTGCCACCAGTAATATGCCCATACTGTGCTCCCCAGTAATGCTGTGCCCCCAGTAATATGCCCATATTGTACTCCCCAATAATGCTGTGCCCCCAGTAATATGCCCATATTGTGCTCCCCAATAATGCTGTGCCCCGAGTAATATGCCCATATTGTGCTCCCCAATAATGCTGTGCCCCCAGTAATATGCCCATATTGTGCTCGCCAATAATGCTGTGCCCCCAGTAATGTGCCTATATTGTGCTCGCCAATAATGCTGTGCCCCCAGTAATATGCCCATATTGTGCTCCCCAGTAATGTTGTGCCCCCCCAGTAATATGCCCATACTGTGCTCCCCAGTAATGTTGTGCCCCCCCCAGTAATATGCCCATACTGTGCTCCCCAGTAATATGCCCATGCTGTGCCACTCACAGAAAATTGAAAAAATAAAAAACCATATAAATACCTTCTTCCTAGCAGCATCACCAGCAGGACATCTTCTTCTTTAGTCTGGAGGGGGCGGAGCCAAGGCTGACTGATGGCCGGCCCCGCCCTCCGCCCACACCGAAGGTGTGGAGAGCAGCAGGGAGGTACGGAGAGCCTGCAGGGGGGGACGGGAGGGAGAGTGGATGAAGCAGCGAGCCGATGCCAGCTCTCTGCTTCATCACCATTAAGGCAACTGTCTCTGCGTCCTACAGTATGGATGCAGGGACAGCTGCCAGAGACCGGGACATACCTCACCCGTACTGGGACAGCGTGACAGCTGCTGAAATCCGGGACAGTCCTGCTGGATCCGGGAGGGTTGGGAGGTATCCATATGCATGCTTGGCCAAGCATGCATGTATAGTGAATGGGAAACGGGAGAAAGCCACTGCCAGAATTCTTTATCTCTCCCATGTGCTTGATTCTTGTCTCCCCAAACATCAGCCATCAGGGGAAGCCAGAAGGCCCCATACACATCACATGGTTGGCCAAACCCACCAAAATTGGTGGATTGGACCACCATAGATTTATTATGTATGGCCAGCTTAAGTTTGACGCGCTTATGAGATTAATATGGGCCAGAATTCAGCCAATTATTTGTATGTGGGATTGCCAAATACATGTAATTTGAAACAACCTCAGTGGAAATTTTACATCCTTAGGGCTCATGCACAAGGCCATATGTATTTTGCGGTCCATTTTTTGGGGGGACCCATTATAACAATGCCTGTCCTTGTTCGCAAAATGGACAAGAATAGGACTATTTTTTTGCAGAGCGGACATGGAATGCACACAGTTTTTTTTCAAGCCCCATTGAAATGAATGGTTCCGCATTCGGACCTGTAAAAAAGACGGAACGGAAATGGAAGAAAAATAAGTTGTGTTCACGAGCCCTAAGAGGTTACATTTTCAGGACCAATTTGGCTAGCTTTTCTCTTACTTGTATGGAGAGCTTTACAGGATATCACAGTGCGGGAGTAAGAAATGCCATAATACCGAGAACAAACACTGTTATTCCTATATGTGGCAGAGTGGCCTTTGGGCCCCCTTCAGGCCCTAGAGCTCAGGTGAAACCTAATTGTTCCTATAGTCATGACCCTATTTTCAACCCCCTGTTGCAGTCCTCTCATGTGCCTTCTGCAGATCCCAATTTTCACCCATGGGTGACCTTTTGACTATGCACTGGGCATTGAAATGTGATTTAAATTGCCCTAACCTAATAAACCAATGAAGATCTGGCAATATACTGTATACCAGTGGTTCCTCAAGTTACAATACTAATTGGTTCCAGGACGACCACTGTATGTTGAAACCAAGTTGAGTAATCGGTTCCAAAGCCCCAAAATGTCATCCAAGATAAGAGAAAATGAAGATTTAAGAAAAATAAGCAGATAACTAAGACGGATAAAACAATCCTTACATATAACAGTCAGGAATAGCTGATAACTAGTAACTAATCCAGATATTTTACCAGTGAAGTGGCCATGATTGGATGGATCTGAGTCTGAGACATTGTATGTTGAGTCTGGTTTCAACTTACGATGGGTCAGAAAAGACCATTGTATGTAGAAAATATTGTATCCTGAGGCCATTGTATCCGGGGGAATTACTGTATACGTAATATTTAAAGTGTAGGTATAAATGTGACAGGTGAATGGAACATTCCCTGTACTGGATTTTACAGATTAATGGGGTGACATTGTGTAAATGAAACCTTCATCAATGCTTATCTGAAACGTCATAAACTGGAAAGTATCTGAGCTGTACAGTTTATATCATGTGTAGAAGGAATGTAATTCTGGTAGGTCATGCGATCCATCAAAGCAGATAACTTCCAGGAGAATGTGTGTATAACCACTGCAGCAGTTCTGATTATTTCTTCATCCGGACATCACATTATCAGGCAGATATCTTTTAACAGGTTTATTTCAAGAATTTCAATATATTTAGAACTTGCAAATGGGGTAATTGGACATGACAACTGGTTCTTAAGTGTCTGGTATGAGGGCCTTTATGTACAGGCATGTTTATTTATCCGTGTACTGACTGCTGTTTCTGGAGGTATCTGGATACGCAGATACTGGTTTGTCCAATCAGGACTGTCGGAGCTCAGTAGACAACCTCTGTCAGCTCTCTGTGCCACCATTACAGTGTACTTAGAAGTTTCAAAACATTTGATAGGTGAGAATGATGAAGCAAAGGTTTTGATTGTTGGGGTTCCAAGTGCTGAGACCTCCATCTTTCCCTAAAACGAGTAGATAGAAGCATTGACAGTGCCGTCTCTCCTCGCTGCTGAAGGACAGACTCAATAGGAATTCTATGAGCCCGTCTCCAGCAGTGCTGAAACCCCCACTGATCAAAACCTTCCATATGTCACTAAGACATCTCAAAGTATTTTTAAAAAGTACAGGTAGATTTAAAATTGGGTATCTGCCAGAGTTCTGAAGGATTAGAAAAACAGGGCATATTTCTTTCAAAAACAGTGCCACACCTGTTGATAGGTTGTGTCTGGTCTGGCAGCTCAATATCACTGAGAAGAATGGGGCAGAGCTGCAGGACCATATACATCCCTGTGGCCAGGTGTGGCACTGGAAGAGGCAGCCATGTTTAACTTTTTCTGGACGACACCCTTTAATATTTCATAATCTTTAAAGGGTCGTCTCATCTCACCCCTAACTAAGGCAAAATGAACAAGGAAACAGTTGAGCAGGCCATCACTCCACTGTCAGTAGATGCCATGAAACTCTCCTGTTTCCTGGCCACCTGGTGGCCTTAGTAATGGACAGATGAGCCAACCCCTTTAATTCTTATGTCTCTGAGTTGTGCAATAACCTTTATTACTGGGTGCAGTTTCAAGTTTTAAAGTGGTTTTCCACTTCAACTACTGAAGTTATTCAACGAAAGTCACATGCCACTTCGTAAATAATTAACTTCGGCTCATCAGAGCCGTATGGAGACTAATCTCTGTACAGTATTATTCCGAAGTTTTAAACGAAGCGACTTCGGATGCAGCATCCGAAGCTTGCTTCACTCAACACAAGTCACGTTCCTCAGTCACGTGGCTAGGCGCAGAAGGCCGTGGTGCTGCTGCGGATGCAGGTGCCTTCTGAAATAGCTGATCATCGAGGGTCCCCGGTATCGGACCCCCACCAATCACATACTGATGACCTATTCCAAGGATAGGTCATCACTTAAAAGATAAAATATTAGATTTAGAAAGCGGTTAAATTGGTTGCTCATAGGCCACTTAGAAGTAATGTTGGGGTCCCCTACTTCATATCCCCCTCATTCCAGACCACTTCCTATGGTGATAACAGACGACTCCTAAATAGCTCATTTTCAGGGACTTGTTGTGTGGGATGGGTTTGTCCTATTGTAAGTCAGGGATCAGCAACTCTAGCACTCCAGCTGCTGTGAAACTACAACTCCCAGTATGCACGTCTACACAGCAACATCTGTCACGCGGCAGCAAGTCGCACAATACAAAAATATGTGCGACTTGTCTGCAACGTGATGTCACGGGACTGTTTTAGAACTGTGATTCCGACATGTCTGGATCTTTTGCAACTGTCACGTCGCAGAATATTGTGTTGCATTGTGAAATCCTTAACGTACATTACATTAAATGTTATGCTAATTTCTTATCGCTGTGGAGCCGTACTTTTAAGTGACTTTTCTTGTAACTCTTACAGACGTGTAAAGAGATTCTAGGAGTTGTAGTTTCAGAATAGCTGGAGTGCAGACGTGCTGATCCTAGCTCAAATAAATGTTTGTTGGTTGAGCATATTAACAGCACATATCTACCCAAATAAAAGCTGTGCACATAAATGCTGATCTCCTCTCGGACTTCTCTATGTGTTTTTAGTTTAGAGCAGCACTTTGTGCTCCACAGCTGCTCATCCTGATACATCCTGAGACACTTGGGGATAACTTCTTGTCATGGCAGAACCTGTTTAAACTGGGCCTTTACTCTCGCAGACTCAACTTACCTATATACATAGATTCTATGGTGATTTTTCCTAATTATTTCAGGTCTCTATGTCTGTCAGTAAGGTGTACATTACTTCCATAGTCATATCCTTGTGTCATTTGTGCTTTCTGCATTAGAATTTAAAGCAAGAAATAGGCACTGAAGTAGAAGAATCTATGTGCTGTGAACGGGTGTAGATTTCAGTTGTAATTTACTCAAGTTTTCTGGAGTAAATTATTGTGATTGTGTTGGTCTGTGGTGGCCCCGCTTATTCCACCAAGTTCCCCCCACTTAAAAAAAAAAAGTGGCGGGAGAAGTGGAGGATGGAATAAAGTTGTTTGGGCAAAATGTGTGACTTTTACATGCCAACAAACTGGTGTACACATTTTGTGACTGATCCCCAAAGTGTTTTGCCTGAAAAAGCAAAAAAGTAAAGTAGACTGATAGCATTGCACTGTTATAACTAGGGATGAGCGAAGCGAACTTCACTCCAAGATCCAAAGTTGCTTCGCTCCAAACTTCGTTTGAATGCTGTATGGAGATCTGTCTCTGTACAGCATTAAAATGTATGAGCTCCAGCAAGGCAAATTCGTCTTGCGGGACTTCGATGAATAACTATGAGATTTTATTTTTGAACTTGAAAACCATTTTAAAAGGTACCAATTGGTAGAGAAGCCGACCTCTTATACCTGTTTTAAAATGGTTCAAGTTTAATAATCAAATACCAAAGTTATTCACCGAAGTCTTGCAAAACTTCAGTGATTACTCACTTCGCCTTGTCAGAGCCCATACATTTTAATGCTGTACAGAGACGGATCTCCATGCAGCATTTAAACGAAGTTTAGAGCAAAGTGACTTTGGATCTTGGATCTGAAGCTTTGGTCATCCCTAATCGTAACAGCAACTCAAAAAGATACAAAGTTTCAGTTCCTTTGTTTTTTTTCCACTAGGGTTTGATTTTTTGATTTTTTACTTTTGGCTTGTTCGCAGCTGCATTGGTGGATCCGTTGAGGACTTCAGAAACTGATTCCAGCAAAAGGACCATGCATGCAGGACCTTTTCGTCCAGTCAAAAAACATGATTCCCGAATGGAAACTGAACAAACTCTATTGTAGTCAACAGAGTCTGTTCAGCTCCGTTCATTTCAGTTACTGTATGCGTGGCACTTTGTTCTGCTCCTATAATCTCTGATTTGTTATATGCCTCCCTTATGGACCTCCACTGCAACCAATTTTTTGAGGTACAGTAACAACCTAAGGGACCATTCACACAGTGAATTTTGGTTGTTCACTTCAGATGCCGCAGACCCTCTCTTTTCTTAGCTCCACTGAATGAAGGTAAACTGTACGGCTTCAATTGGACAGGTCCCTTCTTGGCGCGGCTTTAAACTGCCAGCCCACGAACTTCAGCACTGCCTTCTATTGAAACCAATGGGAGGCAGAAGCCACAAGGAGCGGTGTCTGTATCAAAATTCCACTGGCAAAATCCACTGTGTGAAGTGCTGGGCCACATGTCCAAGAGGTCGTGTGTCGCCACTTAATGTTGGCACATCTTACATCAGCAGACTTTATACTAAGAAGGTGTATGAAATGCTGATCTTGGTAAACTTCCACCAATGATTTTAAGAGTTTCATTTTGCATACAGTTTGCATTCTAACAGATCGTTTTTTTGTATTTTCTTAAGATGTTTTTAGTTAAAAGGCGACTTGTACATGGCATAGTCTATTACAAGTGATATATTTTGACTTGTCTGCGGGCATATTGTTGTCTTGTTTTAGGTTTATATTTGGTTTGATAGTCATCAACAGAATTGATAAATGAGGTCTTCAGTGGAAGAGGAGAAGAGAGTAGTACTTGTTTAACGTAATGCTTTCCAGGATCTGAAGTGTTCAAAGCACTCTAACTAAAGCCACTTCTTGAATGAACTTTTTGTGTTCTCTTAAGAAGCAGGTAGATGGAGTACTACAAAAGTATAGTGTATTTCACATTAAATAAATTCAGTGCAGAAAGGGCAAGTCACAAAGCACCTTTGTTCAGCAGTATGGATTTTCGTGAGGTAATAAGAGCAACTACCTGAAAGAACACTGTAAAAGCACATCTATCTCCTCCGTGAGAAGGGGACACTTGCAGGTACGGATTGGTTCACATGAAGATTGCTTTCACAGTTGACATTTTGAAGACACTCTGCCTCATATATAAGTAATTATATACCATCAAATAGTAATTAATGAACACTAAAAGCATGTAGTTTATAAGATGCCACATGTGAAAGGAAGTGCGCTTGGCTCCAGGTAGAAGTTGTATGGATGTTTAAACAGCATCTTCTTCTTTTCTCCCACCTATCACAGAAATACACAGTTGAGTCACATTATTATGACCACTTCCTACTTTTGACGTTGGCAGTGCATAGCTCATAGGGGAAGTTGTGTTGGGAGCTGGCTTGATGGGTGTATAAGGTGTGTGATAGGCTGTCTGCACACATATTCCTCATTTCTGTCATGGGTAAAAGGTGCGATTTATCAGAGTTGCAAAAACGGGTGATTAATGGTGATTATTATTCGGGCCAAGGGTGGCAGTATTTCTGAAATGTGCAGTTTGTGAATTGTTCTCGTGCTGCTATAGTGAAAGTGTATTCTCACATTGATGTGAGAAGTGAACGTTAGCTATGAAGGTGCACGAGGACAGAAAGACACATTACAGTGGAGCAGCTCAATGCCAGAATGAACCAGGGAGCTATCAGGCTTGTGTCCGAAACAACAGTTCAATGAACCCTACAGTGTATCGGGCTCCAGAGCAGATGGATGGCCAGTGAACCTCTTGCATCAGCAGAAAAGGCTTCGATGTTCATGGCAGTTTCGGAATTGGACCTCCACTGATTGGCAAAGGGTTGCCTTCTCCGATAGGTCACATTTTTATCTTCATCGAACAGATGGGTGTTGGCGTGTCAGGCGAGAAAAAACACCCTGCAACCACCGGTATAAGAACACAAGCTGGTGGTGGCTGTATTATGGTCTAGGGAATGTTTTCATGGCATTCTCTATGCCCACTCATCCATGTGGAAGGCACAACAATTTGGGTATGAATGAATCCATATTTGCACATCAAGTACCCCCATACATGCTGATTGTCATCCATTGGGTGGATGGAATCTTCCAGAAAGACAATGTCACAAGGCTAGACATGTCCACGTTGGTTGGAAGGTCATGACCAAGAATTCAATGTACTGCCCTGGTGCCCTAATTCCCCAGACTTTTGAGTATCTTTTGGACCACCTTGATTGCCATGTTTGGTCTATGGTACTTCCCCCACGCACACCTCCAGCAGCTGTGGGATGCACTGCAGTCAGCCTGGCTCCAGATACCTGTAATAACCTACCAGTACCTTACTGAGTCGCTCCAAGCTTGTCTAGCTGCTGTCTGTGCTTCACACAGAGGTTACTCTGGATATTAGCTGGTGGTCATAATAATGTGACTCGACTGTGTATATACAGTAGGTGAGGTGCTGTACATTCATATGTCCCTCTCCACTGAAGTCTACGAATGTGGTGAAGATTCTAGAGCCAGAAAATCTTAGAGACTTAAAAAGAAAGAGTTATACACATGTGTGTTTCTTTCTGTACTTCTTCTCAGCAGGACAGGATGGCAATCAGGGGACCCTCATTTTCTTGAAAGGGCCCCATAGCAAAATTTAGTATGGGTCCCCTTGTCCCACCTAGTTTTCTAGTATATGCATGTCAAACACTTCTAGGCAAGGCAGAATACAAAGCACAAATCACCAGATTTCTGATGAGTTTAAAGGGGCTGTGTCACTTCAGCAAATGGCATTTATAATGTAGAGAAAGTTAATACAAGGCAATACTAGGAAAAAGCACCAGCCTATGTGAGCTCCTGCATTTTTCTCAATGTAATTACAGACACTAAATAACTGCTTTCCTTTATTACAAAACTGGCTGCCTGCAGCCACCACAAGGGGGAGCTCAGTGCATAGGAATTTATTTAGGTACTGTAATAATCTATTTGCACTGAGCTATAGTGGCAGTGCTTTCATGTCAGGAAGAGAAAATGTTCTGTCCCGGGCCACATCCCTCCCCAGGACCCGTAGAAGTTGCATGGTCTGCCTCCAATGAAGGTATGCCACTGGTCCCAGGGGTGAGCAGTGTGCAACCACCCCTGTAGAGATTGCAGCCCAAACAGCATTGGCTCCTAACTTTTTCAGCATATCCACCTGCCCTAGCAAAACTTACTCCCCCTACTCCCAGTATTTAAATTACTAAATAGGCTTTTAAGAAACTTACAAAAAAAGACATTTTGTGACAAAATTGCAAGCCTGAGATACACAAAATAAATTCTGCGATGCAGAAAGCAACTTTGTAGCAAATTAGATTTCAGTAACACTGAGGTCACTGCCTACTACCTGAGGTCATGGAGAGATCTAGATCTTTACCAAATGGATTGTGTACCGCACCCCCTATGCAAAAACGTATATTTATGGTTGTTTTTTCATAATACTGAAGTGTCAAGATATGTATGGTGAGGAAGTTATCATAAGGGGAATATTTGAAGTCCGTTTTGCTTGAGTCTGTGTTGGGGTACTTTATACCACATTTATCAAATGTTGCATAGTGTTTGATAAATTTGTCTTATTCTGAAAGCGGTTGGCCGGTTTCCTATACTGATGACCTATCCTAACCCCGCTGATCAGCTGTCTGAAGACAATGCAGCACAATGCAGCACTTGCACGAGTGCTGCCTTCTGTTCAGTGTTTAGGCTTCGTTCACACTGGCGTTAGGCTTGTCCGGCAAATTAGGCGTTAGGCTTGTTTGCAAATGCGTGCTGCCGGAAGTCTCGCCCTGGCACCATTCACTATAATGGGGACGGGCCAAAGATGCGGCCACTGGAAAGCAAACATACAGAGAGGTGGCCGGATAAAAAAAACGTACAGTATGTGTGCAAACGTTAGTACGGATCTGGCAGGGCAACAGCCTGCCGGACAAGCCTAACGCCAGTGTGAAAGAAGCCTTACCTGCTTGCTGACGACATTGCAGTGTACAGAGTGGTGTAATTGCCGCTCCTCTGTCCCATTCAATACAGCAAAAGTGCTGCTTCTCTACAAACAGTTGATCGCCTGGGTGCCGGGGGCCAGACACCTGCTGTTCTGATATTGATAACCTAACCTGAGGATAGGACATCAATAAAGGAAACTGGCCAACCCCTTTAAACCTAACATTTTTTTGTCAAAAACTGCTGGAGTGAGATTGTGACTTTCCAAAAAGTTAAATAAAGCAGGGCCATAGACTGTTAGGTGCATAGAGTGAATTGTATGAAGTAATGGTACCAATATCTAAAGTGGATGTAAATGCTGTGGCATCATTATACATGAAATATGTTACACAGCTGGAATGCCCATAACTATCACAAAGCACACTTTTTGTTCTGTATTTCCTTTCACTGGATAACAGGAACTCGGCATGAACTCATTAATACATGAGATATACAGATAAGGTAGTTCCTAGAACTGCTGCTATGAAGAACTTGAATTGTGGTACCACTTGCAGAAATTGTTTTTCATTGTTGCAATTTTCCACATTTAGGTCAATGGTGAAAAAATGGAGAAAAAGCATGCGGAGGTTTTAAAGAAAACCCCTTTTCCTATGGTTGTGTAGGATTAAAAAAAAAAAGAAAGACTGCTGCCTTCTACTCCAATTCCAGTCAGTGTTGGACACGAAGTGTGACGTGCCACCTACATATACGTCACCCTAGCCTCAGCGTTGATGTTTGAAGGCATGCATGTAGATGACACATCACATTCCAGGTCCAGTGGAGACTGGAAAAAGAGAAGGGAGCTCAGCGCTAGAACTGGAGCACCAGTTACTGGTTCAACCCACCCCCACCCCTCAGCCATATGAAAAGGGGGTTCTGGTATTGAAATAAATAGAAGAAATTCCTGGAAAACATGAGGTTTTCAAAAGCAGACGATAAATACATTTTTCTGGACACATGGCGGTTATACTGGACTCACTTGGCAGCTCAATTCTGCATTGTCATGGTCTACTGCTTGGAGACTGAGATGTGGTTACAGTTAACCTGGGCAGATCCGGCAGAAATGACTTGTGGCAAAGGTGGCATCCAATGACCATGCCACATTTAGTTACATAGTTACATACGGTTCGGCACAACCCATACTACTATGAAGGAGATTATATGGTTGCACACTTGATTTTATGTACCTGCTCATAATGGGTGTAACTGAAAACACCCGAACTCAATAATTAGGAGTGGTTTGACAGGCACAAAGTGGGGCACATTAATTAAAGGGAGTCTGTCACCAGGAAATTCACTGTTTAACCAAGCACAATGCCTTGTAGGACTAGCTCAGCTGAATGTACTGATACATTTCACTTAGTGATGGTTTGGTTCATTCTGGAAAAAAAGTACTTTTAATCTATATGCAGATTAGCAGTTAAGTGCAAGGGCGGACCAGAGCCACCCTGTGCACCATTGCTCTTCTGCCTTCCTCTGCCAGCCACTTCCTCTTCTTTTTGTGTGATTGGATCAGGTGAGGTGTGCAGGAACCTGACTATGACAGACCAGAAAGAGAGGGAGGGGCCAGCAGGGGAAACAGGAAGGGCAAGGGTGCACAGAGGGTCCACCCCCTGGACACTTAACTGCTAATCTGCATATAGATTAAAGGTACTTTAGTACGTTATCATTACATTCAGCTGAGCTAGCACTGCAAGGTATTTGGGGTCAGTTATCAAGCCCCTACGCCAGAATACCACTATAAAAACAGTCGAAAACTGTGAGTTTGTAACTTTTTAAATGACATTTGCACAAATAGTGTTTTTACTCCACCCTTTGTGCTTTCCGAAAACGGAACAAACGTGGTACGGTGTGGACGGAGACATTAAAGATGGCAGATTAATCATCCTTTTCTCTAGTTTTTTGGTGTAAATGAATGACATCTACACCAGCTACCAGCTGGAGTAGATATCATTCTAAACACACGAACTGCTTCAGGATGTGTTTCATTTATCGAGAAAAGAGTACCTCATCATCAATTAAGAGCATCCTCCTGCGGCAGGATACAGTAGAATATGCCGATATTGATAAATGACCCAAAATGTTCCTGGTTTTAATGTTCATGTTTTCTGATGCAGTTTCTGAAGCCAAAACCAGGTGTGCCTGCATCAGAAAACCTGCATGTGGAAACCCAGCCTAAGGCTGCTTTCACATATAGAATTTTGCTGCCATTTTTCTGCATGTCAGGATCACGACGTAGACTCAGGATCGGAGCTTAAAGGGTCACCCAGATTTTAATGTCAACCTCCCACTCTGCTACTTTAAAGAGGACCTGTCCCCCACTCCTGATATGTCTATTTTAGAAGCTTCATGCATTCCCCGTGTAATAACAATTCTGGAGCGTCTATTCTTATGTCTCTATGTTGTGCTATTCCTTTATTATTCCTGCTAGAAGTTATGGATGAATTGGTAGCAGTCTGCAGTAAAGGTACAGAGGGGAGGTAACCATTTGGGGGGGGGTGTAACTGCACAGTCTGAAAATGGCAGCACTGATTGGATAGAGTGAGTCTGTGCAGGTACACACCCCCAACTTGTTACCACCCCTCTGTACCCTTATTGAAGGCTAATAGCAATTCATTCATAACATCTAAGGGATATTAGCAAGACGCCTTAAAACTAGGTAACTCATAATTACCCATTCAAACCCACTACTCTTTGTATTCACAGGGTTAATACACCAATATACGTAACGCTTCTTCTTAAAGTGAACTTTTAATCTCTAAAGGACAGTGTGTAAAAAAAAAATACAGTACGGAACTTATATTGGTGTAAATCAGTGATGCTCAACCTGCGGCCCTCCAGCTGTTGTAAAACTACAACTTCCACCATGCCCTGCTGTAGGCTGATAGCTGTAGGCTGTCCAGGCTTGCTGGGAGTTGTAGTTTTGCAACAGCTGGAGGGCCGCAGGTTGAGCATCCCTTGTGTAAATGATAGTGAGTGTGCAGGGGATTATGGACCCGCCCACACCCAGCCACTCTCCCTTTCCAGAAAATGGTGAGGACAACATAGAAACGCAATGTGGGTTTGCAACTTTTTTTATGCCAGTTTCTGTCATGGAGGGGGAAGGGGTCATGGTAAATGACCCCAATATTCTTTAATACATTACCACATGGAATGCCTACAGATCCCAAGTATGGAGCCACAGAGACTCTATGCATGTACCTTTACTGCAGACTGCTGGCAATTTATTTGGAACTTTTAGCAGGGGGGAACGCAAGTAGTTACTGAAAACAAACATGTCCGGAGAGGTGACAGCTCCTCTTTAAAAAGTTTTCTCAGTTAATCTTGTTTTGTTAAAAAATTGGCCGGCTTTTTTTAACCTTCAAAATAGAATTAATATTAGGCTGTGGTGACATTTTGTTGGCTCATTCTTCGTAGATGTTGCGGGAGATGAACTGAAAATCATTAAGGTTTGACATGTGTGCTGAATGACGAGCACTTATGTCCACTCCATAGAAGAGATGTCACAAGATCAGTCACTCAGTAGTTGTCACTGAACACATAAAGGTCTGCTTTTAGCAGATGGATGATGTGTGTCTCCCGTTTCCATCTATGACACAACCTCAATGAACTCATAGTACAGACTCCCAGCGACCGTACCGTATGAGTTTGCCCTTCACATTCTTATAAGGAATAATTGGTATTGGACAGATGTAAAATTTACAGACATACATAAAGGAAAAAAAAAATAAGGATTACCATAAAATCTATGGCTAGATATTCTACAGCTTCCCCGCTTCAAAGGGTTGTCTAATGAGAGAAAACCTCTTTCAGAGTCCATCCCAGTTACTGTGGATCCCTCAGCCAGCGTGTCCGGAAAAACAGCTGATTTTGCTGGGGAAAAGCCACGGGGAGCAGGGGATTTGTAATGTATATGGAGGCCGTTCTGTAACATAAGGACAGCTCGAGTCCATCAAAATTAGGAGCCACATGTGCAGAGCAATGCTCCACTTTGGTTCTTAGAAGGAGGTCCCAAAAATGGTACCCTCTGTTCTAACAAGGCATTAAAGGGGTATTCTCATCTTAGACAATGGGGGCATATCGCTAGGATATGCCCCCATTGTCTTATAGGTGCGGGTCCCACCGCTGGGACCCGCACCTATATCCAGAACGGAGCGGGGAGCGCTGTGCCTGGAGGACCCCGGGTTTCCGGGGGTCTGGCCAGCACCAGGCGCAGCTCCCCGCTGCGCTCATAGAAATTAATGGGAGCGCAGCGTGCAAGCGCGGCCACCGGTCCCATTGATTTCTATGGAGCTGACGGAAGTAGCCGAGCGCTCGGCTATTTTCGGCTGCCCCATAGAAATGAATGGAGGGCGGCTGCGCATGCGCAGTGCGCCCTCATTCAGTTTGGGGGCTCCGTTCTGGATATACTCCCACCGCTGGGACCCGCACCTATAAGACAATGGGGGCATATCCTAGCGATATGCCCCCATTGTCTAAAATGAGAATAACCCTTTAAGACAACCCCTTCAAGGCTGGTTTCAGACAGCAAAAATTCAGATCCGGACCTTCTGTGGTTCATCTGAACTGTGTGAAAATTACAATCTTCCTTATAAAATTGTAATGGGACCATCAAAGAAGGCACTGGAATCTGAGACTTCAAATCTGGTTGTGACCTTCAACAGCTGCCTCAGTCTATAGAACAGGAATAAGAGGACCCATTCCCACCACAATTTGTGAGGCTGTTTGTTGAGCCAAAGTCACAAGTGGATCCACCAAAAATGAGAAGTACATGTCCTTTATTTATATTTTTCATTCCTTTTGAATCTTCCTGGCTTTCGCTCAAAAAACTGCACCAAAAGCTGTGTTTTTCAAAAAAATGCTGTTTGTGAAACTACCCTGAAGGAAGTTTCAAACCTAAGACTTTTGTAGTAGTGTATTTTGTAGTAGTTTTTGTAGTAGTAGTGTATTTTGTAGTAGTTTTTGTAGTAGTAGTGTATTTTCTAGTAGTTTTTGTAGTAGTAGTGTATTTTCTAGTAGTTTTTGTAGTAGTAGTGTATTTTGTAGTAGTTTTTGTAGTAGTAGTGTATTTTGTAGTAGTTTTTGTAGTAGTAGTGTATTTTGTAGTAGTTTTTGTAGTAGTAGTGTATTTTGTAGTAGTTTTTGTAGTAGTAGTGTATTTTGTAGTAGTTTTTGTAGTAGTAGTGTATTTTGTAGTAGTTTTTGTAGTAGTAGTGTGTTTTTGTAGTAGTTTTTGTAGTAGTAGTGTATTTTTGTAGTAGTTGAATCAAACTGCTACAGTACATGTAAACCCCAAATACAGAAGTAGATGTTACAGCAGCGGCCTGTGGCTGTCAGGCAGGGACGGATTAGCCATAGACCTTACAGTGAAATCTCCTGGTGGGCCGATGTCCTCTATATGGCCGGCCAGTGGATGTTTTTGGAGGTGTATTTTGTACTGCTGATAGCAGTATTTTGTGATCGACTGTGGTACTCTGTTGGGGTGGAATAATGTGCCACAATATGGCATTGCTGGCCCTGCCTTCTATCCCAACTAAAAAACGGGGTCACTTTTAATATTTTTCCAGGGCCATTTTAAGTTCCCAGTCCGCCCCTGCTCTCAGGGTAATTTTGTCACTTGACGCAGGCTGCTACGCCTCTATCTCTCTCTCTGCCCATAGGGCACTCGCACACTCCCTCTGGCCCTGATCCTGACCAGGCAGGCCGGACATCTTGGTGCACTTAAAGGGGTTGTCTGGTTATCTGAACCTGGACATACCCATATCTTCACCCAGGAAGCCCCACTAAGATGAGCATGATAATGTTCTCCCTTGCCCTACGATGGGGCTTGTTTGTTTACCTAGGCACACTGCTAGGCGGAGCTTCCACCCAGCAGTGTGTATGGTGGTGAGGTCACCAGCTATGATGGGCTGGCTTTAGCGCTGCCCTAGCCGTTTTACAGCCCTGGCAGACCTAAGGAGAGCCTGGTATGTCACCGGATCTCCTGAAAATGATCTCCTTTAATGCTCATCTTAGTGGGGCTGCCTGGGTTAATATATGGGTATGTCCAGGTTCAGCTCTAAGCTATAGGTTCTAGTTTGCTAATATCCTGCAATGGTATGCTGTTTTACGTGTCTTACTGTGTACCTACTTCTGTATGTTTTCCGGATTTGACCCTTCGCTGTTTAACCTGACCTATGCCTGATGTCTGTACTGCCCCCCCTGTGTTCGGACTGTTTATTGGATTGCACATACTCTACAAGTCCTGACCTTGGCATGTCCATAACTACAGTTTTGCTTAATCCCATGGTGCTCCGCACTGGTGTCTCTTGAACCTTGTGGGTCAGCAGTTGGACAGAGACTACTACGAGAGGTAGTGGCCTGCTGTTTCCCCTGCATCGAAGTCCAGATCCCTGTATAGAGGTTAAAGAGTGAAAACCAGGGGGGCCATTTTGATAATGCCCTTGGTAGTAGACCCACACCAAATAGTGACAAAGTGGATCCACACTTGTTGTGTATCAGTGGAAAAGAAGTATTAGTCTTTGTCTAATGCTTCCCTTTCATTATGGATCCACTCCTGGCTTTGGCTCAAACAATTATGACTAACTCCATGTGTGATTCCACCTTTTGTCTTTATGGTAGAAGGTGAAACTAAAAAATGATATCATACTGAATGTCCATTTCCAGCGTCAGTCTATTATTCAGCATTTTGAACTAGCTCCGAAGAGCAGTTTTCATCTAAAGAACACAATCTGTATTGGGTTTAGATTTTGGGAAGACAAGAAGTGAGCTGGAAGGAATTAATTGCATTGAGGGAGCACAAAAGTTACTGAAGCAAAATGATTTAATGAGCCTGCAGAAAAGGAACGGCAAAGGTGTTTGTCACTTTCTAAAATCCTGTACAAATGTCTTTTTTTTCTTTTATAGATAAGGCAATATATCTTCTCTTATATCTTATGTATATTAGCCTTGTTTTTGAGAGGACTTCCCATTTATAAGAACATTTTTCAATGTCATTTTTCTAGGTTATATCTAATTGATTTTACTGCATTATCAATGAAAATACTGTGCACCATTCTGTACTAGTTGCAATGATCATTATACTTGTCTGTTAAAGAGTAAATGACCCTTTACATTGACCAATAACTCAGGCAATTATCAGGAAGGAGAATTCCCAGAAATGCTGGTTCCTGATAATTGCCTTGTGTAAAGGTGTAGGCAATTACTGGGAACATACGTCTGGTTCTTTCTCGATAATTGCCTAAGTTGGCCTGTGTTAAAGGGGTTGTCTCACTTCAGCAAATAGCATTTACTATGTAGAGGAAGTTAATACAAGGCACTTACTAATGTATTGTGATTGTCCATATTACTTCCTTTGCTTGCTTGATTCATTTTTTCATCACATTATACACTGCTCGTTTCCATGGTTACGACCACTCCAGCAGCAGTGATCGTTCTTGCACACTATAGGAAGAAGCAGTATATGTTGATGACCTAAGGATAGGTCATCAATATACACTACTCACAAAAAGGGATATTTGGATTTATGGAAAACATAAAAAGTTCCCGCTTCAGTGATAGTATATCATGAAAGTAGGAAATTTAATTAGAAGCAGCAATGGTGATTTTCTCATCATCACAAAAATGTCAGTGTCTCAAATACTTATGTGGCCTTGAGCATCAAATACATACTGTTCACAAGTCGACTTCTTGTCTGCTGAGGCATGCCATCCCACTCTTCTTGAAGGGTGGCCCTCAGGTCATTGAGGTTCTGGGGTACAGAGTTATGAACCTCTACACCAGAGATCTCAAACTCGTGGCCCTACAGCTGTTGTAAAACTACAACTTCCATCATGCCAGGAGAGCCTACAGCTATTGGGGCATGCTGGGAGTTGTAGTTTTGCAACAGCTGGAGGGCCACGAGTTTGAGATCCCTGCTCTACACGGTGACTCAGCTGATCCCATAGGTTTTCAATGGGATTCAGGACTGGAGAAAGTGCAGGCCACTCCATTTGAGGTCCCTCAGTCTCTAGCAGCAGTTCCCTAACAATGCAACCTTGATGAGCTGGTGCATTGTCCTCCATGAAGATGAAATTAGGCCTGTGTTGTTCATGCAGAGGCACAATGACTGGATTAATGATGTTATTCAAGTAGTATGAGCTTGTCACTGTACCATTCACAAAGTGTAGGGCAGTTCTGTATTGACTAGACACACCTGCCCACACTGTAACACCACCACCACCAAAGGTTAATCTGGTGACAACAGTGGCTGGTGCATAGCGCTCTCCTTGACGTCTCCAACATCATTGGCTGCCCTCATTTCTGCTCAGCATGAATCGACTTTCATCAGTGACCAGCACTGAGGCCCACTGGTCCTTCATCCAGCGTAGAAGCTCCGTGGCCCATGCAAGACAATGACACCTGCGCCTGCTGATGTGGTCAGGTACCCTTGCATGTCATCTAGTACGGAGACCACACTGATGTAAAGGGTTTCGAATGGTCTGATGTGACACTTGGGTGCCTCTCACCTCCCTTAAATGTGCCTGGAGTTGTGTGGCATTCATCATGCAGTGCCGCAGAGCATTGTTCACAATGAAGCAGTCATCAGTGTGGGATGTGGCCAAAGGATATCCACTTCTATGTCTTTCTGTGACTCTTCCATTCTCTCCGTATCTCTGTTGCAACCTGGTGACGACATCCTAAGCGCAATAGTCACTTCCATCTGAGAACATCCTGCTGGAAGCCTCGCGATGGCAAGGTACTGTTGATCAGTTGTTAGGTGTTGTCTTGTTCTCATGATGTCAAAATGTGAACAGCATGATGAGGAGGACTGTTTAAATATCATTTCTAATTGAACCAGGAAATGTATTGGGCGATTCATGGATCAAACACCTGTTGTGAATCTTGCCATTAAAGTTGTTGTCTGGGCTTGATGACTATTGATGACCTATCCTTTTTTGCGGACCAATTGAAATGAATCTTTCTGCATACAGTCCGCAAAAAAAAACCCAGAACGGACACAGAAAGACAATAAGTTCATGAGTCCTTAGGGTGCCTGGATATGTTGTGGATTACGTCTGTTTTTTCTGTGTGGATTTTCATACAGTCAAATCACAGCATAGTACAGTACCAGCAAAGTGTATGCAATAACACAAATCTCATGTACACTTTGCGTTCTTCTTTGGTGTGGAAACTGACCTGATGTCAGTTGTTGCTGTGTTTTTCTTGTGCCGATTTCACTCTTTTCAACAAAAATCCGCATCGTTGAGCAAAAAAAAAAAAAAACACAGCGTTTGTCCGTCATGTGATGGAGAAGCCAGAGGGGCTTTTCTCTGATTCTTTATAAAACTCATAGGGGCTCATTTATTAAGATTGGCGATTTAGATGGTCTTAAAGGCTATGTACACCTTTGGAGTCAATTTTTTTTATGATTGCATTTAACTTATTTTTGGCAAAAAAAAATCATATTTTCAATTGTTCTTTATTAAAAATATTGAGCTGTCCAGTCACAAAGGGTTAACTGTTTGTCTAGCTGGGTGACTGGTACTTTCACTTTCATTTTGTGCCCGTCATCTAATTACCCTTATCTGTAAACTACTGAGAGGTCATAAACACTTATTTAAGCCACATTCTTATCAGCGAGGTAAGGATTGAGCTTTAATGAGTGTTTATAAAGTCAGAGAGAAGAGATAAGGAGTCCGTCTGCTCCTCAGATGACGGAATTGAAATGGCAGCTAGTACAGCTTCTCATCTCTGTACACATAAAAAGAATTCCATATTGTTAATAAAGACCAATTGGAAAAGTGATATAATATAATGCAATAATAAAAAAAATTGCCCCCAAAGGTGTACATAGCCTTTAAGTCTGTCTGTGCTGCTGGAGGCGCAGGCCTCTACATAACTTTGGTGCTTCCTCAACAAGGCCGTTTGGCAGCCTTAAATCTACGACAGCTCCCTTTCTGGTGTACATTTAAGCAATTTTCCACGCCAAAAACTGGTGTAGAAAATGATGAATAAGATGGCCCTGCCAACCCTCTTCCCTGCCCCCTTTTCTCGCTCTGGCAGAAAAGTGGCGTGAGGGAGGAAAAGTTGAAGATTATGCCACAAAATGGCATGTGACAAAATCTGCGACTGATATTCACAAAAGTGGCCTATATCAGTTCATAAACAAGCCCAATAGTCGCTCGTTATGGGGGGAGCCCTTGTTGGGGCTACATGAACCTACTGAGAGACTCCCTTTAAGGCCTCTTGCACACGGCCATTGTGTGGCCGATCGGTGCGTTGGGGACCGCAATGACCGGGCCCCATCCGTGAGGCAGCCACGACTTATCCAGACCCATTCAACATGAATTGGTCCGTGATCCGTCCACACCGCAAAAAACTTGTTCTATTTTTTTGCAGTGAGGAGGTACGGAGAGAAACCCCCATGCCTCTGTTCTGCACCGCAGCCCTGGATTGCGGACCCATTCAAGTAAATGGGTCCACATTCGTGATGGGGGGGATCATATGGCCGGTGCCCGTATATTGAGGACTGCAATACGGGCCACGGCCCTGTGCATGAGGCCTAAGAGTAAGGCTACTTGCACACGTTGCAGATTATGTGTTGGGTTTTTCTGCCCTTATTCTCATGCGGAAAAACTGCAGCATAATACAGCACCAGCAAAGGGAAGGCGATAAGACAAATCTCACGTACACTGATTTTTTTGTTCCATGCAGAAATTTCCCTGCCATGTGGATTTTGAAACCCGCAGCATGTCAGTTCTTTATGCTATTTTTTTTTTTTTTTGTGTGAATTTCACCCTTTTTAGGGCTCATGCACACGACCGTTTGTATTTTGAAGTGCACAAAAAATACGGATGATGTCCGTGTACATTCTGCATTTTGCGGAACGGAACAGCTGGCCCCTAATAGAACAGTACTATCCTTATCTGTAATGCGGACAATAATAGGACATGTTCTATTTTTTTGCAGAACGAAAATACGGACATATGGAAACGGAATGCACATGGAGTAACTTCCGTTTTTTTGCGGACCCATTGAAATAAATGGTTCTGCATACGGTCTGCAAAAAAACCCAAAAAAAACAGAACGGACACGGAAAGAAAATACGTTCATGTGCATGAGCCCTTAGGTTCACACTGAGTTTTTTTTATGTTTTGAAGCAGATTTCCCTTAAAGGGGTTATCCCATGAATAATGTAAAAAATGAAAATCAGACATCATTTAATACATGACAAAGCTAGAACCAGGCCTGGACCTCACATGGATCCAGAGATCTCATTCATTGCTCTGCTAGATTTATATCAAGCTGACAGCTCAAGGGGAGTGTCTTTTCCACTGCAGCTAAGGAGGCGTGTCTCATCTCTACCTATCACAGCTCAGGAGGCAGTTGAAGGATGAAACTGAGCATGTGTGGCCTTCTCAGTGAGTAGGTCAAAGAAATAAGAAATTAAAGGGGTTGTCCGAGTTATGACAAAAAATATATAGCACTGTAAATCTGATGGGCAGCAATATATAACTAAGTTAAGCAAGTTTTAGGCAAAAAAAATCCATATTTCTAATTTCCCTGGTTCTCTTCTGGTCTTTGTTTACATGCAATAACAACAATCTCAGCCCCTCCCCCTTCTCCCCCCCCTCTCTGCAAAGGGAATGAATACAAGTGCTGTGACATGTCTGCCTGCTGGAATACTCAGCAGCATGTTGTATGTGTAGGACTACAAGTCCCAGCTGTACAATGACACTGCTAATACATACAGGAATTTCTCCCTACCTGTTCTTGTACAATACAATTCCTCTGCAGCTCTTGTGCCCAGCATTTGTCTCCTCTCACTGCTGCAGCTGCTGTTTGTTGTAAAGCCTTGAGCCCTCAGTGTGTTCTGGCTGAAGGGGTTAATGTTTTATCTGAAGGAATCCAGGGAGAGAGCAGATAGCAGGAGCCCGGCAAAGAAAGGGGGCGTGGCCAGTGACGTCTCTTGTACAGACTGTTATCTGAACTCTGAGGCTTGTGAACGAAACATCACAGACCAGGGAGATAAGGTGACATCACAGGTCATGT
Organism: Rhinella marina; assembly: GCA_900303285.1. Lineage (NCBI taxonomy): Eukaryota > Metazoa > Chordata > Amphibia > Anura > Bufonidae > Rhinella > Rhinella marina. The sequence continues at coordinate 206,122 of ONZH01028240.1, forward strand.
GACCCTCAGTCAACTCTGAGAAACCAGCAGCTTTAGAAACACAAAGTATATGGGAAAGTTGTTATACCTGACAAGTTAGAAACATATAAAGAACAAAAAAATAACTCGGACAACCCCTTTAAGTGGCACGATACAGATACATTTTACTGGATAACTCAGCAGCTATACAACATTTTTAATTACATGCAATTACAAATATTCAGGGGCTGGTTTGAAAACTGTAGAATATTTTTCGTGGGACAACCCCTTTAAGGTTTTCCAGACAAAGCCAGAATTAGATCCAGCAGGAAAGAGAAGTAGAATTCCTTCCTTTATATTTCAGATTCCATTTGTATCCACTTCCGGCTTTGGCTGAAAACCTGCAGAAAAAGCTCGAATATGTATATGGATGTGGAAAGCATATTATCCACAAAACGCAGTCCTCGGACCCAATGACATCAATGGGCCCGCCAAAAAAAAAAAAAAAAAGCGGACTACAGAGAGTCCACATCCATATTTTGAGGATCCACCGTTTGAGGATCGCAAAACAGAGTGTCCAAGAGGCGCAAACCAATGCAAGGGTGAAAACTGCAGTAAATCTGCATCAAAAACCATAAGTGACACATGTAGTTTTTGGTGTGAAAACGCACAGAAATCTGCACGAAAAAAATGTGTGGATTTTCTGTAGGTAGCCGGATTACATACAGTCTATTTACATAAATCTAAAGGACATCTGTCAGCAGATTTGTACCTATGACACTGGCTGACCTGTTACATGTGCACTTGGCAGCTGAAAACATCTGTGTTGGTCTCATGTTCATATGTACATACATTGATGAGAAAAAGTGTTTTAATATATGCAAATGAGCATCTAGGAGCAATGGGGGCGTTGCCATTACACCTAGAGGCTGTGCTATCTCGAACTGCCACGCCCTCTGGACTTTGATTGACAGGGCCAGGCATGATCACGTTTACACTGCATGGCCTTGTTAATCAAAGTGCAGAAGGCGCAGCAGTTGCAGAGAGAGCAGAGCCTCTAGGTGTAATGGTAACACCCCCGTTGCTCCTAGAGGCTCATTTGCATATAATAAAACATAATTTTTCTCAGCAATGCCGCACATATTAACATGGGACCAACACAGATTCCTTCAGCTGCCAAGTGCACATGTAACAGGTCAGCTAACAGAACGCAGGGCTGCCAACCGTCCAGAAACTCCTGGAAAAGCCATAAAAATAGACAATTTTGTCGATCTGGCTGTGATTTTCCGCAGCGGTGGCACTGGAGCAGGTTATTTGTGTTAATTATTATTTATACACGTTTATTGTTGGATGCTTTTTGTAATCTTCTCATAAAACCCTTACTAAACATAAACTTTAAAGGGTTTTTGTCATCAGGTTTCACCATATTAAACCGGAGGACATTTGCAATGTGCAAATGTCACCTGAGGTCTAATATGGTAATATTTTCAAGATCTGTGTCCCCATTTTTGTTAAAAAGAAACTTTTGTAATATGCAAATCAACCTTACTAGGTGCAGGGGGCGGTAATCATGCACCTAGTGGCGCCGTTTTCCCCACCTCCAGGAATGCGTCATCGCCGATGATTGACAGGGCCAGGCAGCTCCCTCTATCTGCTGCTGGCCCTGTCAGTTCTGCAAATCCCGCGCCGTGTGTCCTTCATTCGGCGCCTGTGCCGATGACGTCACACTACACCCGGAAGAGAAGGCGGCGCAGGCGCAGTGAGGAAGCCGGGAGGCCGGCAGCCAGCTGCACTCACTGTGCCTGCGCCGAATGAAGGACACACGGCGCAGGATTTACAGCGCTGACAGGGCCAGCAGCAGATAGAGGGAGCTGCCTGGCCCTGTCAATCATCGGTGATGACGCATTCCTGGAGGAGAGGAAAACGGCGACACTAGGTGCAGGGTTACCGCCCCCTGCACCTAGTAAGGTTGATTTGCATATTACAAAAGTTTCTTTTTAACACAAACGGGGACATAGATCTTGAAAATATTACCATATTAGACCTCAGGTGACATTTGCACATTACAAATGTCATCCGGTTTAATATGGTGAAACCTGATGACAAAAACCCTTTAAGCACAGTCTGTGAGAGAACAAGTAGCACCTGCCCAGCAGCAATGTTCCTCCTCTCCCCGAGCAGTCTATGCAAAAAAACACTGTCACCAAATGTGTATACAATGTGTCACTCTCCACCTTTCTTCACAGCACATCCGCCATGATGTCGTCTCTATTTACTACGCAACAGGAGGTACCAACCTCACCTCCCATTCATGTTCACCTCCAGCATTGTACTGCGCCTGCGCGATCCCCTTCCCGCTGTTCTCTAGTAGCGCGCATGCGTCAGGCGAAGTCCGCGTCATTAGGTATTACTGGCGAGAGGTGATATTTGTCGGCGCATGCGCGGTCCTCTCTGGTGAGTTTCGCCCCCTACAAGTCCCCTGTACCGGCAACGAAAGAGCGCAGAATACTTGTATCGCGCTGTGTGTATATGACGCTAGAGTTCTAGAAGTAGGAGGCTTCAGCTGGAGCGAGCTGAGATGACGGCACCTTATAGCTGTAGTGGAACTAAAAGTCGCAGCCTTCCCTGTTTGTAATAGGGGGAGCCCTGTTGGGTTTCTGGCTTCGGGGAGTGTCAGGGCATGTTGAAGAATCAGGGTGACAGAGAATCTGACAGGAGCCTTGACAGTTCTTACCGACAGAAAAGGATACAGAGAAACCTGAGGGGATTGAAGGAAAGAGAAACAAAGTTATTGGGGTCATTTATCAAACTGTTATAAAGTAGAACTGGCTTAGTTGCCCATTGCAACCAATCGGATTCCACCTTTCATTTTTCACAGCTCCTTTGATAAATGAAAGGTGGAATCTGAAATGAAAGGTGGAATCTGATTAGTTGCCATGGGCAACTAAGCCAGTTCTACTTTGCACCAGTTTGACAAATCTCCCCCATGGCCTTCAGTTGGATGACATGGGTGGGCACCCAGCTTTCCCAGGTTCCTGAGCTGCTAATAAAGTGATACCTTCCTGCTTGACCAGTCAGATTTGCTGACACATGAGTTTTTTCAAAACTTTTGACTGGCTGGTATACAGTCAATACAGACCTACAGTCGTTGCATCTGTCCTTTGGACTGTGTTCACATGCAGCAGATTAGTTGCAGGTTTTCAGATCCAACAAGTGTCCACTGTGTTGCACTTGGAACTTAAAGTGGCCCTGCAAAAAAAAACCTAAAAGTGGCCCCATGGGTCCAAATTGACAGAAGGTGGGGCAACACAATTAGGTGGGGACAATGGATACTGCCCCCTATGTCCCGTACCGATCCTTAGAATGGATCCCTCACTGCACATGTGTGGCCGCCCTCCATTCATTATTTTCGGAAGTCCTATTGAAGGTAATGGAAGTTCACCGCACATGCCGGGCACCACTCCACCGCTCCCCTTCAATTAACGCTTAGAGCATCAGATCGTTATGTACCCGGCTGGCGGCTGTAAGGAGGACTTGGGTGCCCCCTGGGCATCAGCCCATTAGAAAATTTCCCTGTAGGGTCTATGGTCATTCTGCCCCTAGTTGCACATGTTTTCACGATTTTGCTGCGTAATTGCGGCAGATTTATGCACATGATGTATACAAATTTTAGTCCACATCACAAAGGATGAATCAATGGGGAAGATTTATCAAAACTGGTGTAAAGGAAAACTGGCCTACTTGCCCATAGCAACCAATCAGATTCCCCCTTTCATTTTTGGAAGCCCCTTTGGAAAATGAAAGGTGAAATCTGATTGGTTGCTATGGACAACTAAGCCAGTTTTCCTTTACACCAGTTTTGATAAATCTTCCTCCAGTGTGTGTATATTGCAGTAGCTGGGGAAATGTGCAGAGGTGAATTGCAGCAGGGCGGGTTGAGGGTTTGAAAGTCTGCTGCATGTCCTCAAATGTGTGCAGACGTCTCTGCTGCATGTGCACTGGGTTCTATAAATCTCTATTCACATGTTTTGTACTCTATGGCTCATTTTTATAGAGACTGGCATATTGTTAAAAAGATTGATCAGTGTGGTTGGTGCCAGATTTAGAATAAACCCTCAATTAAAGAAGCACTCCCACTGAAATTATTATTCTCTGATTTCTTAGAAAGGTAGTGAAGGTAATCATCTTACCAGTGACTGTATTGGTGAGTTATAACCTCCCTTCTGATTCTCAGCTGTGTCATGTGACCAACACTCTGCACATCTCAATAAGGCCTCATTCAGACGACCGTATATTTGCGGGTCCGCATTATTGCGGACACGCAAATATATGGGGACCGCCCGGCGTGTGTTCCGCAGCGCTCGGAACACACGCCGTGCGGCCCCATTGAAAATGCCTATACTTGTCCATGCGTACGGACAAGTATAGGACATGTTCTATCTTTTTATGCGGAGCGGCAGCACGGAGCCATCTCTGTGCCGCAGCTGTGCGCTCCCATAGAGGTGAATGGGGCTGCATGTATTCCGCAATTTTGCGGAATACATACGGCCCCATTCATACGGTCGTGTGAATGGGGCCTAAGGCTGCATCTTATGTGTAGACAGGAAGTCAGTTTCTCTATGTATTCCTATGGGAACCTCAATGTCGGTCTCATAGGAATGAATAGAGAAGTAACTGACTTCCTGTCAGAATGTTGGTCACATGACACAGCTGAGGATCAGAAGGGAGGTTATAACTCACAAATACAGTCACTGGTAAGAAGATTACCTGCACTACAGTTTACATCATGTCCCTTTCTTACAGGTCAGAGAATAAACATTTTTGTTGGAGTGCTTCTTTACCAAGGTTAGTGATCAGTGGCGGCCCTGGGTGATTTCAGCATATTTTAACAGCCACTCACATGGATACATTTCTGTTATTTACATCTGTAGACACAACAAATGTGAAACAAAGTTTGAGATGCAATAATAAACTTGTTTCATGCGTCTCCCTCTCTTGGCTCATGCACACGACCATATTTTCTTTCTGTTTCTGTAACATTTTTTTACAGGGCCATATGCGGGACCATTCACTTCAATGTGGCCACAAAAAAACGAAAACGACTCAGTGTGCGCTCCGTTTCCGTATGTCCGCATGCCTGTTCCGCAAAAAAATAGAACACGTTCTATTCTTGTCCGTTTTGCGGACAAGGACAGGTATTGTTACAATGGATACGCCAAAAAAATGGATGCAATACGGATGTCACGCGGATGTCACCCATTTTTTTTGCGGACCGCAAAGTACATACGGACGTGTACATGAGCCCTAAGGCTGGGGCTACTCGTCAAAGCCAAGGTACAAAACAGGTGCTGGTCTTTCCCCTTTTCTTTGTGTCCGTTCCTCATCTGGTTTTGGCTTGCAAAAAATAGAGAAGGTTCAGATGATTTATTTTCTGTAGGGTTTTGGTGCCGAAAATCAAGTTGAATCTGCGCTGAAACTGCCTCCCATTTTTTCAGTGGGAGGCACTGCCCATGTTCATGCGTCTCAGGGTTGTTAAGACCACGGCAATAATGCACAGGTTGATTCTTGGCGCGGTTATGGTGCTGGACGCTCACCAAAGCCCCAGCGGGAGCCTGCTCGTGATGTATTGTAGCTCCGTTCAATGGAGCTAAACCTAGAGCGGGTCCGCATGGAAACCCACAGCAGAACCCGCAGCACGGCTCAGCAGCTTCTGCTGTGGAATACGTGGAGAAAAAAAAACGGGGCATGCCATCAGTATGCGATCGCGGGAGTCCGACCCTGGGGATCCCAAATATCACCAAATAATGGGGACAAGGCACTGCAGAGTGTGTTGAAGCTACTTCAATGTTTGCAGGTATTCAGAGCGCACTGTTTAGGGCGGGTTCACACTTGCGTTAGGGCATTCCATTATAGGTTCTGTTATAACAGGGTTTTGCATTCCGTTTTACGAATTCCTTTATATTCCGTTATAAACATAACCTATAATGGAACCCGCACATACCTCAAAGTAGGACAGGAACAGTTTGTAATAGAATACTTAGAGTCCATCAGTGATGGATTTTGTTTTGACTCGCTTATCCCTATCACAGCCCAAATTGTTGTGTAGCCAAACCCTTATACATTGATTTCAATGGGGAAACCTGCAGCAAAACTGATTGTAGTTTATACATGTTACCATGAATTACCAGCATTTAAAGGGGACATGTCTCCTCTCCTGTTTATTTATTTATTTATTTTATTTGAAGTACAAAAAGATACATCATAGACATTTACTGTACATTTCATTTACATAGATACTTCATTCTTACATTTTATCCTCCCCCCACCCACAACCAGCCTCCCATCTCTCGTGCTCTTTTGTTTCCTTATTATTTTGTATATTTTGGATATGTTTTGGTCATTTTTATTTGCCATTCCTGGATTTCTATGTTATAATTTGTTTTTAGGAAAGTTCCCCATTTATTTTTGAACCATCTACAGTCGTCCTTTTCCCTGTCATAAGCTTTTGTCCCGGCCTCAGATCTCATTATTTTGAGTAGTACGTCCATGAGGGTCTTCTTGGATGGAGGTCGAGGATCTATCCAGTTGATTAGAATGGCTTTCTTAGCAGCCAGCAAGATTGTGTTTGTTATTTCCCAGATTTTTTTTTGGTATTGCCGGTCATTGTAGTGAAATAACATTCGCCACATATCTCGGGGTACTTTCATATTTGTTGTTCTCCTTATTATCTCCTCGACCTCCGTCCAAAACGTCCCAACCCTGGGGCACTCCCAAAAGCAGTGCAGGAGCAAGGCCTTAATCTCTCTACACTTTGGACATTGTCTCTTATAGTCCTTGATGTACTTCTCTAGCGGTGCGCTGAAGTCATAATATGTATGATTGATAATCTTATAATACATCTCTCGCCAGTTCTCTGATATTATAGTTTTGTTTATCACTTTCATGCCTGTGTGTAGCCTCGCCCTTACCTCCTGTATGCTGAGATCTGATCCCATGTCTCTTATCCACCCTTGCGCTACGGGATCGTCATCTTTCAGGTGGTCCTGTAGCTTCAGTTTTTTATATAAGCTCGCCAGTGCCATCGAGTCGCCTTGCCCTAGCAGATCTTCAAACTTAGTATTTGTCCACTTTAGCCCTTCTTCTGGTATTATGTTTTTGTAAAACTGTTTTAGTTGTTCGTACATAAAGAAGTGTCTGTTAGTAATTCCATATTCTCGTTGCAGTTGTTCTAGCGACTTTATATGACCTGTAATGTCGTATAGATCACTGACCCTACATAGCCCTTTCTCCTCTCAATCCTGCACTGCCTTCGAGATTAGTTTTTTCGCTATGCCGGGGTGATCTTTTATGCCCAGCTGGCTTGAGATGTTACTAGGTAGGCCGTACCACTTCCTTATTTTACCCCACGTTGTTCTGGTGTCTCTAATGAGCATCCTTTTGTTTGTGGGTTTGCTTTCCTTGTTTTTGGCGTGTATTATCCCAGCCAGCGAGTGCGGATATACCAGGTTTTGTTCTAATTCTTTGTTCACAAACTTATTTTTTCCATTTAGCCAGTCAATAAAATACCTTGCCAGACACGCCATATTATACTTTTTAATGTCTGGGAAGTCTATCCCTCCCCGTATTTTGCTCATTTTTAGTCTGCTTAGGGGAATTCGTGCTTTCTTATGTCTCCAGATAAATTGGATATAAGAGGCGGGGGAGGCTTATCATTCTGATCATTTGTACTCTGCCGAATAGGGATATAGGGAGATCTTTCCATTTACTAAGTTCTTTTATAATTTTATCAATAATAGTTCTGAAATTATGCTCCTCTCCTGTTTAATAGTTTCATGCATTCTCCATGTAATAACAATTCTGGAGCATCTATTCTTATGACTCTATGCTGTGCCGTTCCTGTGTTATTCCTGCTAGAAGTTTATGAATGAATTGCCAGCAGCTTGCAGTAAAGATACAGATGGTTGTTATCAGTTGGGGGCGTGTCCCTGCACAGTCTGACACCAGCAGCAATGATTGGACACACCCGATACTGGTAACACCCAGCAGTACCTTCACTGCAGACTGCTGGCAATTTACCGTATTTTTCACACTATAAAAAATGGTACAGTAAAAAATGTATACATACATCTCATCACGTCTGTCAATGTCTGTGTAGAAGGACATCTAACATTCTTCTCCCCGTCTCCCCTTTGTGTGTTATGTTTGTATTTTTTTTTTTTTTTACAGTTAACTTTATTAACAACATGACACCACCTAGAGACAGGCAGCCATTTTACAAATAACCTGGAAACACGGTGAAGTAGCTTTGTAATAGCCACAATGGTTTCCTCCATGAGGGTATATTCAGACGACTGTATGTGTTTTGTGGTCTGCAAATTGTGGATCAGAAAAAAAAAAACCGGATACCCTCTGTTTGCGATCCGTGTTTTGTGTAACGCACATGGTCAGCCCTATGACAGAAATGCCTATTCTTTTCCGCAATAATGGACAATAATATGACACGCTCTACCTTTTTTGCGGGGGTGGAGAACGGAAGTATGGATGTGGACAGCACATGGTGTGCTGTCCACATCTTTTAAAGCCCCATTGAAATGAAAGGATCTGCATCTGTTCTGCAAAAATTTATTATGTAAAGAAATACATTTGAAAAATAAAAGCTGGAATACCCCTTTAATACTTTGTCTGACCCTGCATAGCTCCATTGTTGGGCAGATTTGTCATCCAGAGGCTTATCAGTATAAGTGACAAGTAGATACGTACTTGATGTGTCTATTATATAACGCTACTAATTGGTTTGCTTGTCCGTCTTGCACATTGTCTCTTCTGTGTAGTGGAATGAATTTTTTTTTCTTTCTCTCACTTTGCAGGAGCCTCGAGGTTTAACAGATTGTAAACGGCCCAAAGGCAGATTGAAGCGATGAACGTTACTTCAGTGCGGTTCATCTCGAGCACAATCATCACATGGAGAAAAATGTGAGAAATTTAAATGAGAAGTCCGATGCTCGTTAAATCCTGGTCGCTTCTTCAGTGTCTGCCTGTGTCCAGGGATCGCCTGTCTCTAGGCATCTTGTCAATGGCAACTCAAAGAAGGCGCTTTGTAAAAGAATTCAACCCACATATCACTTGTTATATCTGTAAAGGCTATCTGATCAAGCCAACCACAGTCACAGAGTGCCTGCACACATGTAAGTATCTCACCATGTTGACTGACCAGAGGCAGTACATCTTGTATTTCAGGGGTACAGTATCACATCTTTTCACATTTGCATCCCTCTTATTTGGATACCATGGGTACGGTATCTGCATAGAAAATGAACATGTGCCCTGCTGCTCCATTCGTTCTCTACTGGACGAAGGTAGCTGCGTACAGCCCTCAGTTCTTTCCGTCAGTCCCATAGAGAATGAATGGAGCAGCAGGGTGCATGTTCAAAATGGCACTCCATCAGGACGGGGGAACAGGACCCCAATTCTTGGGATTGGTGGGAGTCCCAGCAGTCAGACCCCCATGATCAATTAGTTATTTCCTCTCCGGATAACTTTAAAAGTTGGCACAACACCTTTAAAGGGTTTCTGTCACCAGTTTTTTCGGTATGAATCAGGCTGACATTAGAGATGTGCTAATGTCACCTGATTCCAAATATATATCTGTTTTATTTACTGGTGCTCCCATTTTTATATAAAATGAACTTTTATTTTATGCTAATAAGGCCTCTAGGTGCAAGGGGCGTTACCCCTGCTCCTAGAGGCTCTGTTGATTGACAGGACCAGGCAGAGAAGAAACACTCCATTCACCATAGCTTGCAAGGACCTTCAATGATGTCATGACCATGTGATCAGTCACATGGTTAGGATCACACAAACAGCCTGTCTCCTCCTAAACCATGTGACTGATCACATGGTCATGACATCATTGAAGGTCCTTGCAAGCTATAGTGAATGGAGTGTTTCTTCTCTGCCTGGTCAGAGGTAACGCCCCTTGCACCTAGAGGCCTTATTAGCATAAAATAAAAGTTCATTTTATATAAAAATGGGAGCACCAGTAAATAAAACAGATATATATTTGGAATCAGGTGACATTAGCACATCTCTAATGTCAGCATGATTCATACCAAAAAACTGGTGACAGAAACCCTTTAAGTCATTTAGACCCCTAAAATTAATGCAGACTCCTGACAAGACACCTGAAATGATTTCGCACCTCAGACAGCTAACAACCTGGGTCCTTTTCACCTCCACTTCCACTGCACGCAATGTCCACAGGACCCTGTGTGCTGCGCCTCAGTCGTAGTTCCGCTTCCGGCAGCAGACCTGGTGCCATGGTAGGCAACACTGCTCTCTCCCAGTGCACCTGTACTGGCATTGCCCAGACCGTGGGTGTCCCCAGGGCAGATTCAGACATAGGTCTGCCAGTGGAGCACTGCTGAAATAGAGAATACGGACAAGAGGTTGGAGATATGGAATAAGCCTCTCTAGACATGTCAGGGGGGAGGTAGTGCTGGAATGCCAGTTAGGGTGATCTTTAGACTACTTGTAGTTTATTCGCATTCAGGAAGTTTTAAGTGAGCACTTGGGGGTTGCAAAATTATATGTTCTCACATTTAGTGGAATCTAAGTTTTTTAGGCGATGGAAACAATGATTGCAGATTTTAGGAACCAGTTAGAAAAGTCCAGGAATCAGCTTTTTGAGTAAAGAAGAATGGGTCGCACTCGTCCACTTAAATGAGGTGCAAGTGGAGTTTGAAATATCCAATGTAGAAAAATAGCACTGCACACTCTCTTGGTTTTCAATGCAATTCAATATTTTATTTTTCACATCCTCCACATATAAATATGGTTATAGGAAGGTAAGTGCCTTGGGAGAATAAGTGACTTTCGTTTTCTGACGTTTCGGTCACATCGGACCTTGGTCACAAAGTCACTAGATAAACGAAAAAATAAAAGGAAATCAATTAGTGAGGAGGAAACTGCGGTTACGTTTCTGTTCTTTATAGATGAATGCAAGATTAATGCGACATGTGTGGAAAGGAAAAAAGGTACTGTGGTCACACATTCTATCGAAGTACGTCTGGATGGGATGACACTGTAATTGTAAAATTAACATAGTAGAAGATATATGGTAAATGTATGGTAGAACAGATAAATGAGAGTATCCCACTAGTAGATAGCCTGATGCTAAGGTAAGAAAAGTAATAACCTATATGCTGAAGTAGAAAATAATAATAATAAAACATCCTGGAAGATCTGCTAAATGAAATGGATGTAGGCAACACTAGAATATATAGAAAACATTCAATGGGGTAGAGAGCTTGTTAATACAGCACAGGAAAAGGATAAAGGAAAAAGAGTAGAGAATAGGGAGGGGAGCGCATCCCCAGTGCCGGCATATAGACTCACCAGGATGAAGGAAGGCAAGAGGTGAGGAGGAACGCCCCGTGGACAGCGTAGTGGCGCTGCGGGGAATGGCGATGAGCACATGTGAGGGCGTGCTGGTTGGCGTTTATTTACGTACAGGGGCGCGTGCGTAGTCCCGCAGAGTCTCGCGGGATTACGGCAATGAGTATGACAGGGAAGATAGAGGAAGGGCAGGCTGAACGGCGGCCATTTTGGATAGGGGCAAGTGGGGAAAATGAAATGAAGTGTGGTAAAAGGTGGGATTGTGTGTGAAGAGAATGGAATGTGATGTGATGGGTAGAGATGTAAGAGAGAAAGTAGTGGTGTGGGGTAAAGGATGGTGTGTGTGAGTCTGAGGTGATAGGTGATGTGTGTGAAGCATAGAGTGATATGTGAGTGTAAAGGAGTGAAAGAGAGTGTATGTGAATATGAGAGCTGGGAGAAAGGGAGTGATGTACATGGAAAAAAGGGGATGTGTGGATGTGGTGATGTGATGTGGGATAAGATGTGTGGGCATGTATGAAGAGATGAGGACTGACGTGTATGGATGACGGAAATGTGTATGAATGTAGTAAGAGTATGATGGATACAAAGAGGGAGAGAGGGAAAGGTGAGGAAGAGGGGAAATGAAGAGAGCAGCAAAGAGGGAGAGGAATGCCGGTCTGGGGTGCATACTACCTCGATGGTCCCACGAAGGGTCAGTTGGTCTAAAAGGTAAAAAATGGAACAGTTAGTATATAGCAAGTGGCAAATAGAAGTAACTTAAAGGAGGAATGGATATGGATTAGCAAAGATGGTTATGTGCTAAGGAGATGTTCACAAGTGGAGATTAAAGTCCCGGTTGAGGCCTCTTGGGAATAGGCTCTGTAACGTGTGAATCCAGAAGGATTCACGATCCTTTAATAACAGTGTATGGTTCCCACCGCGTCTGGGTCGTGGTATTTTCTCAATAATCTGGAATTTAAGTTGGGCGATGGTGTGTTGAGCTTTGATGAAATGGTCAGGAATGGGTAGCCAAGTCTTCTTACATCTGATACTGGATTTATGGCTTGTGATCCGATCCCTTATTGCTTGAGTGGTTTCCCCGACATAAAGAAGTCCACATGGACATTTTATAAGATAGATGACAAAACTTGTGTCACAGGTGAAGAAGTCCTTAATTGGGTATTGTTTACCCGAGTGTGGGTGGAAAAAGTGGTCGCCCTTAATGATGTTTGAGCAGCAACTGCAGTGTAGGCATGGGAATGTGCCATGGCGTTGTATCCTAAGAAAGGTTTGCCGTGATTGACGTGTCGTGCTTCCAATGTCGGCTTTAATGAGTTTATCTCTCAGGTTGGGCGCTCTCTTTAAACACATGAGAGGTGGTGATTGGAAGCTAGAAATGGTCGGATAGGATTCACTAAGAAGTGGCCAATGTTTCTTTATTGTATGTTGGATCTTGGGCATTAGGGGGTGGTATGTGTGTATGAAAGGGACTCGTTCAGAGGAATCCTTCGTTGGTTGACAGGGAGGAGGTGTATAATGAATCTCCTTATCGAGTATTTTTTTGGGGTAACCTCTGTTAATAAACTTTGTTGCCATAGTTTGGAGTTGTAGTTGTCTAGTATGGGGGTCAGACACTATCCTGTTGACACGGTGAAATTGTGATCTGGGAAGGGAGTTTTTTGTGGCTATGGGGTGACAGCTGGAGTACAGTAGAAGGCCGTTGCGGTCAGTTTGTTTGGTATAAAGGTCAGTCTGAATTGTACCGGCGTCATCTTTAATGATTTTTGTATCAAGGAAACTGATAGAGTGATAGTCGTAGTTAAGTGTAAATTGTAGTTCTGGTCGAGGAGTGTTAAGTAAATTGGTGAATTCATGTAAGGTAGTGGGGGGGCCATTCCAGATGCAAAATATGTCGTCTATAAATCTGTACCAGCAAAGGGCGTATTGTTGGAATAATTCGAGGGTATAGATGTATGACTCTTCAAAATGGGCCATATAGGTGTTGGCGTAAGGAGGCGCCACATTCGCGCCCATGGCGGTCCCGCAGGTTTGTAAATAAAATGTGTCTCCGTAAAGGAAAAAATTGTCCCTCAGCACTACACTCAGTAATTCTAGTATCAGTTGGATAGTATTATTGTCGTAATTGGATTTGTCAAGAAGTGCCTGAACTGAGTGAATCCCTTTACTATGTTCGATGCTTGTATACAGGCTATTAACATCGAAGGTAGCCAAGATGCTATTGGAATTGATTAGTGTAAGTGTGCGGAGTTTTTGAAGAAATTGATTGGTATCAAGGATGAAGGATTTCGTATTACGAGTGAGTGGAGTGAGGATTTTTTCGAGGAAAATGGAAATTGGAGCTAGAATGGAGTCAGTAGATGCGACTATGGGTCGACCAGGGGGTTTGTGTAAGGATTTGTGTATTTTTGGTAGGATATATATGACTGGAGTGATGGGATGGGTATTGGTAAGAAAATCAACAGTCTTTTTGTCTATGGTGTTGTTCATGAGGTATTTGTCTAGGATGGATTGTATTTTCTGACGAATGAGTGGTGTAGGGTCATTGGGGAGTTTAGTATATGTGGTAGTGTTGGCCAATTGGCGTTCCAACTCTTCCTGATAATCTTTTTTATTAAGGACCACGATGGCTCCTCCCTTATCGGCTGGTTTGATTATTATTTCTTGGTTGTTTTGGAGATCCCTAATGGCTTGTTGCTCTTCTCGGGTGAGGTTGTTTTTAGTGGGGTAATGGCCCGTTTTGTAATCTGTTAAGATTACCTTAATGTCTCTGTGTATAAGGTCAATGGTTGCTTCTGCAGCGTGATAGGTTTTAGGGGGATTAAACTTGCTAGGTTTCCGAAGTCCAAGTTGATGTATGGAGATCGACGCTTGAGGGGGACCAATAGTCTCCATAGTACGGGAGTTTATTAATGGAATTTCAGAGTTACCAAAGTGCGTTTTAAGTCTTATAGTCCGAAAAAAACGTTGGAGTTCTTTTTCCAATTGGAAATCGTTTAATTGGGGTTTAATTTAGCTTTTTGAGTAGACAAGAAAAAGAAGAACTTCCACAAAAGTCATAAGAAAATTACCCAGAAAGTTATATGCAGCATATTTGTGCTTTGGGCAGGTTTATCACTGCATTGATATCAATTTTTTGGAGTAAAAAAAGTTGCAGATCATGTTGCATGCTATAGCCGTGCTATAATTTGTGACATTTTACACTGATTGACACTTCTCAAAAGTGCTGGCAAAGGAGTGGGACCTGGAGGAGGGGTTGATGACAACAGAGGATCACAAATTTACTATAATCTACATAAATACATTCCTAGTATATTATAAAATAATGTTTTTCAGTCAGATGTATGGCAGTATAAATACAGCCTCTTGACCTCTACACTGTCAGATCACTGTCAGATCACTGTCAGGGGCTGCCTTTACTGAAAACCGAAGTGAACATGTGATAACTTTTTATTTGATTTAATGTTATCGTTTTTTTTTTTCTCAAGTTTGTAAGAGTTGCATTGTCCAGCATTTTGAAGAAAGCAATGATTGCCCGAAATGTGGGATTCAAGTTCATGAAACAAACCCTTGGGAAATGCTAAGGTATTGTACTATTGCACTTACATATTATAAATCCTGAATACTGTACAGTACATGCTGCTGTGCTCAAAACTCTAACCAGCCCCATTTATTTGAATGAGGCTGTTCTGTTTTCTCTGTCTACTGCACCTTCCTTCTCAGGATAAGTGGGGGCCGAACGCTGGTTTCCACCAGATTGATCCATTATGCTTGGCCATAGACTTCCATTATGACGGATCAAAACGGAATGCCTCTTAAAGGGGTATTCCTGTAAAGTAACTTAATTTTTGAAAAACTACATTAAGGCTGCAAGCTGTGACCTAACAAGAACCCATAACTATATATATAACCAAAGCTTCATTTTACCTTGTAATCCATTTGTCTAGCTCCTGTGTGAGCCTGCAACACACTGAGAGCATCATAGCTCCTGATCTTCCCTCACAAAACTACAATCCCCACAATGCCCAGCTTTCCTGCTGTGAGCTTGTGCTTTTTCATGAGTGTTGATGTTTAGTGATTGGCTGCTTGACATTCCAGTCCAGACACACACCTTCTTCTCAGTACTCAGCCGCACAGAGCTAGAGAATAGATAGCAACACACTGAGCATGCCTGACTTAACAAAGGCTCAGAACTACAGGTCGGTGCCATGGTAACTTATGCGGAAACACAGTGGGCAGCAGAGGAAGAAACTACTTTTATAACTACTGAACGGTAAATATGTGAAATTTGCATTATATTAGGTAATTATTGATGAATTAATCTAAAACATAAGTTATATTTATGGTAACCAGAATACCCCTTTAACACCTTGACGACCTAGGACGAGAATGCTTGTCCTAATATGGCGTTACTTAACGCCCTAGGACGAGCATTCTCGTCCTAGGGTTAAGGTGCTGCTGCTGCCCACTGCCGCAATCTGCAGCAGGGGCCCGGCTGATACTAACAGCCAGGCCTCTGCTGTATCCGCCAGCACTGGTGATTACACCGATGCCGGCGGATTAACCCCTTGTATGCCGCGGTCACGCTGACCGTGGCATACAAGGTAATTGTTGCAGCTTTTAAAGCCATCGGGTCCCCGTGAGGCGGTGGGGGGGGGCCCGATGGCTGAGATGGAAGCCCCGATGCCTTGCCCAGAGGCATCGGGACTCCCATCTACGGAAGCCCAGGAGACCCAGCCACAACGCTGGGTCTCCTAGGCAACGGTCAGCGTCTCACAGTGTGAGACGCTGACAGTTGAATGCAGCACAATACAGTCATGGCCAAAAGTTTTGAGAGTGATACAAATATTAATTTTTACAAAGTCTACTGCTTCAGTTTTTATAATGGCAATTTGCATATACTCCAGAATGTTATAAAGAGTGATCAGCTTAACAGCAATTACTTGCAAAGTCAATATTTGCCTAAAAAATGAACTTTATCCCCCAAAACACATTTCAACATCATTGCAGCCCTGCCTTAAAAGGACCAGCTAACATCGTTTTAGTGATTGCTCCATTAACACAGGTGTGGGTGTTGATGAGGACAGGGCTGGAGATCAATCTGTCATGATTAAGTAAGAATGACACCACTGGACACTTTAAAAGGAGGCTGGTGCTTGGCATCATTGTTTCTCTTCTGTTAACCATGGTTATCTCTAAAGAAACAGATGCAGTCATCATTGCACTGCACAAAAATGGCCTAACAGGGAAGAGTATCGCAGCTAGAAAGATTGCACCTCAGTGAACAATCTATCGCATCATCAAGAACTTCAAGGAGAGAGGTTCCATTGTTGCCAAAAAGGCTCCAGGGCGCCCAAGAAAGACCAGCAAGCGCCAGGACCGTCTCTTAAAAGTGTTTCAGCTGCGGGATCGGGCTACCAGCAGTGCAGAGCTTGCTCAGGAATGGCAGCAGGCAGGTGTGAGTGCATCTGCACGCACTGTGAGGCGGAGACTCTTGGAGCAAGGCCTGGTCTCAAGGAGGGCAGCAAAGAAGCCACTTCTCTCCAGAAAAAACATCAGGGACAGACTGATATTCTGCAAAAGGTACAGGGAGTGGACTACTGAGGACTGGGGTAAAGTCATTTTCTCTGATGAATCCCCTTTTCGATTGTTTAGGACATCTGGAAAACAGCTTATTCGGAGAAGACGAGGTGAGCGCTACCACCAGTCTTGTCTCATGCCAACTGTAAAGCATCCTGAAACCATTCATGTGTGGGGTTGCTTCTCAGCCAAGGGAATCGGCTCTCTCACAGTCTTGCCTAAAAACACAGCCATGAATAAAGAATGGTATCAGAATGTCCTCCGAGAGCAACTTCTCCCAACCGTCCAAGAGCAGTTTGGCGATCAACAATGCCTTTACCAGCATGATGGAGCACCTTGCCATAAAGCAAAGGTGATAACTAAATGGCTCAGGGAACAAAACATAGAGATTTTGGGTCCATGGCCTGGAAACTCCCCAGATCTTAATCCCATTGAGAACTTGTGGTCAATCATCAAGAGCCGGGTGGACAAACAAAAACCTACAAATTCTGACAAAATGCAAGCATTGGTTGTGCAAGAATGGACGGCTATCAGTCAGGATTTGGTCCAGAAGTTGATTGAGAGCATGCCAGGGAGAATTGCAGAGGTCCTGAAGAAGAAGGGTCAACACTGCAAATATTGACTTGCTGCATTAACTCATTCTGTCAGTATAAGCTTTTGTTACTCATAATATGATTGCAATTATATTTCTGTATGTGATAAAAACATCTGACAAACACACATAAAAACCAGAGGGCAGCAGATCATGTGAAAATATAATATTTGTGTCATTCTCAAAACTTTTGGCCATGACTCTACAGATGTATTGTGCTGCATTCAATCAGGGATCAGACCCTGAAATGTTAAAGTCCCTTACTGGGACATAAGTGAAATGTTAAAAAAAAGTTAAATAAAAGTGTTTTAACAAAAAAATAAAATAAAAAAAAATAATAAAGTTTCAATAAAAAAAAAGCCCCTTCCCCATAAAGAAACACATAAAAATAGAAAAAAAAAATATATATATACATATTAGGTATCGCCACGTCCGTAAAAACCTGCTTTATTAAAATATCACATGGTCCAGCCCGCCTGGTCAACACCGTAAAAAATAAAAACTGTCTAAAAAAAGCCATTTTTTTGTCACATTTCATCACAAAAATTGTAATACCAAGCGATCAAAAAAGCGTATGCCCCCAAAAATAGTGCCAATCTAATCGTCATCTCATCCTGCAAAAATTGAGCCCCTACTTGAGACAATCGCCCAAAAAATAAAAAAACTACAGCTCTCTGACTATGGAGACACTGAAACATGATTTTTTTTGTTTCAAAAAGGATATTATTGTGTAAAACTTAAATAAATAAAAATAAGTATACATATTAGATATTGCCGCGTCCGTAACGACCTGCTCTATAAGATATCACACGATCTAACCTGTCAGATGAATGTTGTAAATAACAAAAAATAAAAACAATGCCAAAACTGCTAGTTTTTGTTACCTTGCCTCACAAAAAGTGTAATATAGAGCTACCAAAAATCATATGTACCCTAAAATAGCACTAACAAAACTGCCAACTTATCCCGTAGTTTCCAAAATGGGGTCAGTTTTTTGGAGTTTCCTACTCTAGGGGTGCATCAAATGTGACATGGCAACTTAAACTTTTTCCAGTGAAATCTGCCCTGGCGTTCCTTTCCTTCTGCGCCCTGCCTTGTGCCTGTACAGCAGTTTACGATGACAAATGGGGCATTTCTGTAAACTACAGAATCAGGGTAATAATTACTGAGTTTTGTTTGGCAGTTAACCCTTGCTTTATTCTCAGAATAAAATGATTCATATGGAAAATCTGCCAAAAAAGTGAAATTCGGAAATTTTGGCTACATTTTCCTTTAATTCTTATGGAACACCTAAAGGGTTAATGACATTTGTTAAATCAGTTTTGAATACCTTGAGGGGTGTAGTTTCTAAAATGGGGTCATTTTTGGGTGGTTTCTATGATGGAAGCCTCACAAAGTGACTTCAAACCTGAACTGGTCCTTAAAAAGTGGGTTTTGGAAATTTTGTGAAAAATTTCAAGATTTGCTTCTAAATTTCTAAGCCTTCTAACGTCCCAAAAAAATAAAATGTAATTTTCAAAGTGATCCAAACCTGAAGTAGACACATGGGGAATGTAAAGTCATAACTATTTTTGGAGGTATTACTATGTATTTTAAAAGTAGAGAAATTGACATTTGGAAATTTGCAAATTTTTCTAAATTTTTGGTAAATTTGGTATTTTTTTTATAAATAAGAATGAAATATTTTGACTCAAATTTACCACTGTCATGAAGTACAATATGTGACGAGAAAACAGTCTCAGAATGGCCTGGATAAGTAAAAGCGTTCTAAAGTTATCACCACATAAATTGAGACATGTCAGATTTGCTAAAAATGGCCTGATCCTTAAGGTGAAAAATGGCAGGGTCCTTAAGGGGTTAAAGGCTTCCGTTTTGCATTCCGTCAGCAAATTCCGTTATATTCCTGTATAACAGAATCCC
This sequence comes from Rhinella marina, assembly GCA_900303285.1. Classification (NCBI taxonomy): domain Eukaryota; kingdom Metazoa; phylum Chordata; class Amphibia; order Anura; family Bufonidae; genus Rhinella; species Rhinella marina. The sequence goes on from ONZH01028240.1 coordinate 225,566, forward strand.
CGAACCTGTAAAGTTTGGTTTCACTCATCCCTAGTTATCAATATTAAAATCCCAGAAAAAACCATTTACTGGCCAGCAGTCGTGGGTATGTCAGCTCTGGAACGGAGCACCGCTGAATAGCTGAGAGGCCGTTTTTTCTTTATGCTAAACACTATCAGGGCCATAACTAAAACTGATATAGGGGTCAGACAACCCCTTTTAGTGTATCTTTAAGTTATTGATAATTGTTAACAGACTTGATTCATTTGTAATTTTTCCTCTTTTCTGTTGTAATAAAGGAAACCTACATACACAATTCCAAATAAGTTGGGACTATGTGTAAAATGTAAATAAATGATTTGCAAATCTCATAGATCCATTTTTTATTTACAGTAGATTATAGAACACATATCAGATGTTGAAAGTGAGACATTTTACCAATTCATGAAAAAAAAAAAAACTCATTCAGAACTTGACGGCAGCAACACATCTCAAAAAATGCTGGGACAGGACCATGTCCAACATTTTCTTCTTTTAACAACAGTCTGTAAACCCCAGGGAAATGCGGAGACCAATTGCTGGAGTTTTGGGAGAGGAATGTCTGATGTAGGATTCTAGCTGCTCAACAGTCCTGGGTCTTTTTGGCCTGATTTTTTTAGTTCATGATGCGCCAAATGTTGATAAAAGGTCTGGATTGCAGGCAGGCAAGGTCAGCACACAGACTCTTCTTCTGCAAAACCATGCTGTTGTGGTGGATGCAGTATGTGGTTCAGCATTGTCTTTCTGAAATACAGTGCCTTGCGAAAGTATTCGCCCCCCTGGAACTTTTCAAACTTTTGCCACATTTCAGGCTTCAAGCAAAAAGATATAACATTTTAATTTTTTTGGTGAAGAATCAACAACAATTGTGGGTCACAATTGTGAAGTGGAACGAAATTTATTGGATCATTTAAACTTTTTTTGTAATAATAAAACTGAAAAGTGGGGCGTGCAAAATTATTCGGCCCATTTACTTTCAGTTCAGAAAACTCACTCCAGAAGTTCATTGAGGATCTCTGAATGATCCAATGTTGTCCTAAATGACTGATGAAGAGAAATAGAATCCACCTGTGTGTAATCAAGAGTCCGTATAAATGCACCTGCTCTGTGATAGTCTCAGGGTTCTGCATCATGAAGACCAAGGAACACACCAGGCAGGTCTGTGATACTGTTGTGGAGAAGTTTAAAGCAGGATTTGGATACCAAAAGATATCCCAAGCTTTAAACATCCCAAGGAGCACTGTGCAAGCGATCATATTGAAATGGAAGGAGTATCAGACCACTGCAAATCTACCAAGACCCGGCCGTCCCTCTAAACTTTCATCTCAAACAAGGAGAAGACTGATCAGAGATGCAGCCAAGAGGCCCATGATCAATCTGGATGAACTGCAGAGATCTACAGCTGAGGTGGGAGAGTCTGTCCATAGGACAACAATCAGTCCAACACTTCACAAATCTGGCCTTTATGGAAGAGTGGCAAGAAGAAAGCCATTTCTCAAAGATATCCATAAAAAGTCTTGTTTACAGTTTGCCACAAGCCACCTGGGAGACACACCAAACATGTGGAAGAAGGTGCTCTGGTCAGATGAAACCAAAATCCAACTTTTTGGAAACAATGCAAAACCATATGTTTGGCATAAAAGCAACACAGCTCATCACCCTGAACACACCATCCCCACTGTCAGACATGGTGGTGGCAGCATCATGGTTTGGGCCTGCTTTTCATCAGCAGGGACAGGGAAGATGGTTAAAATTGATGGGAAGATGGATGGAGCCAAATACAGGACCATTCTGGATGAAAACCTGTTGGAGTCTGCAAAAGACCTGAGACTAGGACGGAGATTTATCTTCCAACAAGACAATGATCCCAAACATAAAGCAAAATCTACAATGGAATGGTTCAAAAATAAACGTATCCAGGTCTTAGAATGGCCAAGTCAAAGTCCAGACCTGAATCCAATTGAGAATATGTGGAAAGAGCTGAAAACTGCTGTTCACAAACGCTCTCCATCCAACCTCAAAGAGCTCGAGCTGTTTTGCAAGGAAGAATGGCCAAGAATTTCAGTCTCTAGATGTGCAAAACTGATAGAGACATACCCCAAGCCACTTGCAGCTGTAATCGCAGCAAAAGGTGGCGCAACAAAGTATTAATGCAAGGGGGCCAAATAATTTTGCACACCCCACTTTTCAGTTTTATTATTACAAAAAAAGTTTAAATGATCCAATAAATTTCGTTCCACTTCACAATTGTGACCCACTTGTTGTTGATTCTTCACCAAAAATTTAAAATGTTATATCTTTTTGTTTAAAGCCTGAAATGTGGCAAAAGGTTGAAAAGTTCCAGGGGGCCGAATACTTTCGCAAGGCACTGTACATTAGTTATATCGACAGCTACTGCAATTCTTTAGATGCCATCAGAAACAGCTAAATCCGAAGTGTAAGACAATAACCATAAAGAATGAAAGAAAGAAGTAAAAAATAAAGAAAATAGTGTAAGGGGTATAAAGAGGAATGAGCGGGGGGGGGGGGGAGGAGAGTCCCTTGTTCCCACGCCTCTTACTAATACCTAGATACCAGACGCACCTCGATCCCACCTATATATATGATAAAGCCACAGTTTCAGCTTCTTGACATCACTTGGAAAGCTCTCCTATAAGACCAGAGAACTGGAGCAGAGGAACAGAGAAAGAGAGTTCCAAAGAACTGTCCCCCTGTCCCCCTGATCATGAGAGTGTGCGATCAATTCCTCCACTTTAACTAAATGTCAGAGCTCACCATATTTTGTTTTAAAACCTCTGTATACTGTTCATCATTGTGAGTGCCTTTCCAGAAAGCATTGAAAGCTGCCCTTGCCTAATACAACCCCCTACCATCACAGATGCAGGCTTTTGAATTGTTAGATGATAACAAGCTGGCTGGTCCCTCTCCTCTTGAGTCCGCAGAACATGGTGTCTGTGGTTTCCAAAAAGGATTTCTAATTTTTATTAATCTGATTACAGAACAATTTTCCATTTTGCCTCAGTCCATTTTAAATTAGCTTTTGCCTATAAAATATAGAGGCGTTTCTGTATCATGTTGACCTATGGCTTCTTCTTTGCATGATGCAGCCTTAACTTGCACTTGTGGGCTGCACTCTGAACTGTGCTCACAGACGATTTTTGGAAGTGTTCTTGAGCCCTTCCAGTGATTTCCAGTACAGAATCATTCCTGTTTTTAATGCAGTGCCACCTTAGGGCCGTACATAATACTGACAGTTGGCCCTGTCCCTTGCCCACATGAATTTCTCCAGATCCTCTGAATCTTATATTATGCACTGTAGGTGGTGAAATTGTGAAGTCTTTAACATTTTACATTGAGGAGCATTTTTCTGAACTTGTTCCATAATTTTTAGATCCAGTTTTTTGCAGATTGGTGAACCTCCGCCCATTTTTGCCTCTGAGAGACTCCACCTCTCTTACATGCTCTTTTTATACCTAGTTATGTGTCCATTTATACGTCCATAGTTCTGGGTCCGCGTCTGCTCTGCAATTTTGTGGAACTGGTGTGGACCCTTCATTTCAATGGGGCTGCAAAAGATGTGGACAGCTCACCATGTGCTGTACGCATCCGTAGTTCCGCAAAAAAAGGATAGAGCAAGTCCTATTCTTGTCCGCAATCAGGAAAAGAATAGGTATTTCTATCATCGTGCTGACCATGTGTGGTCCATAAAATGTGGAACGCACACGGCCATGTTTAGGGACCGCAAAACACTTACGGACGTGTAAATGGACCCTTAGTTGCAAATTGCTCCTCCAGCTGTTTTTCGTTAGCACCACTTACTTTTCAAGTCTTTTGTTGCCCCTGTCCCAACTTTTTGAGATGTGTTGCCGTTGTTGATATCACTGTTACTTTTCCATTTTTCTGGTTTGTCAGAAGAACAGAAAAATAAAGACAATTTTGGATCTGCAAAACATGGACGTGCATTCCGCACTTTACAGAACGGCCAGTCCTATGATAGAAATGCCTATCTCTTTTGCGGGTCACGGAATGGAAGTATGGATGTGTTGTCTGCATCTTTTGCAGCTCTGTTGAAATGAATAGGTCCACATCTGTTCTGCAAAATTGCGTAACAGTAATTTGGACAAGCCATTTAACTGTAAGATAAGTTGTTGTGCTCAAAAAAAGTAATTAAACGGTTTTCCTATTTCCGTTTCTAGATTAGACAATACTCTTGAAGAAATCATATTTAAACTGGTACCAGGTCTGCGGGAAGGTATGTTACCTTTCATGTGTATAGGTAAAATTAAAAGATGCTAGATATGTGTACAGTAATATATACTTTATATACAACTTGAAGGACATCTGTCAGCAGATCTATACCTATGACACTGGCTGACCTGTTACATGTGCACTTGGCAGCTGAAGACATCTGTGTTGGTCCCATGTTCATATGTGTCTGCATTGTTTTAATATATGCAAATAAGCCTCTAGGAGCAATGGGGGCGTTACCGTTAGACCTAGAGGCTCTGCTCTCTCTGCAACTGCTGCACTTTCTGCATTTTGATTTACAGGGACAGGTCTGATGACATTTTACTGCATGGCCCTGTCAATCAAAGTACAGAAGGTGCAGCAGTTACAGAGAGAGCAGAGCCTCTAGGTGTAACGGCAACACCCACATTGCTCCTAGAGGTTCATGTGCATATATTAAAACTTCATTTTTCTCAGCAATACAGGCACATATGACCATGAGACCAACACAGATGTCTTCAGCTGCCAAGTGCACATGTAACAGGTCAGCCAGTGTCATAGCTACAAATCTGCTGACAGAGGCCCTTCAAGATGTATATACAGTATCACAACATTGTGGCTTCTGCTATAAATGGGAACCATGATGCCAGTATGCCTTAATCATACAATACGTCCCGTTAACTGTTTTTTTCTTTTAAATGTTGCTGTAACTAGGAGAGCAAGAGCGGGAATCAGAATTCTGGAAGAGGAAAAGACCACAAGAGAATGGAGAAGGTATTTGTAATATTGTATATTTAAAAAAAATCATGAAATGTATAGTTTAATATAAATGTCCTGTTTACTGATATCTGAGCCGCCATTTTTTTAAAAACATCAAATGTAAAAATGTTGTCATAACCTTACCATATTCATTGTTTGACTGTTCCCCTGCCTCCATCCACAGTGATATAAGTCACATTACCACATATTAGACTGTAGGCTTTTATCCATAGTGAAGTAATATGCTGCAGCACCTATTGGGTGACACTGTATGCTGCAGAAATGTTTTTTACACTGCAGTGTCAGATCCTGCAAGAGCCATTACACGGCAAAACCATATGAGATTATGTCCATAGGGACCCAAGATCACCGAGCCTAGTGCACCCCTGGGATTGACATAGTGCAACGGTGGAGAACAGAAGAAGCATTTATACAGTTACTAATATATTACATTTTTTTCCTTTTTTTTTCTTTTTTAAACCATCTTAATGTTTCTAGTTTGCAGATGTATAAATGGACCCTTAGTTGCAAATTGCTCCTCCAGCTGTTTTTCATTAGCACCACTTACTTTTCGAGCCTTTTGTTGCCCCGTCCCAACGTTTTTAAGATGTGCTGCCGTTGTTGATATCACCGTTATTTTTCCATTCTTCTGATTTGTCAGAAGAACAGAAAAATAAAGAAAATTTCAGATCTGCAAAACACGGACACTGGCCGTCTGCATTCCGCATTTTACAGAACAGAACGGCCAGTCCTATGATAGAAATGCCTATCTTTTTATTGCAGGTCACGGAATAATATTTTTTTAATATAATTTTTTTTTATTAAAAAAAATAATATATTTTTTTCTTTTTTAAACCATCTTAATGTTTCTAGTTTGCAGAATGTGGATTTGGAGTCCTTTCCTGTGCACAGATTTCTCAGATAAAATATATAATGCAGTCATTTTCATCCATTTCGAATCATTTCCTGGACTCTCTATCATGAACACATCTGTTAAGAGAGAACACTTTACTTTGATATTGCTGTTAACATGTAAAATGCTAATAAGGCGGGAAAATGTAATTCTTCAGTATAACTAATGGTAGGAGATAATGACTTGTATTCACTAGGTCAGGAAACGTCTACTTCCTGAAGCAAAAGCTGAACGAGTCCTTTTCTTTTCACCCTGCCGTGTAATAATATATGTGCACCAGGAAGCCAGTGTTTCCTGGTGAAATGCTTTCATTTTCTTGATTCACTTTTAGCCATTTTCTGTTCGTACCTCAGGAAGAATGCTTATCTAATATATGACATATTGCTTCCTCCAATATGTTAGTTGTCAGCAGGAACGTATTTGTAGAAACAAGTCAAGCAGACGAACTGATGGCAGATCGACAGACAAAAGTGATGTTCAGGAACTTACATATTGATGCATTGATGACCGATCCTCAAAATAAGGCATCAGTATCTGATCATCTCCACCAATGAGCCGTTGGAAGGGGCCACAGTGCTCATATGAGTACACTAAGCACAGCCTCACCAGTAAAACCCTCTTCTTCTTTTTGCCACATGCTGTGCTGTGACCCGACACGCACAGGGTGAGGTCACAGTGCACCGACGTCCTCATGCTGTGCGCTGTCACAGCACAGTGAGCGGTGGAGAACCACGAAGTGGTGAATACAGAGCCCGGGAACGCTTCATTCACTGCTTCCCGGTCCTCCTGTACTAATGAAAGCTTCTATAATGGAAGTGCTCATTAGTATTCACCCCATAAGACACACTGACATTTTCTCCCACTTTGGGGGGAACAAAGTGCGTTTTATAGGGCGAAAAATAGGGATTATCTACATGGGAACTTACTGGGGACTACTTTTATAGGATTATTGACAAGGATCTTACTGTGGACTATGTAAACAGCTGCCAGAATGGGAAGGAGATTGACTGGGAACTTACTGGGTCTATATATTAAGCTGCCTGAGGGGGTAGGAGACTGACTGAGGACAATATTTACAGCTACCAGAAGGGGAAGGAGACTGACTAGTAGCAGGGGTGAACGATTGACCTATAGAGTGCATGCAAGGGGGTTTTGGGACTTCTAGGCAGAAAACAGACAAATGGGTCATTTGTTTAAAATTTCTGAGAGGGACACAGGGAAGACAGTGCAAAGTAGATTAAGATAGAGGTTAATACCATTTTGGGACTGTTTTTATGTACTTAATTTCTGGGATAACACAGTGACCTTATTTTGATCCAAATTTTTTAAGGGATGCTTGTTTAAGGAGTTTTCAGTAGTGAATTGATTCAATAGAATTGCTAGACTGTAGTCAAATATACTGGAAATTGTTTGTTCCTATAATTTCCTACAGGAGGTTTCAGAATGTAGAGGAAAATATGTAAAGAACAGCTGATTCAACCTTATCTTGAGACAGTGCCTGTCCATATGGCCTATTAGGACATATGGGTGGGTCCCTCCACTCAAGACCTCCTTCTGTGATCCAGGACAGAGGCTTTCTGTAAGAGAAGCTGGTGAATGTGTAACCCGCTGGGCCATCACTTCCCCAGACAAAATCAACTGTTTACTGTTCTCAAAAGGGGATCGCTCATGAGACAACCCTTGTAAAGGAGTTTTCTATTTTGGACATCCTCTTGTGGTAGACTGGTCTCTTTTGATGCCATGACACTATTGTAGCAGTACGGACAAGAATAGGACATGTTCTATCCATTTTGTGGAACCGCAGAACAGACATACATGGTGTTCTGTCCTCATCTTTTGCTGCCCTATTGAAATGTGTAGGTCCGCATATTTTGCGGATCGGATGCAGACCAAAAATATGGTCATGGGTATGGGGCCTAATATTGTGTTTTATGACCATTTTAAGAATTGTGCAGACACTAGGACCTAAAGTTTTATTTTGCTTCCCTTTTTAAGACTGATATGCCAGTTTTCACAGTATAGGAGGGTATTTATGCCACTTTTAGAAATATTTTCTTATGTCTAAGTAAAACATTGACAGCGGCACCAAATGCCGCCTTCGCTTTGATGAAAAAGCACCAGTTTAGTAGGTGGACACAGCGCTGCCATATTAGGGAAATAACTAAAACATTCTGTTTCCGAAAACGGTTGTAGTAATTAAACAGCGTGGCGACTCTTTTAATGTTTCATTTAAGAGCTATATAAAGACATCAGTGCTTAACCAGCACTAATTTTTTTACACATCAGAAATAATAAAAAAGTTAATTTGCTGACTAGGCTATGTACTTTAGTGCCATATAGTGGAGGCGACATCAAGGCCTTTGTATTTTAGGGTTTCCATTATTTTTAATGGCAAGAATAGTGGAAAAGGGATGGAAACCTCAATGCAGCCTCCGCGCACTACGCGTACTATGTTGTATACAGGTGGAATTGGATACGCCTGATATTTTTAGTATTGCAATAAAAATAAAGTTTTAAAGGGAATCTGTCACCACGATTTCGGACTATGAACTGTAGTTATTACAGAGGAGCGAATTGAAAGCCGAATTTCCTCGTGCTTCGTTGTAGCGAATCAATTTAACCTGAAAGAGTGTAAAAAAAAAATCATACTTACCTCCTCCGTTTGCTTGTGACGGGCCGGCCGCCGCCATCTTGATTGATGATTTCGTCCAAAATCGCATGCGTGGTGACGTCACCACGCGGGTCGGCGGGACAACATCATCTCAGGCTGATGTTGCACATCTTCAAGCAAGATGGCGGCAGCCGGCCTGTCATGAGCAAATAGAGGAGGTAAGTATGATTTAATTTTTTTTTCTGTTAATTTTAAACTGTATTATTACTCTCAGATGCTGCAATCATATATGAACGCGGCATCTGAGGGTTACAATGATGGGGAGCGGCACAATCTCCGCTCCCTGTGATTGCACCCGCTACTTACAAAAAAATGCTCTTTGTGATTAAGTAATTCTTCACAAAGCGAATTTTTTTGCAAACTTCGGCGAAGCAGCTGAATCGAAATTTCCAAAAGTTTGCTCATCTCTAGTAGTAATAAATGAGTAATAATGCAGGTACAGAGTCCAGATCACTATATTTTATTTCCCTACTGCCCCTCCCCCCAGCTTTCAGCGCTTCAAAGCTGAGTTGAAATACATTGTCAGGACTGCTGTGCATGCGCACAAGAGTCCTCTCCATTATGTTAGCACAGCAGTCCTGACAAGATATTTCAACTCAGCTGTGACATCGGGGGAGGGAGGGGGCAGTAGGAAAATAAAAAGTAGTGGTCACTGAAATAGTAGTAGTACTCGTGTATTACTGCAGATAATCCAGAATCATGATGACACATTCCTTTTACATTCATGCCATGCTCCATCCAATGTCAGTAATAGCTCACCATGAAAGCTAGTTTTTAGCACCAATTACTGTACATTTTGTTGGCTGCAGTTTCCTTTACACTACGTGTATTCTTAATACAGATGGGCTTCCAAGCAATAAAAGACTTAAAGACGATGAAGAAGAAAATGATGAAAATAAAGACTACCACAGAAGCGACCCACAGATTGCCATCTGTCTGGACTGTCTACGTAATAATGGCCAGTCTGGTGACAACATAGTGAAGGTACGTCTGTCTAATTGTCTGATGTTTCTTTTATTACACTGGCTTCTCTACCAGGTAGTTCTAATGTTCAACAGTGTGGTCTCATAATGACAACCCTTTTCTATGTACCTTAATAAGTATAGGTCCCCCCTCTGGGCCCTTCCTCTGTGAGCTAGAACAGAGAGTTGCTTTGTATGAATGGCTCCTGTTCTGGCAAACCGGAGCTGTACTTGTATTTCATGTGCAGCCATTCACTGGTATAATTGTTTTTAACTCTGTATGAAATAGCAAAGTCTGCTGCACTATTTCTTGCAGAAAAAAAAGAATCTTCAGTGAATACCACCAAGAAGAGTCGTCCACCAGTACAATGGTCATAGTTTTGAATATATGTATATTGACGGTGGATGCACAGCCACCGTAGCTTTATAGGGAGTCTGTATGCAGGGCCATCAGTGCAAAACTGCTGACAGACATAGGTCGAGGCAGGGGTTAGAAGGTAAGGCTACTTTCACACTAGCATTAATATTTTCCGGTATTGAGATCTGTCATAGGGTCTCAATACCAGAATAAAAACGCTTCTGTTTTGTTCCCATTCATTGGCAATTGGGAAAAAAACGTAACTGAACAGAACGGAATACTCCAAAATGCATTCCGTTCCATTTGGGTGTGTTTCCATACCGTAGAGCAAACCGCAGCATGTTGCAATTTGCTTTCCGTCATGGGATGCGGAGCAAGACGGATCCATCATGACCCACAATGCAAGTCAATGATGACAGATCCGTTTTCTCTGACAAAATAGAAAACGGATCCGTGCCCCATTGACTTTCAGTGGGGTTCATGACGGATCTGTCTTGGCGATGTTACAGATAATGCAACCGGATCTGTTTATAACGGATGCAGATGGTTGTATTATTAGTAATAGAAGCGTTTTTGCCGAACCCTGCCATATCTAGCAAAAACACTGGTGTGAAAGTAGCCTAATACGTAACTCTGATCCGGCTTTTAATCAATGGAGTGCTGTAGAAATTTACTTTGAATGCCGCAGACCAAGCTCCCACAAGTGCATCAGGGTGGGCTTACAAGTTGCAATGTTTCAGACTCAGCATATGGGCAACTCTGCAGAACCCCCCCCCCCCCCGCTGTGAGTGACAGCTGTAAGGATCTCATGATTGGATGTTACAGCCGTCACACACACATCAGAGGGGAGGGACTGTGGAGATGGTCATACAACACTGTATCTGCGGGCCCACCCCTGGTGTACTTATAGAAGCGGCGCTCACAGCATTCTCATTTCATTTCTCCAGCATGCCATTGATTAAAAACAGGGAGAGAGGTATGTATTGCCTTCTCTCCTAGGTCCTTAAAGGGTTTCTGTGACCAGTTTTAGGCATATCAAACAGGATGACATTTGCAATGTGCAAATGTCACCTGATGCCCGATCTGGTAATCATTTTTGTTCTGGTGTCCTCGTTTTTCAGAAAAATACACTTTTAGGATACGCAAATTAGGCTTACTAGGTGCAAGGGGTGGTAACCGCCGTTTCCCCACCTCTAGTGACGACTCCTTTCTTGTGATGGACAGGGCCAGGCAGCTCGCTCTAACTGCTGCCGGCCCTGCCCGAGCTTCAAATCCTGCGCCTGCGCCGTGCGGACTTCATTCAGCGCAGGCGCAGGCCTCCGTCACTGTGCCTGCGCCGATGACGTCACAGTCCTCACGAATGAAGGCCGCACGGCGCAGGTGCGGGATTTGGAGCTTGGGCAGGGCCGGCAGCAGTTAGAGCGAGCTGCCTGGCCCTGTCCATCACAAGAAAGGAGGCGTCACTAGAGGTGGGGAAACGGCGCTACTAGGTGCAGGGCTACCGCCCCTTGCACCTAGTAAGCCTAATTTGCATATCATAAAAGTGAATTTTTCCGAAAAACGGGGACACCAAAACAAAAATGATTACCAGATCGGGCATCAGGTGACATTTGCACATTGCAAATGTCATCCTGTTTGATATGCCCAAAACTGGTGACAGAAACCTTTTAAAGAGGACCTGTCACCACAAAATGCAATGCAATCGGAAAGCTCCGTGTTATAGAGCAGGAGAAGCTGAGCAGATTGATATATAATTTTATGGGAAAATATTCAGTAAAACTTGTCATTTATACATTTATATCTCTGCTTTTTTCACTTCCTGTGAACAGCTGTCTGTAGGCAGTTTTGCATCAACAAAACTGCTGACAGATGCTATTTAATGAAATTGTTGTGATTGCAGCTTTAAAGGTAATCAGTCACCAGCGACCTCCATATACAGCTGTTTGCATAGACACATAGCTGTGGTTCACTTGATTAAAGTGCTGTTTTTCTTTGGATGACCTGAGGCTCCTATCCTAAGTTATGAAACTTTAGACCAATGGTGCAATGAGGGTATAAACATTGCTCTTGTTCCACCCAATCTCCTCTCATTTCTGTGGTCAGCTCCTCTCTGGCTGCTTTGATTGACAGGGCTAGGCAGTGGCAATGCAGGAAGAGAGGTGACCACAGAAAGGAGTGGAGCTTGGGTGCAACAAGACCAATGGTGACCCCCTGATTGCATCAAAGGCCTAATTTGCATGTTAAGAAAAAGTATCATAACTTGGGAACAAAGCGTTGGCTCAATAAAAGAAAATCGGCTATGTGTCTATGCAAACAGTTGGATAGGGAGGTCATTGGTGACAAATTCCATTTAATATTTAATGATTTGGTTTATATTTGTACTTGTAGGGACTGATGAAGAAATTCATTCGCTGTTCAAGACGCATAACAGTTGGGACTATTAAAAAGTTTTTAAGCTTAAAATTAAAACTACCAAGTACATATGAGGTAAGATTACAGATTCTTTTAGGCTAAAGTCACAAAGGGCTAGTGGTGCAGTGTATTGTAAGGGTTTTTTAAAGTAACTGATTGGTTCTCCCCTTTAATTCTATTAAATTTTTCTACTTTGTAGAATAGTTTCTAAGTTTCCCTTGTAATAAAGTGGGTTAGAGATAGTACCCATCCCCCAATGTGCTGATAAGGCCACATTCCTGAGTGATGCACATTGGAGGAGGGGCTAACAGGTTAAAAGTCTGGTACCCACCTTGTCTCCGCAGACTCAATCAGGCCTCCATCTAGATAGGATGTGAGTATGATTCCCCTATTTCTTTTGTACACCCTGGGCTATCGGTCACGTATTATAACAGGGGTAGACAGCCATGGGTTATAGCATGATCAACAGGGTCTCCAATGCATTGGCTTGTGATGTTTATTTACTTTTTTATTCTGTATGTGATTTATTTGTTTTATCGTATAATTAATCTTTTAGTAAATATAATGATTCACGTAGCCTGCGTAAGCTTATTTATTCGCAAATCTTTCGAATTCCCTTAACAATACATGCAGCACAAAGTTAAAAAAACAGTGTACAGTAACCGTAGTTTTACCGTAAAATACCCGATCACAGTTATCCAAAGACTGCTGAGAAAAATGGTGTTTTATTATATGCAAATGAGCCTCTAGGAGCAATGGGGGCATTACTGTTACACCTAGAGGCTCAGCTCTCTCTGCACTTTCATAGGACCAGGCAGCGAAAACGGCCCTGTCAATCAAAGTGCAGAGGGTGCGGTAGTTGCAGAGAGAGCTGAGCCTCTAAGTGTAATGGCAACGCCCCTGTTGCTCCTAGAGGCTCATTTGCATATATTAACATAGGACCAACACAAATGCCCTCAGCTGCCAAGTGCACATGTAACAGGTCAGCCAGTGTCATAGGTACAAATCTGCTGACAGATGTCCTTTGAAGGGTAGAGCAGCAGCAGGAATATCAATATCCCCTAAGTATCAGCGGAATAGGTGTACAGTTGTTATGTTTGTTCAGGGGAGAGAGCAGTGGGATGTCACATTGTGCTGCTGTTGGCTGTGTGTAAGTCCTTGACCTAGCTGGCTGTGCTGAATTATCTGACGTAAATCCATCAGAGCCTGTGTCGACTTACTCTATTCTCCCATTTCCTTCTCTCAGTGTTAAAGAGGACTTTTCACCACTCCTGACATGCCTGTTTTAATAGCTTCATGCATTCCCTGTGTAATAACAATTCTGGAACATCTATTCTTATGGCTCTATGTTGTGCCATCCCTGTACTATTTCTACTAGAAGTTATGAATGAATTGCTAGCAGTCTGCAGTAAGGGTACAGAGGAGTGGTAATCAGTTGGGGGTGTGTACCTGCACAGTCTCGTTCTATCCAGTGCTGCCATTGTCAGACTGGGAAGGTACACACCCCCATCTGGTTACCACCCCTCTGTACCCTTACTGCAGACTGCTAGCAATTCTTTCATAACTTCTAGTAGAAATAATAAAGGAATGGCACAACATAGAGCCATAGGTATAGATGCTCCAGAATCGCACAACATAGAGCCATAAAAATGTTCCATAATTATTATTACGTGGGGAATGCATGAAGCTATTAAAACAGGCATGTCAGGAGTGGTATAGCACCAGGCAGGGGGGAGGGATATTGTAAACAGCAGATCAGAGTGTGGGGAAGGGGAAACATCTAAAGAGACCAGCTCACACAACCCTTTGGATTGGGAGGAAAGCTGAAATAAATCAGCCTCCAGATTTAGAATCAAATTGGCTGACTACAAACCTAGAGAGACAGCAAAGCCCCTATTACAAACTCTTCAAGGGAAGGGGAATCACACTCACATGTCAGCATCAAGGACTGTCAGAGGAGATGATCACTCACGAGTTGTAAAAGGGGAAAGCATTCCAGAAATGAAGCTGTGCTTATTCATGAGAGCTAGTGAAAGCAGCAGCATCATGGACACCCTGACAATTCACCTGCAGTATTTATTACTGGGAGGGACATGCCCACGTGAGAATAGTTTGAAACTAGGAGCCCCCTAAAACTTAGAGCAGCTTTTCAATTCAAAGTAACCACTAACATATGTAAAAATAATTTTTAAGGTCAAAGGTGTCTATAGTCTTTTAAAGGGGTTGTCTCATCATGGATAATGGGGGCATATCTCTAGGATATGCCCCCATTGTCTTATAGGTGCAGGTCCCACCGCTGGGACCCGCACTTATATCGAGAACGGAGCCCCGAAAGTGAAGGAGGCCGCACTGCGCTGGCTCGGCTATTTCTGTCGGCTCCGTAGAAATGAATGGGAGCAGGGCCCCCGCGTGCGCAGTACACTCCCATTCAATTCTATGGGGAGCCGGCTTGGTGGTGGCCGGACTGGAGTTCTCCAGCCACCACTTTGCGGGGCTCCGTTCTGGATATAGGTGTGGGACCTGCACCTATAAGACAATGGGGACATAGCCCAGCGATATTCCCCCATTGTCTATGATGAGACAACCCCTTAAAGTATGCTGGGAGTTAAAGCCCAAACCTGTTTGTGGGGTCCCTAGTATCTTGAGTTACTGATGCACAGTAGGCCCATTGTCTATCCTTTTGCCTTATATAAGACTGTTGTGACGTGAGCCTTGCTTGAAGGATCAAAATATATTTTGCGGAATAAGCAGTAGTGTGCAGAATTTTTCTGTTGTGTGCAGAGATGAGCAGATTTAGCAACCAGATTATATATTTAACATGTTGTTCAATATCTTTGAAGGAATTATTAAAGGAAAAAGTGACTTAGTGTGGAATATAACAATTTCCACCCACCATCCAAAACTTACTTACCTAGAGTTGGCATTTATAACATTTGGCAGGCCTGCCTACCCACTGTCTGTTTTTAGGTGATGTCTCGGGGGCATCAGGTTTCAGTACACAACACAGTACTTGTCTCAGAAACAAAGACGGTTGGCAGACATGATGATCTCTTAGCTTCTGCCTACTCCTATATTTACAGACAAGCTTTGTGTTGTGTATCAGTAATAGTTGAACATTTTAGTTCTTAAACTAGGCTCTTCTTTACCATTTCTTATGTTTGCTTCCAGGGGCAGATTGGCCATACACCTTACAGGGAAATTTCCCGGTGGGCCAATGCCCAGGGGGCCACCTGAGCCCTCTTCACAGCGGCCAGTGGAAGTTTTGGGGGATGTATTTTGTGCTGCTGGCAGTATTTTGTGATGGACTGTGGTATTTGGCTCTGTTGGGGCGGTATAATGTGCCACAATATGGTATTTCTGACCCTGCCTTCCATCAATTTGGACCCGACTACAAAACAGGGCCACTTCTAGAATTTTTTCCAGGGCCACTTTAAGATCCCAGTCCGTCCCTGTTTGCTTCTTGGAAAGCTGGGTGACAATCGGCAAGATATGACACTGTAGATCCCACAGGTGTTGTCAGACAGCGTACCCAAGCTTATCTGTTTAGTATAGCCTCTGCTCACATTTCCTTTGGAGACTTTGTCAAATCTCATTGGGATCGATCAATGGCTGGTGGTATCTGTCAGATCCAGCAGATAGTTGTGGCTTCTGTTATGAAGATATATATATATATATATCTATGTATATGTCTATGTTTCTATTTACTGTAAGTTACCATTGAACAATTTGGGGTAGCAGTTGAGTAACAGCTATGCAGAAACATTAGTTGTTGCCTTCCTTTTCATAGCACAATATTTTTAAAATTTTAACATGAGAAGACTTACACTCCTCAACATTAAAATTGCAGTGCCAAGAAGGAAAGATTGTGGAATTATGGAAATCACAGTACATGTTAATGATACACAAATAATGGAAACAAAATATTCAAAACGTCTTGATTTATTCATTATCACATATGAGCACCACATGCAGCAATACCTGTGCTTAGATGCCTTGGCATGCTACCAGTGAGATTATTGATGGTTGTCTGAGAATAGTTCTGCCACTCAGAATGCACTTGGGCACACAGATCATCAAGATTTACTGCTGGCAGCTCAGTTTGCAATTGCCAACCAATGACATCCAAGATGTGCTTGATGGGAAACAAGTCCGGAGATGCTACAGGCCACGGTAGCACATTTAGCACAGTACAGGACACGGTAGCACAGGCAATATGCAGCTTGGCATTTTCTAGTCGAAAAATGGCTCCTGGGACACTTTGGAGAAAAGGCCATACCACTGGTTCCCAAATCAGTGTAACCAAATCAGTGTAACGTCGAGCTGATAGTGTACCTGAAATGAAAACTAGAGGGGCCCAGCTACCATACGTTATGCCTCCCCACAACATTATCCATGGAGCAGGACTGATGTAACATTCCTATGTGAAGGCCTGTGGTCTCAGGACCAATCTGTGGCTATTGTCAATGAAGAGGATAAATCTTGCGGTCCACCTTGATATCCTTTGATAGCAGTGGTATAAGGTCAGTTTAGATGGTTTGCCACCCTAGGTTTGGGATAGGATGTCCAATTTCAGTAGACGTACAGAATAGATCGTGGTTCTTCCAACCACTGGAACATGCAGTGTTGTTCTTCCAAACACTGGGACATGCAGTGTTGTTCTTCTAGCCACTGGGACATTCAGTGTTAAACAATGCTGACATTTCAGCCTAGGCACGTAGAGATCTGCTAGCGTGATAAACCAAGATCTCATTTCAAAGATTCTGTCCCTCTCAATTTCCAACAAGTCACAATACCTGGCACTTCAACAAACAGGAGCCATTATACAATCATCCCAGGCGTTTTGA
Source organism: Rhinella marina (assembly GCA_900303285.1). Lineage (NCBI taxonomy): Eukaryota > Metazoa > Chordata > Amphibia > Anura > Bufonidae > Rhinella > Rhinella marina. The sequence goes on from ONZH01028240.1 coordinate 242,730, forward strand.
TCTGATTTTTGCATACATTCTGTCTTTATGCCCCTCCCACATCACAGGTTGGAGCTAGGTGCTTGAAAATGCGATCATTTTTAGGCCTTAGCAACATCTTCTACTCGATTTACATAACCTTATGGCTTGCTCTTCTTGGTGTTGCAGTTTCATTGCTGTGGAGTGTATATTGTAGTTACATTAGATTTTTTTTTTTTAAACGTAGGAGGAATTCGTATCAAAGGTAGGTAGATTGGGGACATATTTAGAGATAAGCAATGTAATGAGCGTACCTGATTAGTGAAAAATGCCCCATATCTACACTATTTAACAATAGCTTGTATTTTTCAGCTGGATGTACTATGCAATGGAGAAATCATGGGAAAGGACCACACCATGGAGTTTATATATATGACGAGGTGGCGACTAAGGGGTGAAAATGTAAATATGTTCTCCTATTAGCATTATATGTGCTCTTTATGTGTATCTGTAGTGAAATAGGATAAATAATGTGTGTGTATGTCTGTGTGTATATATAAAATCCCATAGACACTAAATGTACAGTACCAGTAAGGAACATGTATGACCTCTACTCCAGTATGGGATCATCCAAAGCAATGGATATATACCACACAAGACCATCTTACAATGTACCTTAAAGGGGTTCTGCACTTCTGTAAAACTGACGATCTATCCTCTGGATAGATCATCAGCCTCTGATCGGCGGCGGTCTGACACCCGGGACCCCCCCAATCAGCTGTTTAAGAAGGCAGCGGCGCTACAGGATCGCCACGGCCTTCTCTGTGTTTACCGCAGGCCAGTGATGTCACGACTAGTATCACTGGCCTGGGCGGGGCTAAGCTCCATTCAAGTGAACAGAGCTTAGCCCCGCCCAGGCCAGTGATACTAGTCGTGACGTCACTGGCCTGCGGTAAACACAGAGAAGGCCGTGGCGATCCTGTAGCGCCTTCTTAAACAGCTGATCGGCGGGGGTCCCGGGTGTCAGACCGCTGATCAGAAGCTGATGATCTATCCAGAGGATAGATCATCAGTTTTAAAGAACTACAGAACCCCTTTAAAGACCCAATTCTGTAAATATCCTATAAAAGCAAATAATATTCAGTGAAAGCTGCTCATCCATATAACGAATCGGAACAGATGCAGGCACATACGTGGGGCCCTCACTCCAGGTGAATATAAGCAAAACGTACATCATTAGCCTCAAACCATTTAGGAATAATAGATGTTTTATGCAGTGCCACTCTTGTGCATGTGGCTGTGTGTGGTACTGCAGGTCAGCATCACTGAATTGGGTGGGACTGGGCAGCAGTATCAGTGCAGCTGCATGGATACAGAAGGCACCCTGTTGAGTTTTGGTGTTAAGTTAGGGTTTGGGTGCTTGGGCTCTCGGATGGCAAGAAACTTCATTTGCTTTTATGATGTGATATCACAAGTACCTATCACATAACGTTGATGTTATTTCCTGGAAAACCCCTTTATAAGACTTCAAAGTCATTTGAAGGAAAAACAGTTTGAAATTAACAATGTGCAAGAAGAGAAAGCGGATTATGGATGGATATAAAAGCTAGAGCTGAATGAATGATACAATTTAAAGTAGAACTCCCACAGAAATTGTTATTATCTGACCTATTAAACATATTAACCTCCCTTCTGATCCTCAGCTGTGTCATGTGACCAACACTCTGACTTTACAAATAACACAGCTTCTTATGTGTGGACAGGAAGTCAGTTTCTCTATCTATAATTATGGGAGCCTCAATGTCAGTCTCACAGGAATGAATGGAGAAGTAACTGATTTCCTGTCCTGTGTCAGTTGGAGATCAGAATGTTGGTCACATGACACAGCTGAGGATCAGAAGGGAGGTTATAACTAGTGATGACTGAATCTGAATTTCAGGATAAATTTGATTCTCACCAAACCCAAATTTCCAGGTGCTTCGCGGTAGCGAAACGATTTAACCTAAAATAGTGTAAAAAATAAAATACTTACCTCATCCATTTGGCTTAAAGATCTTGGCCGAAATCCCATGTGCAGTGACATATGACGTCACCACGCTAGCTGGCGCGATGACCTCATCTCGGTCCGCACAAGATTTCGCACCAGACCTTCAAGCAAGATGGCGGCTGGCCCATCGCGAGCAAATGGATCAGGTAAGTAGTATTTTGTTCTTTCTTTTTTATTTTTTTTATTTTAACACTCTGTTCTTAATATCAGATGCCATAATCATATATGAACACGGCATCTGAGGGGTACAATGACGGGGAGCAGCGCAATTGCCAGGGAGCTGTCATTGCACCCACGGCTTACAAAGAAATGCGCTTCATGATGAAGTCATTCGTCACAAAGCTGATTTTTTTGGTTAGATTCGGTGAAGCAGCCAAATCGAATTTTTAAATACTTTGCTCATCTCTAGTTATAACCGAAAAATAGTCACTGGTAAGAAAATTTACGATTTACATCATGTACCTGTTTAATAGGTCAGAGAACAATTTTTGTGGGAGTTCTTCTTTAATGTAGATAGGAAACGCTGTATTAAAAGATTTTCCATGAGTGCTTTTATGCAGATCTGAGTATTCATTAGACTGGTAAATCCAGTCTCATGAATCATACATTGAGACATATTCTGTAGAGTAATTAACTCTCTCAGTTGTCTTCTGTATTCTGTGAAATATACACAATGCTATTCTCGTCTCCAGCTGTTTTGAGGCATTTTTTTATACCAAATATTTCACAGCTCGCTCATTTCTACATGCGGTTGTGGATGTCTTTTTCTAATAAGCACATAATCTCCTTCACAGTTTCAGTGTCAGAACAATTCGACGGCACTACATAGGTCGCTCAGTGATATTGCTCCTGATTCAGAGACATCCTCAATCGTATGTATAAATTTGATATATATATTTTTTATACTGCACAGAACGAATGGCCTTTATGTGATAAAAGTGGGGCTAAGCACAAAAAACATACCTCTTTGGGCTCATGCACATGAACGTGTTTTCTTTCCGTGGCCATTCTGTTTTTTTTTTCTTGTGGAATGTATGCGGAACCATTCATTTCAATGGGTCCGCAAAAAAAAAACAAAACGGAAGTTACTCCGTGTGTCTTTCGTGTCCGTGTGTCCATTCCACAAAAATGTAGAACATGTCCTATTATTGTCTGCATTACGGACAAGGATAGTTCTGTTCTATTAGGGGCCAGCTGTTCCGCAAAATACGGAATGTACACGGACCGCAAAATACATACGGTCATGTGCGGACTGCAAAATACATACGGTCATGTGCGGACTGCAAAATACATACGGTCATGTGCGGACTGCAAAATACATACGGTCATGTGCATGAGGCCTTATACTATTAGCCAAGGGGACAGTCATGTTGCACCACTGCCCCTTTAACTACAGCCTGTTGGTTGCACTTTACAGAATGCTGTAGTTGGTTGAGGTGACTGTCTCATAAAGACAGCCCATGTCCATATGTCCTATATGGGGGTCCCACACTATGAGCCAGGACGGAGAGCTGCGCTGGTGGACCCCAATGTCCAAACGTTACATGCTCGACCATTCATTTAAATGGCCAGCATGTACTGTTATGTGGTACACAGGGGAATATATAGCCAGACATGCAGGGCCAGATTAAGGCTACCAGCAGTATGGAGCACAAAATTTATGATGGGGCCCCCCCTCGCCGCAACTTACGCGAGGCCCTCCAGAACAATGTAACAATGTTCCGTTGAGGGTTATGTTTGAATCCAGTTTCAAGAATTTAAATGTAACCCTTGAACGGAAAGCCCAGTGAAGGGCTAATAGTGATCTAAATATAGCCTTTGAAAAAATATCAACGAGATGTTACCAGTTGGGTGGGTGGAGGTCGCTGATACTGTCCAATCAGTGCTGACAGACTGAAAAGACGCATCCCAACTGGAAACAGCCAGTTGACTTTTTATATAAAAATGACGTCATCGCGTCTGTCTGCTCTGTTGCCCGCAGCTCCGGATAGGCTCTGGCCTATCCGGGGCTGCGGTGACCCGGGTCAGACGGATGCGATTATCTAACTGGCGGAAGTAGCCGGTGAGATAGGAGACAGCGGAGCACGGGAGCGCAAAGCTCCCGTGCTCCACTGTACCACTGGCAGCGGGGGGCAGCACCGGGGCGCGGGGGGTAGGGTGGCCACCTGCTTCATCTCAAAAAGGAGGACATTCTCGACCACACCCACAACCTGCTAAACCACACCCCCAACCTGCTAAACCACACCCATAATCTGCTAAACCACGCCCCTCGCACAGTAAGTGCCTGGCAAAAGAAAAAAAAAAAAAAAGAGGAAAACCTTAAGCTGAGCTGTGCTGGGGCTGGAGTGCTTGTTTGCTCTGGAGCTGACACTCCACATACAATAAGACATGAGCCAGAGGGAGCACAGCGCTGGCAGCATCACCACAGTCATTTAAACACAAGGATGAGGAAACTTTTTTCCTCTTTTTGGTGAAGTGCACACTGATGTGCAGGTGTATGGTATGTGTCCACTGCAGCCAGTTCTCAGCATTAGATCACTGATTGGCTGCAGCAGTAACATACCATATACCGGCAAGTCCTTGCTGAAGAAACAGGTGACACATATTTGGATGGACGTTACATTCACCAGCACCAGACATACCAGATGATACAGCAGCACATACCTCTTACATGCAGTGACGTCTTCCTGATGTAGATCTTCTCTTTTCTCATCTTCTCTATTTGGCCCACACCGCCATGACACTTCTTTCAGCCCCATCTTCTCTCTGCCACAAAGACATCATAGATTACCCACTTTTACTGTTATCCTGCTGCTGCCTAAAATACTGCGCCCACTGTGCTCCTCAATGTCCCCAAATACTATACCGTGCCCCCATCAGACCTCACATCAGCCCACAGTGCCAGCATCAGACCTCAGATCAGCCCACAGTGCCCCCATCAGACCTCAGATCAGCCCACTGTGCCTCCTTCAGACCTCAGATCAGCCCACTGTGCCCCCTTCAGACCTCAGATCAGCCCGCTGTGCTTCCTTCAGACCTCACATCAGCCCACAGTGCCCCCTTCAGACCTCAGATCAGCCCACAGTGCCCCCATCAGACCTCAGATCAGCCCACTGTGCCCCCATCAGACCTCAGATCAGCCCACAGTGCCCCCTTCAGACCTCAGATCAGCCCACAGTGCTTCCTTCAGACCTCACATCAGCCCACAGTGCCCCCTTCAGACCTCAGATCAGCCCACAGTGCCCCCATCAGACATCAGATCAGCCCACTGTGCCCCCATCAGACCTCAGATCAGCCCACAGTGCCCCCTTCAGACCTCAGATCAGCCCACAGTGCCTCCTTCAGACCTCAGATCAGCCCACAGTGCCCCCTTCAGACCTCAGATCAGCCCACAGTGCCCCCTTCAGACCTCAGATCAGCCCACAGTGCCCCCTTCAGACCTCAGATCAGCCCACAGTGCCCCCTTCAGACCTCAGATCACCCTATAGTGCCCCCTTCAGACCTCAGATCACCCTATAGTGCCCCCATAGACATCACATCAGCCTATAGTGCCCCCTTCAGACCTCAGATCACCCTATAGTGCCCCCATCAGACATCAGATCAGCCCACAGTACCCCCTTCAGACCTCAGATCAGCCCACAGTGCCCCCTTCAGACCTCAGATCAGCCCACATTGCCCCCTGCAGACCTCAGATCACCCTATAGTGCCCCCTTCAGACCTCAGATCACCCTATAGTGCCCCCATAGACATCACATCAGCCTATAGTGCCCCCATCAGACCTCAGATCAGCCAATAGTGCTCCCTCCAGACCTCAGATCAGCCAATAGTGCCCCCTTCAGACCTCAGATCACCCTATAGTGCCCCCTTCAGACCTCAGATCAGCCAATAGTGCCCCCTTCAGACCTCAGATCACCCTATAGTGCCCCCTTCAGACCTCAGATCACCCTATAGTGCCCCCTCAGACCTCAGATCACCCTATAGTGCCCCCATAGACATCACATCAGCCTATAGTGCCCCATTCAGACCTCACATCAGCCAATAGTGCCCCCTCCAGACCTCAGATCAGCCCACTGTGCCCCCATAAAAAAAAAAATAAAAAAAACTTACCTCTAGGCAGCTCCGGGTCCGGCGCTCTTCTGTCTTCACTGCCCGCGCTGCACTGTCACCTGACTGCGTGCAGCGTCAGGTCAGAGTGCGCGCACTACGTCCTGACGCCGCATCAGTCAGGATAGTGCAGCGCAGGCAACCGCTGACCACCAATGAAGAAGGGAGCGCAGGAGCTGAGCGGTGAGTACCAGGACCCAGCTCCTGCGCTCCAGCAATGAGCGCTTCCATCTGTATTGATGGAAGCTCTCATTGCTTCCTGCGCCCCAACTGTAAAAAAGGAGGACTTCTGGCGCGGGGCCCCCCTGAAATCATTGGAGCCGGGGCCTGGAGCAGTAGCTCCAAATGCTCCAATTATAATCCGGCCCTGCAGACATGACTATTCCTGGTAATAGCTGATTGCTGTAGATTTTTTGAAGTCTGCTAATTTGTCACCTGTTTTACAGCACATAACTGCTACATAATGTGGAAATTTACAAAAAGGTGGAATTTTACAAAACCAAAAGACCACTGGGCATGTAGGAAATTAGTTAAGGGTACATTCACACTGCTTTTTTAGTGCATGTTTGGCATATTGGCCAGGAAAGCTCCTGGCGTGAATGTCAACCGTATACATAGACCTCCATTCACCTGACAGAGGCCAAAAGAATGTTCTTATATTACATTTAGGGCTCATGCACACAACCGTATGTATTTTGCAGTCCGCAAAAATGGATCCGCAAAAAATACGGATGCATTTTGCGGAAACGAACAGCTGGCCCCTAATAGGCCCCTTGCAGACGAACGTGGGTCATGCTGCGAGTCCGCATTGCAGATCCTGGCCTGAACTCCCGGCACTGCCGGGGTCACATAGCATTATACTGATTTATGATGCTGTGTAACCCTTACAGTTCTGGAATGTATTAGATAACAGTGACATAATGCTGTTAGTGTTATCCAATACATTCCAGACCTCTAAGGGTTACATAGCATCATAAATCAATGTAATGCTGTGTGACCCCGGCAGTGCTGGTAGGTCAGGCCGGGAGCTATGCTGTGGACTCGCTGTGTGACACACACTCATCTGCAAGGGGCCATAGAAGAGTCCTATCCTTGTCCGTGATGCAGACAATAATAGGACATGTTCTAATGCTTTGCAGAATGGACATACGGAAACGGAATACGCACGGAGTCACTTCCATTTTTTTTTTTTTTTGCGGAGGCAATGAAATGAATGGTTCCACATACGATCCGCAAAAAAAAAAAAACGGAACGAAGACGGAAAGAAAATACATTTGTGTGCATGAGCCCTTATGTACAGCCTTATCCTGCGCTACTGAATGGGACTGAGCCATGATACCAGGCACAACCGCTACAGAATTACAGAACAAGCCCCCTCAAATAGTTTGTCAGGCACGCTGATCCAATATTTAAAGGGGTTTTCCAGTTAATAGATACTGATGACCTATCCTTTGCATAAGTCGTCAGTATCCGATTGTGGGGTGCAACTCCCATTTGCTGTATGCTGGTATAAATCGCATTGTGCCACATCGGGGCGTATTCACAACAGAATAAGCTATATTAACAGACGTATTTTTCAGAAAATAAAAGCAGACCTTTTTACTAATTTATGTAAAAATCCCTTGCAGTATTCCCTTGTACATCTATTAAAGGGGTTGTCCAAGTTATATTTATAGATTACCTATCCATCAGCTGTTTGAAGAGGAACCGCGTGCCGTACCAGCGCTGCCTCCTCTTCACTGTTTACCTGCTTGCCGTAACATGGGTAGAGGTGAGCAGGTGTAATTACACCTAATCGCCCCATTCATTTCAATGGGACAGATCGCTCCTATACAAGTCTATGGGAGCGATTCTTCCCTTTGAAATGAATGGGGCGGTTAGGTGTAATTACACCTGCTCACCTCTACCCATGTTACGGCAAGCAGGTAAACAGTGAAGAGGAGGCAGCGCTGGTACGGCGTGCGTCTCCTCTTCAAACAGCTGATCGGTGGGGGTCCATCAATAAATATAACTTGGAGAACCCCTTTAAGAATTAGTAAGATGTGTACTTCAGAATCATTGTTTGATCTAAACCCGATTCTTTTTTCCTTCTTGTTTCCTTTCTTCTGTCTAGTCTTATCCCATGGTATTGCAATATCGGCCAAGGATTGACTTTGGTTAATCGGTCGGGAACACTGAGAAGAATCCTGCACTATACGTTTACTCATCGACAGATTGCACAATGAATGGATGTGCCTAATTACATGGACTGAAAGGACACCATCTATTTTTTCAGCATGCAGAACATGGCTGTGGTCTCTTTCCAACCTGCCAGTAGTGTCATTTGTAGCTACCATTATGAAACCAAGTGCCAGTCTGCTGTGAGGCATCGGGCTGACGTCTAGGTGTGCTGGTGGATGTAATAGTGTACCCACACATCTTGTTGATGTCTGGTCAGAGCCAACATTTTCGCATTGCTCCTAGTTCAGCCCCTTGTGGTCTTATTGTTACCAAGTCTTTGGTATAATACTCATGGTTAGTAATATAGTGAAATCTATAACTATTTCCTATGGATATTTGTGACTGACAATAACTACATAGAAATAACATGACTTAAAATGATCATCATCAAAAGCGGCCAGGAATATTTATCACCTACCTGCTGGGTAGGTGATAAATGTTAGGGTCTGACTGCAGAGACGCTTTTAATGGCTGGAATGGGAGACTGCGGTTATGGTGAGGGGGATTTTTTATGACCAGTTGATCTGCTCTTACATACTGTACTGTACAGTAGTTGTAAACTGCACTCAGCTCTTCCCATAGAGAACAGGCTCGCTCAGTGCAGTTGCGGGAGACCTGTTTTCGTCATTCTTTCAATTGGTGGGAGTCCTTACAGTCAAATTCTAACAGATTTAACATTTATCACCTGTCTACTAGACTGGGATATCTCATTAACTAGCATGTTTAGGGATGAGGGAACCCGAACTTCACCGGGTTGAGGTTTGGTGTTTGGATGGGTTGGGAAAACGGAATATAATGGAATTCGTAGACGCAATGCAAAACGGAAGCCTTAAAGAGGCTTCCGTTTTCCCAACTTTCCCGAACCCGGGTAACTTTGGGTTTGCTCATCCCTAAACATGTTAATTTTTTTTTTTTTTTTTTTAAATAAGCAATTGCTATGATCAGAATACTTCCATCTACAAATATGGTAACAGTTTCAGCATTTCATATAGGTATTACATGATACGTGATTGCTTTATTATGATTGCTAAATGATCAGGATACAAAAAAATAAGCAACAGTTTTATTTCATTTATACAGGCCTGTCAACTTTATAAACACAGACCAACAATCACTTCAGAGGTTTGCCAAGATAGGTCATCAGTATCTGATCGTTGGGGGGTCTGACACCCGGGACTCCCGCCAATTAGCTATTTGAGAAGGCAGCGGCGCTTGCACCACGGCGTTCTCGCGGCTTTCCCTAGGCCAGTGACGACACATTCATCAGTCACATGGCCTAGGAGCAGCTCAGCCCCATAGAAGTGAATGAAGCTGAGCTGCGATACCATATACAGCCACTATACAATGTACAGCGCTGTGCTTGGTGAGCAGGGAGAGCCTTCTCAGAACAGCTGATCGGGGGGAGGGGGTCCCGGGTGTTGGATCCTCACCAATCAATTACTGATGACCTATACAGAGGAGAGACCCGTTTAATGGTCTTTAAAGGGGTGACCAGGTTTTATTAAGTGATGGCCTATCCTCAGGAGCCATTACTTGGTAAAAGCTGGACAATCACGTTAAGGAGAACCTGTCACCAGGAGAGTCAGTGCAATCTGCAGGCAGCATGTTATAAAGCAGGAGGAGCTGAGCAGAGTGATATATAGTTTTGTTGTTAAAGAATCAGCAGAATTTGTAATTTATACATTTATATCTCTGATTTATTTTTATCTTTAGCCTTACAAGGGGGGCATCTTATTAGTGACTGATAGCACTCCCTGCCCATGTGTGTATACAGAAATAGCTGTCGCAGTTCAGAAAAAAGACAGACTTTCTCATAAAACTATTAGGCGTATTTTTGGCGCCGAATCTTTGCACCGCAATCTGCGACTTTTCTCCGCTCACGCCAAGTCTAAAGAAGTGGGCAGGGAAGAGCCAGCAGGCCCATCTCATTCATCATTTTCTACGCCTGTTTTAGCAAGGAAGCTGGCTTACATTTAGACCGGCGCTGGATACGCTAAAGTTATGTAGAGGCTGATGCCTCTACATAACTTTGGCGGATCCACTGTCAGCACAGGGGCTTATTAAAACTAGCGTCTAAAACGCAGATCTTAATAAATGACCCCCTATATGTCTGTCTACTCAGCTCCTCCTGATATAATATGCTGTCTCCATTGCATTTTCTGGTGACATGTCCCCTTAAAGTAAGCTTGTCCAAGACAGGACACTGTTTTTTTTTTTTTTTTTTACTTTCCATTTTTACAAATGTTTATCATTAAAGTCACCAGCAACTGGGGGCCCATCAATTTCAAAATCTAATGGGTCACATCACATGCTATACCATACATGTGGGGTAACCTCTTGCTAGGTATAATTCCCATTTACTCTCTGCAAGTTCAGTAGAGAAGAACCATGTATGCACCTGGTGACCTCCACGTTGAAAACAGGGATAAGGATCCCTTCCAATTTGTGGAGCCCGGCTATTTAACCTTTGCTGATCGGCATGTTATAAAAGTCGAGTGTGGGAAATCTTTTCTTTGTTCATTGTTATTGAGTCTGATGGTAGCTGTCCATATACATGAGATATATGTTGGCTTAAGGGCCCCCAAACACATTAGTGTATTGTCAGCTGGAACTGCAGGTTCGGCCAACAATCAAATGTATATGGGGAACTCCTGGCTCTCGCCCAACAGATGATGGGATCAAGGAAGGTGAATATTTTCGCCTGATCCTTTTGTTCTCCCAGGAGATAAGCCGCTGCCAGAAGAGTCAGGCAGTAACATTCTCCTCTCTCCCCTTTGCATACACATATGTGTTCAGTCAAACTGAACATGTATATATATGGGAGAGTCAGGAGGGAGTCGGGAGAGATAGCTGTTTGCTACAGCTTTCGAATATGTCTGACACTTGTTCATCCGACAGCTATCTCTCTCTCAAGAGGAAAAAGGCAGAAAGCCGCTGCAGGAATACTCTGCTAGAGGCTTAAAGGCTTTGTCTCATGATGGACAATGGGGGCATATCGCTAGGATATGCCTCCATTGTCTTATAGGTGTGGGTCCCACCGCTGGGACCTGCACCTATATCCAGAACGGAGCCCCGAAAGTGAAGGAGGGCGCACTGCGCATGCGCAGCCGCCCTCCATTCATTTTCTATGGGGCCGGAGAAAATAGCCCGAGCGCTGGCTTGACTATTTCCGTCGGCTCCATAGAAATGAATGGGAGCGATGGCCGAGCATGCACTGTGCGCTCCCATTCATTTCTATGGGGAGCCGGCTTGGTGGTGGCCGGATCGGAGTCCTCCAACCACCACTTTGCGGGGCTCTGTTCTGGATATAGGTGGGACCCGCACCTATAAGACAATGGGGGCATATCCTAGGGATATGTCCCCATTGTCCATCATGAGACAAACCCTTTAACTTCCCAAGAGCAAAAGGATTGAGTATCCAAACTTCCTTATCTTTATCTCCAGCAAGTACCATCGGGGAGAATCAGGAGACTTCCATACAGAGTTCATGGTTGGCTAGTTCGGCCAAAATTGGCAAGTTCAACTGACATTTCTTTTATGTGTATGATCTTTTTCAGATGTTGAGCAATATAAAATCCTATATTTTCCATTATTCAACCATTTGTGGTAGCACACTATGTGGTAACCTCTGATATTTCTATAGTGTCTGAGTTATATTTCCCAGCTATATTGACCACCTGTCAGCCAGAGCTCTGCGTACCTGCTTCTGTTCTTCTTCCTTGCCAAATGTTATTTGCATTAGTCTTCCATTTTCTTTTTTTACATAATTTATTATATGCAGATATAATGCAAGAAATCCATGAAAATTCCATGTAAAAATGTCCTGGCCATAAGTGACAGTAATATGTGCGGTCTATAATTCCTTCATATATTAATGATAATGTATTGTGTACTTTTATTTATACACATGTTCTCTAACTGTGCGTCTCATACAATCTGTAGGTAAGTATTTAAAAAAAAAACTAGGTTGTTAGCACTTACTAGTATTATAGAAAACTGTGTGCCTGATTGTAGAATGATATAATACATTATAGGGTCTGGTTTATATATGAACAATACATAGAATTGTGTATATGCACTGTGAGCGTATAGGAAAGATACTGTTATTAATCCCTGTGTGGTGAGATGGTTATATTTTCTTACAGATATTTCTTTGAAGAGGAATAGTAACTGTACCTTGCTGACAAATATGCTATAATATGTGTAAAGATGCCTTTAAAAATGTAACCAAAATAACTGTTAAGACTACAGAGGAGAAAATCTATTATATAGGATAGTTTCATGACCAAATTCCTTGCACTACCACGTCTGAAGAAGGGACTTGATGTCAGGAAGTATATTTTTCTAAGTTATTTTCAGTTAAAATTGTATTTTGTACCTGATAAAGAAGTGAGGTCGTCGCATATTCTCTAATTTCCTTTCAGATTGAAATTTTGTAACGATGCTCAAATTGAAGTGGATTTTATAAGAAATGGCACATTTTGTAAATAGTCTTCAAGAGCTGAACATCTATCTAAACAGTTTACTGTAATATAAAACTGGATTGTTGGTATTATACCCGTGCGTATTTGTGTCTCATTTGCTTTCTCAGAAGTGGAAAAACGTCATTCGTCCTTGTCTCCTGGTGCCCCTCGTTCAACAATAGAGCTTTTTTTACCGTAAGTCCCTGCATACAGACTTACGGTATGCAGGGACTGTACGGTTGTGGCCTGTCTCATTTACCATTTTCTACGCCTGTTTCAGGCGTTGAAAAAGGTCTAAATGTAAGACAACAAGGAAGCTATCTTACATTTAGAACTGGTGGAGGATCCGCCAAAGTTATAAAGAGGCCTGCGCCTCTTCATAACTTTGGCGGAACCACCACCAGCTTAGGGGTTTATTAAGACCAGCGTCTAAAATGCCAGTCTTAATAAATGTGACCTTAGGGGTTCTCTGGGAATTAAGAAAATATGTAAATATTACTTTACTATAAATATAGCAATGATTAGGAGAAATAAAATGGCCGATGTCCTATTAGTGCACACAAAACCTGTCCTAATCACACAGGAGGACAAGTTACTTCACAGCACTGAGGTAAAGCACTCCCTCACCCTCCTCTCTTGTCTGGGATTATGATCCTGAATACAGATGATAAGATCTTCAGCTGAGTCTCTGTATGAATGGAGTTCATGAGGACACATGTACAGAGAGGACGAACAGGACAGACTGTGGTAACTGCATACAAGTGCTGCTGCTCATTATCCACATCTGCTCATGAACTCCATTCCTACAGAGATTCAGCTAAAGATCTTATCAGCTGTGTTCAGGATCATAATCCCTGACAATACAGCAGAGAGGAGGCTGAGGCAGCTCTTTACCTCAGTGTTCTGAAGTAACTTGTCCTGCTGTGTGATTAGGACAGGTTTTGTGTGTACTAATAGCACAGCGGCCATTTTGTTTCTCCTAATGATTGTGTCCCAGACAAAACAAGGTATTTGGGAATATATTTATCATGAAGTAATATTTAAGTATTTTCATTTTCTTAATTCCCGGAGAACCCCTTTAAGTGTTTATGAGCTCTCAGGGGTTCAGAGTAAGGCTACATTCACATGACTTCAAAATGGTCCGTTTTTAATGGCTGTTTTTTTCACTGATGTCTTTCTGAGAAATAGCTGTTAAAAACTATCCCCTTCAATCGTATGGTGTCTGTCTGTGAAAATGGACATCTAAAAAAACGTTGGGTGTAACTACTATTGTTCTTACAAAAATGGCACATGGCCGTATGAGTATAGCCTATGGCTAAATGCAGACGATCAGGATTGCGTGCAGATTTTCAGCGCAGATTTGCGTGAGGAAAATCCACACTGTAGGTCATGTATATTGTATTCTATGAGAATTAAAAAATTCTTATGCACACGATGCAGATTTTTTCTGTGCGGATTTTGACCTACGGTGCAGATTTTAAAATCCGCAGCATGTCAATTTATTTTATTTTTCCTGAACTGATTTTCTCCATTGACTTCAATGGTGAGAGGAAAATCTGCACCAAATCTGCATGTAAATCTGCACCAATTGATGCGGATTGACTGCACGGATTTCCCTGCAAACACCTGCGGATTTCAGTGCGTATTGTCTGCACATAAATCCTGATCGTGTGCATTTACCCTTAAAGGGCTTCACATGGGCCCTCAGATCAGTTCCCTAAACAGAAAGCTACAGTCATGGCCAAAAGTTTTGAGAATGATACAAATATTAATTTTTACAAAGTCTACTGCTTCAGTTTTTATAATGGCAATTTGCATATACTCCAGAATGTTATAAAGAGTGATCAGCTTAACAGCAATTACTTGCAAAGTCAATATTTGCCTAGAAAATGAACTTTATCCCCAAAACACATTTCAACATCATTGCAGCCCTGCCTTAAAAGGACCAGCTAACATCGTTTCAGTGATTGCTCCATTAACACAGGTGTGGGTGTTGATGAGGACAGGGCTGGAGATCAATCTGTCATGATTAAGTAAGAATGACACCACTGGACACTTTAAAAGTAGGCTGGTGCTTGGCATCATTGTTTCTCTTCTGTTAACCATGGTTATCTCTAAAGAAAAACGTGTAGTCATCATTGCACTGCACAAAAATGGCCTAACAGGGAAGAGTATTGCAGCTAGAAAGATTGCACCTCAGCCAACAATCTATCGCATCATCAAGAACTTCAAGGAGAGAGGTTCCATTGTTGCCAAAAAGGCTCCAGGGCGCCCAAGAAAGACCAGCAAGCGCCAGGACCGTCTCTTAAAAGTGTTTCAGCTGCGGGATCGGGCTACCAGCAGTGCAGAGCTTACTCAGGAATGGCAGCAGTCAGGTGTGAGTGCATCTGCACGCACTGTGAGGCGGAGACTCTTGGAGCAAGGCCTGGTCTCAAGGAGGGCAGCAAAGAAGCCACTTCTCTCCAGAAAAAACATCAGGGACAGACTGATATTCTGCAAAAGATACAGGGAGTGGACTGCTGAGGACTGGGGTAAAGTCATTTTCTCTGATGAATCCCCTTTTCGATTGTTTGGGACATATGGAAAACAGCTTATTCGGAGAAGATGAGGTGAGCGCTACCACCAGTCTTGTCTCATGCCAACTGTAAAGCATCCTGAAACCATTCATGTGTGGGGTTGCTTCTCAGCCAAGGGAATCGGCTCTCTCACAGTCTTGCCTAAAAACACAGCCATGAATAAAGAATGGTACCAGAATGTCCTCCGAGAGCAACTTCTCCCAACCGTCCAAGAGCAGTTTGGCGATCAACAATGCCTTTACCAGCATGGTGGAGCACCTTGCCATAAAGCAAAGGTGATAACTAAATGGCTCAGGGAACAAAACATAGAGATTTTGGGTCCATGGCCTGGAAACTCCCCAGATCTTAATCCCATTGAGAAATTGTGGTCAATCATCAAGAGACGGGTGGACAAACAAAAACCTACAAATTCTGACAAAATGCAAGCATTGATTGTGCAAGAATGGACTGCTATCAGTCAGGATTTGGTCCAGAAGTTGATTGAGAGCATGCCAGGGAGAATTGCAGAGGTCCTGAAGAAGAAGGGTCAACACTGCAAATATTGACTTGCTGCATTAACTCATTCTAACTGTCAATATAAGCTTTTGTTACTCATAATAAGATTGCAATTATATTTCTGTATGTGATAAAAACATCTGACAAACACACATAAAAACCAGAGGGCAGCAGATCATGTGAAAATATAATATTTGTGTCATTCTCAAAACTTTTGGCCATGACTGTACTCTGTGCATAGATAGAAACTGATGGCTATAATGGGAAAATGGGTGAAAATTTTTAATAAAGACCAACTGAAAAAATCATTTTAGCCCAAAATGAGTAGAATGCAGTAATTTAATAAAAATGGCCCCAAAGGTGTTCATAGACTGTAATGTATTGCTGAATCTTTCTGAACTTTTAATGCTGTGGAGCCTGAGTTCACCTACACCACACTGAAGCACATGTTTATCACAGTGTTTTACAAGCTCTTCCTACAGGTTATGTATCACAGATGTAATAATGGAGACAATTTGTTAGTATGTACAGTAAAGTGCCGTACAAATAGAACTCACATAATGCACCCACTGTTTGTTTTTGTAGTCTCTTAATGTATTTGCTCTCAAAGTTTATACCAGAGTTTAACAGACAATCTTTGAAATTGTTGCCTGAGTGGGAGCAAAAACTCTGGTCCTGGACTTCAGTGTGAGAGCCCTGAAAACAGAACCATATATTTTTAAAGGTATGCTGTGTTAAAGGGTTATTTCTATTTTAAGGTACCCTTACCTCTTCTCTAGCTGTCAGTCAACAGCTGGGGTCACCCATCCTGGTCATGGCTGGTGAGGGGGGTGCTGGTTGCTGCATCCAGACAACTTACTGGTACTATAACATACTGCAGATTTTCCACCTGGGCAAATCCTCAGCATATCCGTCTTGTTTAAAGGGGCTGTCCACCATAACTGAAAAATTAAAGACCGGTAGTAAAGTACGTACAAAAAGAAAACAAAAAAACTTTTGCATGTTCTGCCTTTCCAACATCATGACTCCCATCCCTGCCAGACCGAATGATGTCCCATTTTTGGTTACGTGACTGCTGCAGCCAATCATTAGCCTCAGCGGTCATGTGTGCAAGAATGGCAACATGCAGTTAGATGTGGTTCATTTATACACTGTGTGCAGAATTATTAGGCAAATGAGTATTTTGATCACATCATCCTTTTTATACATGTTGTCCTACTCCATGCTGTATAGGCTTGAAAGCCAACTACCAATTAAGTAAATCAGGTGATGTGCATCTCTGTAATGAGGAGGGGTGTGGTCTAATGACATCAACACCCTATATAAGGTGTGCTTAATTATTAGGCAACTTCCTTTCCTTCCTTTCCAAAATGGGTCAGAAGAGAGATTTGACAGACTCTGAAAAGTCAAAAATTGTGAGATGTCTTGCAGAGGGATGCAGCAGTCTTGAAATTGCCAAACTTTTGAAGCGTGATCACCGTACAATCAAGCGTTTCATGGCAAATAGCCAACAGGATCGCAAGAAGCATGTTGAAAAAAAAAGGCGCAAAATAACTGCTCATGAATTGAGGAAAATCAAGCGTGAAGCTGCCAAGATGCCATTTGCCACCAGTTTTGCCATATTTCAGAGCTGCAACGTTACTGGAGTATCAAAAAGCACAAGGTATGCGATACTGAGGGACATGGCCAAGGTAAGGAAGGCTGAAAAACGACATAAGATGAAACATAAGATAAAACGTCAAGACTGGGCCAAGAAATATCTTAAGACTGATTTTTTAAGGTTTTATGGACTGATGAAATGAGAGTGACTCTTGATGGGCCAGATGGATAGACCTGAGGCTGGATCAGTAAAGGGCAGAGAGCTCCACTCCAACTCAGACGCCAGCAAGGTGGAGGTGGGATACTGGTATGGGCTGGTATCATCAAAGATGAACTTCTGGGACCTTTTCGGGTTGAGGATGGAGTAAAGCTCAACTCCCAGACCTACTGCCAGTTTCTGAAAGACACCTTCTTCAAGCAGTGGTACAGGAAGAAGTCGGTATCGTTCAAGAAAAACATGATTTTCATGCAGGACAATGCTCCATCACATGCATCCAAATACTCCACAGCGTGGCTGGCCAGTAAAGGTCTAAAAGAAGAAAAAATAATGACATGGCCCCCTTGTTCACCTGATCTGAACCCCATAGAGAACCTGTGGTCCCTCATAAAATGTGAGATCTACAGGGAGGGAAAACAGTATGCCTCTCGGAACAGTGTCTGGGAGGCTGTGGTGGCTGCTGCACGCAATGTTGATCCTAAACAGATCAAGCAACTGACAGAATCTATGGGTGGAAGGCTTTTGAGTGTCATCGTAAAGAAAGGTGGCGTATTGGTCACTGATTTTTTTTTTAATTTGGTTTACCTGGTGAAAATAAACAAGTGAGATGGGTATATATATGTTTTTTATTAAGTTGCCTAATAATTCTGCACAGTAATAGTTACCTGCACAAACAGATATCCTCCTAAGATATCCAAATCTAAAAAAGCCAAATCTAAAAAAAAACACTCCAACTTCCAAAAATATTAAGCTTAAGTCTAATATTAAGTCTTTTGGGTTGATTGAGAACATGTTCAATAATAAAAAGAATCCTCTCAAATACAACTTGCCTAATAATTCTGCACACAGTGTACATGAACACCGAGGTCAGTGATTGGCTGACTTGCTGTTTTTGCACATGCAAATGGTGAGGCCAGTGATTGCCTGCAGCAAATATGACCAAAAACGGGATATCATAACTTCTGGTCCAGCAAGAGTGAGGGCTGCTGTACTGGAACAGTGATATATTTAAGAGTTGATTTTTTTTTTGTATGCACTTCCTTGCTTGTCTGTATGCTTTCAGTTATGTCAGACAACCCCTTTAACCACTTCCAGTCTGCCCATTGACTATAAACGTCCTGGTAGTGGATCTCTATCTCTGAATGGACATTTTAAAACGTCCTTGAGCTTTGCCCCCTGTGTGCAGCACCTGCACATAGAAGCTCCATGACTCAGCTGCCTCCTGACAGCCAAGAACATGGAGCTTTAACCTGAGACCTTGTTTCCTGGCCTCCAGGCTTTTGATCACTCTGACCAGCTGTCAAAGCCATCACAAATGCTTGTACTATCTCCCTCTCATTACTGCCAGTCATAGAGCAGTTTACAACCACATATGGGGTGTTTCTGCAAACTTCAGAATCAGGAAAATAAATATTCAGGTTTGATTTGCGGTTTACCCTTGCTATCTTATAGGAAAAATGCATTAAAAATTGAAAATGCGCCAAAAAAATATATTTATTTTTAAATTTCACCTTCCTTCTGTTTTAATTCTTGTGGGAAATCTAAAGGGTTAAAAAACTTTGTAAAAATCAGTTTGGATTACATTGGGGGCTGTAGTTTCTAAAATATGTTCATTTATTGGAGGTTTCTATTATTTAAGCCCCTCAAAGTCACTTTAGAACTGCAAAGGTCCTGTAAAATTAACTATTGGAAATTTTCATGAAAATCTTAAAAATTACATCTAAAATTCGAAGCCTTCTAATGTCCTCAAAAAATAAAATAACATTTCCAAAATTATGCCAACATAAAGTGGACATGTGGTGAATGTTCATCAATAACAATTTTTTTTAGATATCCCTATGCAACTTAAAAGCAGAGAAATTAATATTTAAAAAATTGTGATTTTATTTTCAAAATGTTCTGTAAATTTTGGATTTTTTATAAATAAAGGTAAAATATATTGACTCAAATTTACCATTAACACAAAGTACAATGTGTCACAAGAAAACAATCTATGAATGGCTTGGATAAGTAAAAGCATTCCAAAGTTATTACCACATGAAGTGACACATGTCAGATTTGCAAAATTAGGCCTGGTCAGGAAGGGGGTAAATGGCCCGGATGGGAAGTGGTTAAAGCAGTTGTTGTCCCAGTACAAAAACGTATCCCCTATACACGGGATAGGGGATAAGTGTCTTGCAGGGGTTTGACCACTGAGACCTCGCCAATCACTACATACAGTGGGGAAAAAAAGTATTTAGTCAGCCACCAATTGTGCAAGTTCTCCCACTTAAAAAGATGAGAGAGGCCTGTAATTGACATCATGGGTAGACCTCAACTATGAGAGACAAAATGATTTTTAAAGAATTTATTTGCAAATTATGGTGGAAAATAAGTATTTGGTCAATAACAAAAGTTCATCTCAATACTTTGTTATATATCCTTTGTTGGCAAACATTTTCTGTAAGTTTTCACAATGTTGGTACACACTGTTGCTGGCATGTTGGCCCATTCCTCCATACAGATCTCCTCTAGAGTAGTGATGTTTTGGGGCTGTCGCTTGGTAACACGGACTTTCTACTCCCTCCAAAGGTTTTCTATGGGGTTGAGATCTGGAGACTGGCTAGGCCACTCCAGGACCTTGAAATGCTTCTTATGAAGTCACTCCTTCGTTGCCCTGGCGGTGTGCTTGGGATCATTGTCATGCTGAAAGACTCAGAGACGTTTCATCTTCAATTCCCTTGCTGATGGAAGGAGGTTTGCACTCAAAATCTCACAATACATGGCCCCATTTATTCTTTCATCCCCATTCTTTCACCCCCATGCTTCACAGTAGGTATGGTGTTCTTTGGATGCAATTCAGCATTCACTCTCCTCCAAACACGACAAGTTGTGTTTCTACCAAACGTTCTACTTTGGTTTCATCTGGAACATCCAAATGCTCTCTAGAAAACTTCAGACGGGCCCGGATATGTACTGGCTAAAGCAGGGGGACACGTCTGGCACTGCAGGATCTAAGTCCCTGGCGGCGTAGTGTGTTACTGACCGTAGCCTTTGCTACGTTGGTCCCTTCTTTCTGCAGGTCATTCACTAGGTCCCCCCGTGTGGTTCTGGGATTTTTGCTCACAGTTCTTGTGATCATTTTGACCCCACGGGGTGAGATCTTGTGTGGAGCCCCTGATTCAGGGAGATTATCAGTGGTCTTGTATGTCTTCCATTTTCTAATTATTGTTCCCACAGATGATTTCTTTACACCAAGCTGCTTGCCTATTGCAGATTCAGTCTTCCCAACCTGGTGCAGGTCTAAAATTTTGTTTCTGGTGTACTTCGACAGCTCTTTGGTCTTCACCATAGTGGAGTTTGGAGTGTGACTGTTTGAGGTTGTAGACAGGTGCCTTTTATACTAATGACAAGTTCAAACAGGTGCCATTACTACAGGTAATGAATGGAGGACAGAAGAGGTTACAGGTCTGTGAGAGCCAGAAATCTTGCTTGTTTGTAGGTGACCAAATAATTATTTTCCACTATAATTTGCAAATAAATTCATTAAAAATCAGACAATGTGATTTTCTGGATTTGTTTTCTCATTTTGTCTTTCATAGTTGAGGTCTTCCTATAATATCAATTACAGGCCTCTATTATCTTTTTAAGTGGGAGAACTTGCACAATTGTTGGCTGACTAAATACTTTTTTCCCCACTGTACAATAGAAGTCCTTGGCTATCTCTGGCAGCCCCAGAGCGTTAAATGGGACGGTAGCATGCATGCATTTCTGTCGCTCCATTCAAACAGAGGAACAGAGGCCCCCTTTCTACCGACCCAGGCCCCTACCGACCAGACATTTATCCTCTATCCTCTGGATAAGGCCTCTGTCACACGACAGTATTTTTTGCTGATAAGATGCGGACCGATTCATTTCTATGGGTCCGCAAAAAATACTGACTGCACATTGTGTGCTGTCCGCATCCGTATGTCTGTTCCGTAGCCTGCAAAAAAAATAGAACATGTCCTATTCTTGTCCGTTTTGCGGACAAGGATAGGCATTGTTACAATGGATCCACAAAAAAAACGGATGCCATACAGACATCATCCATTTTTTTTACAGATTCGCAATTTGTGGACTGCAAAACACAGCGTTCGTGTGAAAGTAGCCTAAGGGATAAGTTGATGTAAAAGGACAACCACTTTCACTTTTCAGGAGTCCAAAAAGTTGACTGCCCTGGGTTCTTTCATTGAAGAACTACTTCAAAGGACTCATGTGCATAGCAATATTATGGTTATGTTTCAATTAAAGGGGTTATCCCATGACTAATGTAAAAAATGAAAATCAGACAATATACAGTACATGACAATCTCTTTCTAACAAAGATAGAACTAGTCATGTACCTCACATGGGTCCAGAGATCTCCACATTCATTGCTCTTGTAGATTTATATCCATTTATATACAGATACATTTTATTGAATAACTCAGTGTCTATGCTAAATGTTTAATTACTAAATTACAAAAGTATTCAAATATTTTACGTGGGACAACCCCTTTAAGTCTAATTTGTATAATGCCATAAATACAAACCTATATAATGTGTGCCTCCAATATCATAAGGAGGCATTTTCTCAGTTGAGTTCATAGTCCAGAGGCATCATATGGCAGTAAATGGACTGGCTACGTATTCCAGTCCTATAATTTGAGCTTTATGGATGCTCTAAAAATAGAAAACACATGAGTGTTCGATTTTCCATCTAAGTCCAGTGGCAGGTACTGCACCTCAAGGTACTCAATGAATGTGCTATTGTTGAAGTATCACAATATATCAGCGGAGACGTCAAGTAGAAAAAAGCCCGACTTCTATAAATACAGAGTGTAAAACGGCAGGTGCAAAAACTTGTTCGGTCCCCCCATCATTTTATTAACTGTTTTCTCTTTCATATGCTCATGGTGCTCTGTATGCTCAATGTTTCAACTGCAATTACAGTCTTGAAATATACATACATATGTTCTTTTTTTCCAACTCGCTCATGGTGAAAATTATTGCCGACAATTTAATTACAAATTCAGCAAGAGAGGTAAGACCATTAACCCACAATTTCTTTTTTTTACAGCATGGATTTCTTTGTGAAGATATTGAATTTTACATTTCTCAGTGCTGGGCAGGCTTTTTAATAACATGTTATGTAACAGCTTTTATATGGGTAATAGAATTTTTCCTAACGTTTTCCTTAAAATGAGAAGTGATTTATGGGTCCAGTTTCCATTAAACAAACTGAAATCTTCTGGCAGTCAGTAATTTGAGCACCTCCTTTTTTATGGCAGGAATCCAACAACTTCATTTGGAAGGTATGTTACTGCATTTATAATTCATAAAACTGTTGGCATTGATCCCATAAAGCAACGTAGGGAAGGAGAATCTTCTCTTGCAGTTCAAAAGCATTTGCACACTCTATTTGCTACGCCGCTAACTTTTTTTACAACCATTTTCTGTTTTTCTAAAATATTATTTTAGAGGAAATTATTTGTTGAATGAGTTTTGGTGATGAAACAAAAATATATAATGATAAATCATAACAGGGGAAAGAATAAATGGCTATACATTATGGATAAATTAACAAGGAACTTGGGTGGGGGCATAAATAAAAGTCCCAAACAGGCTGTTTGCAACTTTTTAAATGCCACTTTTGTTGTAAGTGGCATTTTTCACAGACATATTTATCTTCATTGGCGACAGTTTTCTGGCAAAAATGAAGACAGAAATCTATGGCAGCTCCCGGCGCATGCGCAGTAGCGCTTGCAGTGTAGACACTGCAAGCGCTACTGCGCATGCGCCGGGAAAATTTTAGGGCGCAGGCGCGAGAGTTCAGCGCTAGACTTACCAGTCTAGCGCTGTCTATCAAATACAGAAAGAGGCGTGATTAGAGACAGGGGACGTGCCTCGGGCCCGGGGGGGCGGTGAAGGAGCGGTGCTCCAGAGGAAAGAGGCCGCCCCCCGGTGCTCCGATGGCTCATTAGCATACTTTTTAAAGTTTAAATTTCTACGCGACCACTGCGCAGAACTCTGCATGAAAGGTATGATTTTAAAAGTTGTCACTAGGCCTTGTAACCTATATATTTAAATACATAGGTTACAACCTAGTGACAGAGCCTCTTTAAAGGGGTTCAACGGGAATTAAGAAAATGAAAATACGCAAATATTACTAAATATATTTCCAAATACCTTTCATTAGTTATAATAGCTTGTTTTGTCTAGGGAGCAATGATTAGGAGAAACAAAATGGCCGCTATACTATTAGTACACACAGAACCTGTCCTAATCGCACAGCAGGAAAGTTACTTCACAACACTGAGGCAAAGAGCTGCTTCATCCTCCTCTCTGCTCTACTTATCAGGGATTATGATCCTGAATACAGTTTAATATGATATTTAGCTGAATCTCTGTAGGAATGGAGTTCATGAGGAGACATGAAGTACAGAGAGGACGGACAGAACAGACTGTGGTAATTGAGACTGCATACAAGTGCTGCTTATCAGCCACATCTGCTCATGAACTTCATTGCTACAGAGACTCAGCTAAAGATCTTATCACCTGTATTCAGGATCATAACCCCTGACGAGCAGAGCAGAGAGGAGGATGGGGCATCTCTTTACCTCAGTGTTGTGAAGTAACTTGTCCTGCTGTGTGATTAGGACAGTTTTTTGGTGTACTAATAGGATGGCGGCCATTTTATTTCTCCTAATGATTGCTCCCCAGACAAAACAAGCCATTATAACTAATGAAAGGTATTTGGGAATATATTTATAATGAAGTAATATTTAAATATTTTGATTTTCTTAATTCCCGGAGAACCCCTTTAAGAGGCATGCACCTCATCATAAATTAGGCACATCTTCTAGCAGCGCAGGGGATATCAAAGACCGGTGTAAACCGCTGGTCTTTGATGAATCTCCCCCTACATCTTCTCAAGAATTCTTTAAAATGCTAAATTTCAGAGGGATCCCCAAGTTCAGGAGTAGGTACACTTCCAACTTCTGATTTAAGCATAATGCTTTTTTGCTGTGTCTCGCCAAAAAACTACAAATACCCTGACAAATACCTCAGGTGCTATGTCCCTTCATCCACTAAAGTGACTATAAAGAGACTATAGCACACCGTAAAGACCAAGGACCCCTTCAAGGCACCCTGGGCCTCCTTCAGCAGACTTAAAGGGGATATCCCCCAATACAGCCTTAACCTCTATCCACAGCATTGATGGTAGTTCGACTTCTGGGACTCCAAAATCACAAGAACGGGAGTCCTGTACCCCAAATGAATAGAGTGGTAGCTTGTGTCTTCCTCTCCCTGCCCCACTGAAATCCAACCTCCAGCATCCAATCACAGGCAGCAGCAGTAACCTGATCCTCTTGCATCACATGACCTTTGTCATGGCACAAGGGGAACAGGTCACCGCTGCAGCCTGTGATTGGCGGCAGTGGTCAATCCCCCACCCACCCTCAATACAATGCATTTCTATTTCTGGCAGTCCCACAAAGAGTGGCTGCAGGAATATGCAACCTCAACCTGCATCTCTCTTCATTTGTGGGAAAACCCACAGGCATTCTATATAATTGCCCCTTCCATTGGAGACAGTGCCTTGCACTTGCCCTGTACTCTTATGGTGTTATATGGTCCCTCACCTAACTTCCAGTTCT
Organism: Rhinella marina; assembly: GCA_900303285.1. Taxonomy (NCBI): domain Eukaryota; kingdom Metazoa; phylum Chordata; class Amphibia; order Anura; family Bufonidae; genus Rhinella; species Rhinella marina. Next base: position 268,070 of record ONZH01028240.1, read on the forward strand.
TATCTGCATCTCAGAAACAGTCCACTAGTGGGATTGCCAGTACCAGTAGCATACTTTTATCTGAGGTTTGCATATGTTTCTACCCTCTGAGGTGCTATTTTTTTAGATCTTCAGAGCTACTATGTATCTTCAGAGATGCAGACTTCTAATTTTGAGTCCTTGAGGCTTATGTAGGTTTGCAACACTTTTGTATCTCCTTGAAAGTTCTCACCTGGGCCCCTAGGCTCCCCTTGCAAGCACATGCCTTAAAGCACAAGATATATATTGTGCCTTGTCCTCAACATGATGCTGTACCATATCTTATAGTCAAAGACTGGCACGTGGCAATCTGTTGTGTAGTTCTTGTCTGTCTGTGATTTCAGTTGCTACGAGTATCTGCTGTCTAACACCCCTAGCATCAGTCCAGCTCCCATACGCTATCAGCTGTGACTCCTGAATTTACACTCTGGCATGGCAATAAGACTACACCACTACAGCAGTAAACAACTCAGGTCTACAACTAGTAACCCTGCATGGTTCTGCCTGATGTGGCCCAGGACCAAATCACTGCCCTTGTCCAAACTTCCCCAGCACCATTTGCAGTCACCTAGTACATGAGAAACCACCATGCATATACTCTAATACAGTCAGCAATACTGGACATTTCCAAAATTGAATGCAAGTAAAAGGCCATGGCCACAGCAGTGACTTGCCTGGTCTTTTCCTGCATGTCAAGAGGGGACCACAAGGAAGAGACCAGATTGGGACTTGGCACGCATTGGAATGGGCGCAGTGAGGAATTTAAGGTCATTATTGCTTGTTTTTTTCCACCCATTCAGAGATTTTTGCAAGCGATTTGCAACCTCTAGTATGTCTAGGGTCTTAGGTAGTTGAGGCATCTTGATGTAATAGTATGTCAAGTATGTTGGAGGGGGTTATTTACTGAAGTTATTGTTGGCCCTTGAGTGGTATGTGTGGCTCCCTACTCTAGGATGGCTGAAGCAATGCAGTCGGACAAAGGTGGAACTTATAACAGGAATTTCTACTTCTCCCGCAGATGCCTGTGACATCAATACACATCCAGTCATGGTCTCAATACACACAGGACGTTGCACCCACATTAGTGAACATTATATCTGGTTACCATGGTGGCTTCTCTCAGTGATCTAAGGCACATAATAAGACATATCTCATAGCATGACAACATGGCATAGCATATAAAGGTGCAATTTACATGGCTCACAAGTGCTGGGAGATATAATATAGCATGCACAAACATCACAAATGTATTGCTGGTGTGTCCCCAGGAATAGTCACATAAAAGTTTAACAGTTCAACACAGTCAAAAGTAACTCATAGCAATCAACACAGAAAAAGATACAAAACAGGGACTGCCACTATGTGACCACCAGTGGAGGGACTGCTGTAATACATGGCTACAGTTCTGCTGCAATTGCTTGGAATGGAGAGAATTATAACCCTAACAGTTGAGTTTGTGAATGCCACATTCAAGCTTGATCTCAGCACTGTACATTGGGGGAGGGGATGCTTGTAGCCATGATCACCAGTCCCAGCGACATGATTGCTGGGCTGGTAGCACTATGGAGGCATCCTGGGACTAGATAAAGATCTCGAGGTCTGACTCTTAGGTAGGGTGACCAGATCTGGGTTTCTGAAAAGGAGGACACCCCCCCCTCCCCGCCCCGAAAAAAAAGGTGTGCTCCTTTTCAGAAATAAAATAATAAAGGGAAATTCAGGTCCCCCCATTCCCTGGGGTATAGTGTAATGCCATTACACTATACCCCAGGGAATGGGGACCCGAACTTCCCTTTATTATTTTCCGTTATAACAGAAAATAATTGTTAAATGGCCCTTAGAGGTTAAAAATAATTTTAAAAAACTTACCTTTTCCACTTGTTCGCGGCACAGCCGGTCCGGTGTCTTCTTTCTTCTTTCACCTTGCAGGACCTGCAAAGGGACCTTTGGTGACGTCACCGCACGGTGAGCGCGCTCACCACGTGGTGACCGGCGGGTGACGTCACCAAAGGTCCTTTTGCAGGTCCTGCAAGTCCGGGAAAGAAGAAAGAAGACACCGGACCGGCTGCGCTGCGAACAAGTGGAAAAGGTAAGTTTGTTTTTATTATTTTTAACCCTAAAGGCCATTTTAAAAGTTAAAATGACTTTGTTGGACTGCCTCAAACTGTTTGAGTCAAACATAAATTATGTTTGACTCAAACAGTTTGAGGCAGTCCAACAAAATCCAGGACGATTTTCCAATTCCCCCCGGACATTTTTTTAATGTCCAAAAGTAGGACATGTCCAGGGAAAAGAGGACGTCTGGTCACCCTACTCTTAGGCTACTTTCACATTAGCGTTTTATTTTTCCGGTATTGAGTTCCGTCATAGGGGCTCAATACCGGAAAAAAACACTTCAGTTTTGCCCCCATTCATTGTCAATGGGGACAAAACTGAACTGAAGAGAACGGAATGCTCCTAAAAGCATTCCATTCAGTTCTCTTCAGTCTCCAGACCGGAGAGCAAACCGCAACATGCTGCAGTTTGCTCTCCGGTCTGGGCATCCGCACCAAGACGGATCCGGAATGTCCCCCAATGCAAGTCAATGGGGACGGATCCGTTCATTGTAACACAATAGTAAACGGATCCGTCCTCCATTGACTTTCAATGGAGTTCATGACTGATCCATCCCTTTACATTTTCCCTGTCAGCTCCCTCCTCCCTCCAGCAGGTGGCGCTGTGGTCGCTGGGACAGGTCGGGAGCTGCAGGGAAAGGTAAGTTTAACCCCCCCCCTCCTCAACACAGTGTCTTACATGTGTGGGGCCGGAGCATAGTTCCAGCCCCACACGTGTACCTGCGGCAGCACGGATCCGGCGGCACCCTTTACCCGCCGGATCCGTGCTGCCACAAGTGTGAAAGAGGCCATATAGCTTGTTAGGATATACCAGTGGTGTGTCTTACTAAGTGCCGGTGCATATTTTTACGCTCAAGTACACTATACATAAGCTTGCCATTTTTTTTCTTTTTTTAATAAAATGATGATTAATGTAGATTACAGGATTTAAAAAAAAAGTAATAAAAGGTAAGTATTATAAAAAATGTAATCATTAATGAGCTACTAAGTAATACATGTAATCCCACAATTTCTGCTACTAACAATTTCTTGAAATATTTTTATGGGTTGGGAGGGACTCTTTTTTTCTTTGTTACAGAGATTCAAAATCCCTTGATTCACTTCACAGAGCCAGAGAATCTGTCACCAGCTTTATGTAGCCTTATCTGAGGGCAGCATGAACAGGTGACAGACCACGGCTAAAACCCTGGGTCACTTACTTAAACTGAGCCATTCATTTTGCTAAAATCAGTGCTGTGGTCCCTCAAGATACAATGGCCTCATGATACGATATTTTCAATTTACAATGGTTTTTCCTGGGCCATCGTATGTTGAAACTAGACTCAACATGCAATGGCTCAGATTCAGATCCAACCAATGAATATGGCCACTTCTCTGATAAAACACCTGTATTGGGTATATAGTAGCTCCTCTTTACAGTACAGTGCGGTACTATATCTCCTGTACTGCCCTCTGTCTGTGCCTTTGGATGTCAGGTCAGGACAGCTCCATTTTATTTTTCTGGTACACTTTGTGCTATACGGGTCCTTGAAGAAGGTCCTGTCTTCATTATAGAAAGTGATTTGAACAGATCCAAGTCTGCTCTTAAAGGATAACCAGCAGCATCCTCTGCTCAGCCTGCTGTAGTAGTGGCTATGAGAAAGAATGGGAGGAGGAATCCTGCATATATCCATTATATTTAATGCTATTGGTATCAGAAGAGTGAAGCTCCAACCCTTATAAAGATAGAACTGAACTTGATAGTCCATTGCTTAGCAGAAGATGGAGGTGTCTGCTCGGTGGCTGTCCTCTGACCTCTCCTTGAGCATGTCAGCTTGACTGACAGGTATCTACCTATGTATGCATAAGGAGAGACCTGTCAATCAAGCAGAGTTGGGTGGAGAGGCGCCAGAGAGGAGCCACCCAATGGCCACTGCTTCCCGTAAACCACTCTTTTACAACCTGTTTTCTCTGAAAAACCGTCACGTTTTAGAGTAAAAGATAGTTCTTTATAATGGGACGACCTGTTAGTGTTTCATGCTGTCTGTGGTTAGGGCGGTATAAATGTTCTAAGGCGCGGGACGCCCATCTATGAGCCAGAGTGGAGAACTAATATTGCTTGAGGTCTCCTGAGCTGAACCTCTGCTCCAGCTGCATTGGCTCGCCTCTCACATTAACGGAGCTGCCTGAGGCGAGACAACTGTTTTAAATAGATTGATTCTCGAAAATACCCTAAAGCTATTAAAATAGAATACATTGAAACCAATAGCATTGTATGCTTGACAGACTAGTCTTTGTGTGGTCCCTATGTACCATAACTGCTTCAGCCTGGTAGGGTTTACAGTATATATCCAGTACGTTAGACAGCATACAGGTGTGCAATATAGAGACTGATTCAATATGTGACCATATTCTTTATTACAGATCATCATCCTTTCCAGAAATACTCAAGCATAGATAAGCTTTAGGTCCATATGTACTATAGCTGCTTCAGTCTGGTAGGATTTACGGTATATAGTCAGTATATTAGAGAACATTCAGAATGAACAGTTTATGCAATATAGAGACTGATTCAATATGTTACCATTAGGGGCGTAGCTATAGGGGAAGCAGGGTGAGCAGCTGCTTTGGGGCCCGCACTCAGAAGGGGCCCACCCAGGATGAGGATTAAAAGATTTTATTGTAAGGGTCTCCTCAACAGTATGGTATGAGAGAGGGATCTTGACTAGATGCAAGAGTGGAGGATGCACAGGAGGAGGGGGTTGAGAAGAAGTTGCTTGTGGGTCAGGGGCCGTTCAAAAATTTGCTTTGCGGCCCAGTCATTTCTAGTTACGCCACTGGTGACCATATTCTTTATTCTATCCATTCCAGAAATGCTCTCGTCTCCTGAATAGTCTAGCATAGACAAGTCTTTGGTCCCTATGTACTATAACTGCTTCAGCCTAGTAGGGTTATTTGTATATATATATATATATATATATATATATATATATATATATTGTGGGGATTCGCTCTGGTAGGCAGGGTAAGCGGACGCAGAACACAGGCACAAAAACCAGTTCTCAATCCACCTGCAGTGTTTTATTCACACACGCAGGTATAACAGTACATCAAAAAACAACTTCACGTGAGTTGAAAGTCCTGGTGTTCATTCACACCATGATGCAGGTTCTGCATAAAGAGTCCATTTACAGAAATATAATCCCCCGTCCTCCCAGACAGGTCTTCAGCCTTCATTCAGGCACCAGCCTTCCCCCTCTGCTGTAGTTTGGCTGGCTTTTTAAAACAGTTTGGTGTCGGCAAAGCCTGGACCGGCACCTACAATCCAGTCCGATGCTTGACTTCACCTGGCTGTCAATCAGCCCAGCAGCACATGCTGGGAGGAAAATACCTTCCCTCAAGCAACAGACCTTTCAGTATGTCACAATATATATATATATATATATATATATATATATATATATATATCTCCAGAGAGCATTCAGAAGGAACAGGTGTGTGCAATATAGAGGCTGATTCAATATGTGACCATCAGGGGCGTAGCTATAGGGGAAGTTGGGGGAGGAGCTGCTTTGGGGCCGTACTCAGAAGGGGCCCATCCAGGATGAGGACTAAAAGATTTTATTGTCAGAGAGTCAATATCACTCTCTCAGACCATACTGTTGAGGGGGCCTCAACAGTATGGTATGAGAGAGGGATCTTGACTAGATGCAAGAGTGGAGGATGCACAGGAGGAGGGGGTTGCGAAGAAGTTGCTTGGGGGTCAGGGGCCCGCTCAGAAAATTTGCTTTGGTGCCCAGTCATTTCTAGTTACACCGCTGGTGACCATATTCTTTATTACAGGTCATTATCCATTCCAAAAACGCTCTCTTCTCCTAAATATTCTAGCATAGACACGTCTTTGGTCCCTATGTACTATAGCTGCTTCGGCCTGGCAGGGTTTACAGTATATATATCCAGTGTGTTAGATAGCATACAGAAGGAACAGGAGTGCAATATAGAGACTGATTCAGTATGTGACCTTATTCTTTATTACAGGTCATCATCCATGCCAGAGATGCTCTTTTCTCCTCATACTCTAGGGTAGACTAGTCTTTGGTCCCTGTGTACTATAGCTGCTTCAGCCTGGTAGGGTTTACGGTATATATCCAGTATATTAGAGAGCATTCAGAAGGAACAGGTGTGCAATATAGAGACTGATTCAGTATGTGACCTTATTCTTTATTACAGGTCATCATCCATGCCAGAGACGGTCTCTTCTCCTCATACTCTACCATAGACTTTATAGGGAAGTATTTAATAGTCTTTAAAGTGAATCGCTGAGACCACGAGGAGCAGAGGAGCACTTGGTCAATGTTTTGCACGAATATTTGGCAGAGTCTTAGAACTGTTATTCTTGTCCATGTAGCAAGCAGGGCGTGTTGTCTGTCCCAAATGAATTGCGGCTTAGTGTTTATTATGTTTAGACCCTTGCTCTTCCCTCGTCTGAGGGCCTCACTTGTCACATTCTCTTCTCCCGCGCTGTTTGTCATACCAGTGATTCTCAGATGCTCATCACTGGTTATTTTTAGCTATGTGCTCTCGCCTAAATAAAAACCGTACATGGGAAATGAAAGCCCCACCTCAGTCTTGAGCGAGTCCACATGTACGGTAATAGCTGGATATGCAACCCCACGAGGTGGACGAGCAATGACACAATAGATGAAACTCTTAAAAGCATCCTGATACATTCACCTTCTACTTGAAGGCATGTAAAAAGTCATTGGTTTAATCTTCTCTTTAGAAGGCCACCACATCTACACCAACAACCTTCACATTCAACAACAATTATATTTGTATCTTCCACGGCTGCTGCTGGCATTGCTGAGATGCAAGGCATTATTTACTGACCATGCACTTCAATTAAAGGTCATGCTAATGAAGAAACTTGGCTTGCCCTCAAAATACACTATAGGATCTGATTTGGAATAAGACTTCACAAAGTGCTACGGATGATGGATTCTTGAAGCATCACAAGCCTGCTGAAGTCATTCTGGAAGCTTTGTATAACAGGTGCACTGGCCTGTATTAAAGGAAGGCTTGTGGAGGATATTTCAGACATGCTGAATCTGAAGGAAATGACATCTTCCTTTGTGAATTTTATTGAAAAAACATAATACAGAAAAAGACTTGTATAATTATCAGTGTCTCAGGCTCTTAGGGTGGTTTTTAGTCCTTAAATTAAAGGTGTTGTGTCACTTCAGCAAATGGCATTTATCATGTACGTAAAGTTAATACAAGGCACTTACTAATGTATTGTGATTGTCTAGATTGCCTCCTTTGCTGGCTGGATTCATTTTTCCATTGTAATTATACACTGCTTGTTTCCAGAGGTTACAGCCACCACTACAGCACATACAAGGTGATCAGGATGGGAGCTGCTGTAAATGCGTGCCTATACTGCCTATACCATAGAGGCAGACACTTTTTCCTGTATTGTGCAAGCACAACCACTGCTGCCGGATGCAGGGTGGTCTTACCCGCTGGATGCGAGCAGTGTATGATGTGATGGAAAAATGAATCCAGCCAGCAAAGGAGGCAATATGGACAATCACGATACATTAGTTAGTGTCTTGTATTAACTTTGTCTACATGATAAATGTATTTGATTTTAGTTGGAGAGAGGTAGAATAAAGGGGTATTCAGGTTTACAGAGATTTATCCCCTATCCACAGGGGGGATCCAACCACTGGGACCCCCACCGATCACGAGAACATGGATATAACTGAGCGCTATCTCTGGCACTCCCATAAAAATTAATGGAGCAGTGGTGTATATTTATCTCAGAGGCAGGGGCATAGCTAATGGCTCATGGGCCCTGGTGCAAGACTTAAGCTGGGGCCCCCTTCCCTCAGTACTTTATGGCCAGGGCCAGAGAGGCAAATGGCCTTCATGCTGCCGGAGGCAAAAATTGAACTGGCAACCCCCCCATGCCAAATTCTTGACCTAAACCCTTCCCTCCAGCCATAGATGTGCCTTGATCAGCATGCATTTTCTATAATACTGGTGTCTTTTTATGCAGCACAAGGGTCTTTGGGGCCCCTCAGGCTCCTGGGCTGGGTAGCGACTGATACCTCTGCACCCCCTATAGCTACGCCCATGCTCAGAGGGGATCCATGGGGTATGGGGCCCCCGTTCTTGTGATCTGTGCAGGTCTCAGCAGTAAGACCCCCACTGATCTAATAATTATCCCCTATCCTGTGGATAGGGAATAACTTTATGTAACCGGAACAACCTCACATCACCATTGTGAAAACGTAACTGCCCCCTTAAAATTAATAACAGCATTCACCTTATTTAGCACAAACCCAACTCTCCCTATACATTAGATATCAATCTTAAATGGTTATTTCAACACACTTTGCATAAGTTCACAGTAACAGCAAACATCAGAAATCTATATAGAAAGTTATATATTTCATTAAAGAAATATGCCTTTTTCAGTCTTTCATTTTTTTTTCTGTTTCGGACACTTTTTCTTCGGCACTGATCACTCACTCCCCGTTTCGTCGGTAAAATTTGCCTTGAGAGAGAAATTATATAGATTAAAAAAAAAAGTCTATAAAGAGGGGGAGGAGGGAGCAGCCGGAGCGAGAGAGGCACAGACACAAAGGGGCACATTTATTAAGATGTTTTTGACGCCAGTCTTAATAAAACCCAGGGGCGTCACTACCATAGCGGCAGACCATGTGGCTGCTATGGAACCCAGGGCAAGAGGGGGCCCAGTCTTAGTTGGGATCATCTCCTCAGGACTCCACCCTCTAAAGGAACAATTTTTAGCAAATGAAGCAGTGGAAAAATAGCCCAAGGGTCATTGAAAAGGGTTTAGGCAGAAACCCTTCTATCCTGTGTGGGGAGCCTGGTTTGATCCTTGCTATCGGGCCTTTACTTCTCTATGTATGCCACTGACAAACCCCTAAGCTAGTAGTGGTTCTGCCAAAGTTATGAAGAGACACCGGCCTCTTCATAACTTTGGCTGATCCTCCGCCAGTTCTGAATGTAAGACAGCTTACTTGCTGTCTTACATTTAGACCTTTTTCTACGCCTAAAACAGGCATAGAAAATGGTAAATGAAACGGTAAATGAAACGGTCCTGCTGGCCCATTCTCGCCCAGGCCACGCCCACAATTCTAGACCTGGCATGAGCTGGGAGAAGTCACCGCAATGTGCGCCTGAAATACACCTAATATAGGCATATTTTGGCTTAATAAATGACCCCCAAAGACTCTGCTGTGCCTGGTTCTAGTGCTAGCTACAACACTCAGTACTCATGTATGACATTTTCAGTGATTCTAGGTGTATGTATGACAGAGTTAGGGGAGCAGGAAATCCTCTTCTTCCTCATCTGCACATGCAACATCTTATTTTGAAATGTCAGCTTAATAAGACTTTAAAGATATTTTCCCAGAATTAGCATTCATCACTTATCCACAGGATAGGTGATATATGTCTGATCTCACCACCAACTGTCATTCTTGGTAAGGCATTTGAATTTTATATACTCTGTTCCCTCTGTTATAGTACGCTTCACATTGCGCGTGCAAATTAGTATTTCTGACTTTGATGCTCAAACATCCCTAACTTGCCCTTTACACCCTCAGATTTTCCCCTGTCCCTCTCCATATCTTCATTTGCTTCTACTTTGTTCCATTACCCACCTTCCTCTTTTCCTAAGCCTAATACGCCTTTTACGACTCCACAAATTATATGATCATGATCATACTCCTGCTCAATCCTAAACAGGAGGAAAACATTTTTATAAATAAAGGTATAACCATATTACGAGTCAGAAGAATCCAGCTTACTGTGACTAATCTTTCATCCAGAACAAAGTGGCCCCAAACAATAACTTTGAAATCAGTAATTTTATTTGTCTAATTGGCATTTACCACCTTCTTGCTATTCCCAATGAATTTTCTTTAGCCAAAACTAAAAACATTTGCAGTTTTCTGGTCATTATTGTGGGATATTTGTGATTTCCTTGATGAGTTGACCCAGTGCCCATTTAGTCATTCTGGCAGAACAGCTACTTCTGAGAATATATACTACTCTGGGGAGATTTATTAAACTGTCTAAAAGAAAAGCTGTCTTTGTTTCCAATAACAACTAATCACCAGACACCTTTCATTTCTGATTCTGCTGTCAAAATATTAAAGCTGTGCTGTGATTGGTTGCTAAGGGCAAAAAAGACAATTTATCTTTTAGACACTTTCCGTGAGGCTCATTGGCCCTGATTTATCACACCTTCACTCCAGAATTCTGTCTTCAAAAAGTCGCACGATAGGGCTTTTGCGACTTTTTTGCGCATTTTTTTGCGACTTTTTGCATGTGTACACAACTCACTCCAGTTTGTAATATGGGTGGAAAAGTGGGTGTGGTTAGCCATGTTAATGAGTTTCACTCCAGATTTATCATTGCGACTTTTTAAAAAAAGTCGCAAAATAGTCGCAATCTCACTCCAGGAGGAGGGTGGAGTAGGAAAAGTGGAGTAGCTTCTCTAGACAGAAGTGTTAGGTTTAAGGACAAGACACATTTATCAAACAACCTGTGACGTTTGATAAATGTGGCAGAAAGTACTCCAACACAGACTGAAGCAAAACTGACTTCAAATATTTTCCTAATGATAAATTCCCCCCTTTGTATTCAAAGAAGAAGAAACAGCTTGTAGCCCATTCTAGATGTATGTATCAGTCTAGATATATTAGTCGGCATGTCTTCTGGAATTCCCATAGCAAACTTTTCTCATGGAAACACTGTTCTGACTGTTGTAGAGTAGGAGGAGCTGAACGATTGATATATATTGTTTTGTCAGAGAAGATTTAGTAAAACTTGTACTTCATTCATTTATATTCCTGCTCATTCTGGGCTTTGAAGTCCAGGAGGCGGAGCTATCAGTGATTGACAGGTCTCTCTGTATACACAGTCATAGAGGGAAGGCTGTCAATCACTGATAGGACCGCCTCCTGGACTTCAAAGCCCAGAGTGAGCAGGAATATAAATTAATAAATACAAGTTATACTGAATCTTTTTCCTATAAAACTATATATCAATCTTCTCCGCTCCTCCTGCTCTATAACATGCTGTCTTCAGCTCAGACACCATGTTCAACGTGGCAGTTTCCCTTTAAGAATCACCACATAGTAAGGTTTAGTGTAAGCCGTGGTTTAGAGAAGGCTGCGCTTCTGCCCGGTTGAATCCTGAGTGGCAAAAATATATGCAAAATAAATAGTTTTTATGAACTTCATAAACAACCTATAATTGTACCAAGGTCACATTATGGGGGAAGTTACGGTAAGGTGGATGCACAGTTACAAAAAATGTCTTCCTGGATCTCATTTTTTATCACACTTCATAAATAACTTTATGCTGTACTTCAGAAGATGTAAGAAACTACAGAAGAATTAAGGTTTATTATTTCTGGCTGTAAGTGTAAAATTCAAAATTACTTTCCTAGTTAAACCGCTCAATAAATTTACACTTTTTATGAAAATTCTTGGCACAAAATGAAACCTAGTAGAGCACCACACCTAGGTTAACTTGCTTGAAACAATGGAAAATAATGGAGCTTAGGCTTCGTTCTCATCTGCATAGGACGTTCTCACACATTTCATCAAAAATTCAGGACAAAATTACCAACGCAGTGTAGTAGAAACCAGATGACCCAGTGTACTCAGTCCATCAGGCGCTACTGGTACTTGTCATATCACAGCTCCAGCACTGCCATTAATTTTGCTTTTCTGTTACTATTATGGAACAGAAAAACAGAAAGAACAGCATGTATGTGAACCCAAACTTTGAGTATGTATGGAAGCTTAAATATACGTAAATGGTCACTAACTTTTCACACAGCTTTGCATAGATCAATAGTACAAGTGGTGACCGTAAGAAACTTTGTGATATATCTCATAGGAGAGAAATGTCTCCTTCTCCCTTTATCAGATGTTTACCCCCACTCTTTCCTCTGGCACCTACTAAATGATTTTCTATTTAAAATTTCTCAGGATGGTGCAACTCTCTGAAAGATCAGATTACACATGTCAATACCAGTCTATGGAGAGGAGAGGGGGGAGGGGAGAGCAGAAACAAAGAGACACAGGAGAGACACAAATAGCCAAAGAGACAGTTTCTGTTTCTGTCGAAGCACTTTATTCACATCAGTACAGGTCAGTACTTATCTGAATGTCCTACATGTACCTGTGACTGCTTTTGAGTGAATGTGATAAAGTTAGAAAGAAGATTCTCCTCTACTTTCTATGTACAGTGAATGGGTGCTGATCTCTACCCACCAGATCTGGGAGAACTCCAAAGTAAATCTTTTAGGATACAGAGGAGAAAACTGCTTAATAATGCCAGATATAACTCATATATTGCCAGAAAGTGTTAATCCTCATGTACACACACTGTACTATTGATTAATGCAAAGATTGTTGAAAGGCTAAGTACGCTTTAACTCCTTTTAATGTGTTCTTTCTACGTAAGCAATTACTTTAAATACCATTGTGTCTTGTATATGAACCTCTTAGTATTAATGCAGTGGTTGAATTTAACACCCAGTGCGGCACATAAGCTGCGGTCACTCAAATCTGCCCTTGCACTGTGATGTTTCATAACACAGACTAGTATAAAAAAGTATATATATTTTTATTCTTCTCTGTATAGCCCAAAATTGGGACCCCAAATACCTATTGCTATTGACAAAATTTAGTCCTGACTGATAGTTATGCTCAGAGCTAATGTAACTGAGGACTACATAAGCAGAACATCTAACTCACAAGTTTCACAATGAGACGATTAAAGAACTTTTCTTCTAATAGTAAATATATTATTTATATTTATATCTTGGGGTATTTTTAAATCTTCAATTTCACTAGTTATTTGAAAAAAAATACACCGGCCACGCACAATAAGATGACACTTCCTATTTTGTACAGATCAATTTTCAGCTTGGCTGCATACACTAAACATGTGGTCAACAGTCACCTCATTACCATTACAGACAGGATTACAATGAATGGTAACTCCTCTGCTATACAGCTGGACGCAGATCACACAGGAGCAACTAAAGAGATGACTTCTGCGCAGGTGACAGAGCATGCCCACAGTACACTCCGAAAGAGTCGAGACATTTTCAGTTTTACTGTTCATGTATCCTGAGGATTGCTGTAAAGCAAATCTCTGCATCTGTAGTTTGCAGCTTAGCAGATGTCTGCCCCCATAATGATGTACAGAAAGTAGAATACAATAAAAAACATAGAATAAAAATACATTAAAACAAAAAGACTAAAAAACAAACAGTGTTGGCTTGAGATTTGACTCCACACCAGCATTCCAAACAATAATGGCTGCCTGAAGACCAGCTGTAAAGTTTAAGGAACTGGTAGAGGTCATAATGTATATCTAACCAAATGAAATTTTCATGTTTGAGCTGGAGACTGCATACAGTGAGCGATAATCCACATACTTTACGTTCAGAAATGAAACTGTGAACATACGCTTTTGATGATCGTTGTCGGCCAGATTCCTTTAATTGTTTTACTTTCGCTAACACATCCCTCCCTAATTCTTGGCTTAGGTTTAGCTGTTCGCACCCACCTATACTCTCCCAAAAACCCTCTATGAACCGCTCAATGCTCCCTTAAAAACAAGGTTTTGCCAGGAATGTAAAGATATTAATCTTCTGCTGGTATTCAGAATGGGAGGGACCCACATTCCAGTACAGACTGTCCTACAGGTTCCTTCTTCTGTTTCCTTGAAGCAGTACAATCATTTGCATGGACTATACCGTAGTTTAATAAAGCATCTAGGAAAGACTGATATTTTATAACCAGACAATGCTCAGAGGGATCCATGGAGGCTAAAAAGAAAGCAATTTCAACATGACATAACACGAAAGACCCAGGACCCCCACCCCATTCAAATAAAACAGTACACTGGATGCAGTAATTTTGGCAATGATTCAGGACTAGAGATGAGCATGCTCGAGTGCCATTTTTGCGTATTTGCGTACGCATTTTAAAATTCGTACGCTAATCATACGCATATTTTAATCTACACGCACATGCGTACGAATAGCGTACGAATAGCGTACAAATTGAATTTGTACGCTATTCGTACGCATTTGCGTATAGATTAAAATATGCGTATGAATAGCGTACAAATTTTAAAATGCGTACGCAAATACGCAAAAATGGCACTCGAGCATGCTCGGCCGAGCATGCACGCTCATCTCTATTCAGGACACAACACTTATTAGGATAATTATTATAACCAAAATAGCAAGTCTTTTGGGGGTGTTCCCTGCATGCACTGGTTAATAACTACTAAAACTAATGTAAGGAACAACAACTGATGAAAGAGCAACAGGGTCCTGGCTGCCCAATGCTTACTGATGCATTTAGGAGCAATGAGCAGCCGTGTCCAATTATGTAATTTTTATCTTCATACTTGCTTACATTCTGAAACGCACAAACCAGCAGTAAAATGTTTTGCTTTGTAGTCCTCTCCATTATGTCTATTATGTATTGAGTATGATTATTGTATGCCAGGCACCACTGTTCCCAATGTTTGGAAAGAATAGATGCAAATATCCATATCTTAAATCTGCTGGCATTATACATGATATGCAAATTTGCATATATTCTTCCTAGAAACCAAGAGTAGTGTTGTCTGGCATACAGTACTCATCATGCATATTTTTTGGTCTCCATATTTTTTGAGCACCATAATAAGTACTCCCCAAGGCCAGTCAGCTAAGTAGAGCAATTTTCTGTTGAAACATTCTGGTTCTTTTGCTTTTCTGGGAGGACAGTTAGCATTCCTTGTCCTTCTAGAAGAGCTAGATTATATGTCTCATTGAGAAGAGTATAATCTTGGGTGGGATATTTTAGTTCTCTTGATTTACCTTTAATTGAAAATAACTTTGGGGGAGTTTTCTCTCTGGTTCATCTGAAATTAATACCAAAATGGTAAAATGTGCTTACTCTTAATTCTAACAAGCCCAAATATTTTGTAATTCATTTCAAACAAATTCAGATACATCTGCACATAAAAAGTATGTGTAATTCTGCTTTTTCCCCAAAAGGATTTACAAAATGTTGAGTGTTTCACATCATATTCTTCCACTCCTTTTAAAGGGTTTCTGTCACCAGATCTGGGCATATTAAACAGGATGACATTTGCAATGTGCAAATGTCACCTGATGCCCAATCTGGTATTAATTTTTCCATTGGTGCCCCCGTTTTTGATAAAAATGATGTTTTATTTTATGCTAATTAGGCTTACTAGGTGCAAGGGGCGGTTACCCTGCACCTAGTAAGCTCCGTTTGCCCACCTGCGGTCACGCCTACCTTGTCTTGATTGACAGGGCCAGGCAGCTTGTTTGATCCTCTGCCGGCCCTGTGCGCGATTCAAATCCCGCGCCTGCGCCGTGTGGAATAAAATCGGCGCAGGCGCAGTGAGCGGCACTGGCCGCCGGGCTCCCGGCTACCTCACTGCGCCGATGACGTCAGCGTGTACTCTGACGTCATCGGCGTAGGCGCAGTGAGATAGCCGGGAGCCCGGCGGCCAGTGCCGCTCACTGCGCCTGCGTCGATTTTATTCCACACGGCGCAGGCGCGGGATTTGAATATGTGGAATAAAATCAGCGCAGGCGCAGTGAGCGGCACTGGCCGCCGGGCTCCCGGCTACCTCACTGCGCCTGCGCCGATGACGTCAGCGTGTACTCTGACGTCATCGGCGCAGGCGCAGTGAGATAGCCGGGAGCCCGGCGGCCAGTGCCGCTCACTGCGCCTGCGCCGATTTTATTCCACACGGCGCAGGCGCGGGATTTGAATCACGCACAGGGCCGGCAGAGGATCAAACAAGCTGCCTGGCCCTGTCAATCAAGACAAGGTAGGCGTGACCGCAGGTGGGCAAACGGAGCTTACTAGGTGCAGGGTAACCGCCCCTTGCACCTAGTAAGCCTAATTAGCATAAAATAAAACATCATTTTTATCAAAAACGGGGGCACCAATAAAAAAATTAATACCAGATTGGGCATCAGGTGACATTTGCACATTGCAAAAGTCATCCTGTTTAATATGCCCAGATCTGGTGACAGAAACCCTTTAAACATACAAAATTAGGTGACTAGCTAAGCCAGACTCACATCTTCACATCTGCAACTAGTTTTTTCGGGACAAAAGTCCTTTATCACAGCAAAGCAGATACTATCAGGTTTTCTAGTTGAGAGGCCTTGGGAGGACCTCTGGGTGGGTAGTATTTCTATTATACACAAAAAAAAATAAAAAATAAAAATAAAAAGATGGTCGGCACCACACACATAAACACCACTGTAATCTAGCTCAGCAGGGGGCAATTAAAGGGGTTCTGCAGTTCTTTTAAACTGATGATCTATCCTCAGGATAGATCATCAGCATCTGATCGGCGGCGGTCCAACACCCGGGACCCCCGCCGATCACCTGTTTGAGAAGGCAGCGGCGCTGCAGGAGCGTCGTGGCCTTCTCTGTGTTTCCCTCAGGCCCAGTGACATCACGACTAGTATCACTGGCCTGGGCGGGGCTAAGCTCTGTTCACTTGAATGGAGCTTAGCCCCGCCCAGGCCAGTGATACTAGTCGTGACATCACTGGGCCTGCGGTAAACAGTGAGAAGGCTGCGGAGCTCCTGGAGCGCCGCTGCCTTCTCAAACAGCTGATCAGAGGGGGTCCCGGGTGTCGGACCTCCGCGATCAGATGCTGATGATCTATCCAGAGGATAGATCATCAGTTTAAAAGAACTGCAGAACCCCTTTAATACATGGGTGGTGCTCAGTGGTGAAAAAACATGCAAAATATGAAGAAACAAAAAAACATATCCATTGCACTCACCCCGTCGTAGAAAGTCCATTTTGTTCAATTTATTTCACGATACAGGGAGTAAAACTCAGCATATAGACCCGGCCAATGTCCGTTTCGCGTCATGTGATGGTTTCTTAAGTCCTGTATCGTACTCTGAATTGAATAAAAAGGATGGGGTGAGTGCCATGGATATGTTGTTTTGTTTCTTAGTATTTCTATTAAGGAGACCAGTTAATACATGTGATGAGTGATGACTATTGTAGACTAGGCAATGCTCTTGGTTTCTGGGAATAAGTATATGCAAATTAGCATGTCTAACATCAGCTGGCATCAGAAAGAATTATCTTTCTCAATTTTTTTTGTCAGAAAAGCTAATTTAAATATTTTCCCAAAAACCCAAAGCTATGCAAATTTGCTTTCCTCACAAAAATATATTCTTCTGATTCCAGCTGATGTTAGACTTACTAATTTGCATATATTTATAGTATTTTCCCAGAAAACAAAAGGAGCATTGCCTAGCCTACAATAGTCATTACCTGTTGCATTTGCGCTTGGCAGCTGAAGGCATCTGTGTTGGTCCCATGTTTGTATGTGCCTGTATTGATGAGAAAAATTATATTTTAATATATGCAAATTAGCATCTAGGAGCAATGGGGGTGTTGCCGTTACACAAGAGGCCCAACTCTCTCTTCACTTTGATTGATTTTAGGAGACGTCAATACAAGGCCTGATTATGTTGTCACTGCCTGGCCCTGTCAAAGGAGAGAGGGCACACCAGTTGAGAGACCTGAGCCTTGAGGAGTAATAACGCTCCTATTGCTCCTAGAGGCTCATTTGCATATATTAAAACTTCATTTTTCTCAGCAATGCGGTTACATATGAACATGAGATCAACACAGATGTCTTCAGCTGCCAAGTGCACATGTAACAGGTCAGCCAGATGCCCTTTAAAGGCTGAACACTGAATGGAAAGCTATATTGTAGTTGTTAAAGACTCCCCTTTTTTATTTCTTTTAGAAAAAAGCTGAATCGTACATGTTTTTCACGCGTGGATCTCTCTTGAACTGCTGAAATGGATTGCAAAATATTTGGGTTTATTAGGCCCCATTCACACGACCGTATGAATGGGGCCGTATGTATTCCGCAAAATTGCGGAATACATGCAGCCCCATTCACCTCTATGGGAGCGCACAGCCGCGGCTCCGCATAAAAAGATAGAACATGTCCTATAATGGGGCCGCACGGCGTGTGTTCCGAGCGCTGCGGAACACACGCCGGGCGGTCCCCGTATATTTGCGGGTCCGCAATAATGCGGACCCGCAAATATACGGTCGTCTGAATGAGGCCTTAGAATGCAAATTTGTTGGAAAATTCAGGATGAATTCCAAATTGATAGAATGTATTTGCTTATCTCTAGTATCTATATTTATACATACCTCCTTGTACTTCAAATATCAATTTTCTTCCTTTTTTCCACTAAGTTTTTGGTGGTAGCCTCAAACTGTTCAACTAGTGCTTTTTTATAATATAATTTTTATCATAGTAGCTGTTTTATCTATTGCATTGCCACATGATGCTTGTCTGAAAAAGAGAAATGCAAACAAGTCTCATTTCCAAAAGGAAAGGAAAACTATTTCATCGTCAACCAGTCAACTTTCCTCTGGGTTTCTATGAAAATTAGCATATCTTACATTTGCTGGCATCAGATAGGTTTAGGAAAGCTAATTTGAATATCTTTCCCAGAAATCTAGAGGGGCATTGCCTGGCTTAAATACTCCATACATGTACCATGCATACTAAGCCCTCTCCTTAAAGGGAACCTGTCATCACCAAAACACCCCCTGAACTAGAGTAAGCGTTGTATAGTGTAAGTGATGCTGAATCCAAATATGTAAGTTTTATCTTCAATAACAAAGAGTACCCCTCCAGACAACACATATCTTTTGCAAAGAAATCCGGAATAGTGTACTAGGTTCTGTTTCTGTCATCCAAACCAATTTTTTAAAAAAATATAACTAACCTAAAATGAACCGAACCGAATGTGTGGAGCTGGGATCCTGAAGTGGAGAACAGAGAGACCTGGTAAGAACAGGAATGGTGAAGGTGAGTATGACTGCTTTAAAAAATAAATAAAAAAATGGATCCTTTCGGACGACACCTGTAAAGCCTGTATTAGACTGGCCAATTGTGAACGCTCATTAGTGGTGATCTGGCAGTCTAAAACTGCCACTGATTACCTGATGAATGAGCAAATGCTTATCCGGTACAATGGTGGAACGTATAACGGAAACCCAGATCTCAGTATTATCAATGGGATCCAGTAGGTACCATTGGTGTCTGCCACGTGCCGGATCTGGAGCTGAAATTTTTCCTCTTCTTAGGCCCCTTTCACACGGGCGTCGCGGATTTGTTCAGGATGCGTTGCGAATGCGTTGCGTTAAAAACGCGCGGATTGCATGCGGATGCAATGCGTTGCGTTTTTAACGCACCCCCATTTATTTTTATGGAACTAGGGCTGCGTGAAAAACGCAGAATATAGAACATGCTGCGTTTTTCACGCAACGCAGAAGTGATGCGTGAAAAAAAACGCTCATGTGAAAAGCCCCATTAAAATGAATGGGTCAGGATTCAGTGCGGGTGCAATGCGTTCGCATCACGCATTGCACCCGCGCGGAAATCTCGCCCGTGTGAAAGGGGCCTTATACCGGAACAGAAAACTGAACAACACTGCAGATGTGAACCTAGCCTAAGAGGAGGTAAGGGTATAAATCCAAAACACACAAAAGAACTTGCAAGGCTACCACTGTCTAATAGAGAAACTGACCTAATTGCAGTGCAGCTTTCAATTCCATACAGCAATCTACAAAATGATTTGATTTGGTTGATATGATATTTAAAATGTTAAAAAAGTCATAAAATGCTTATTTTTTAAACAAGCTTTTAATAATGCTAAAAACACCTCTATGGGTGACAAACTCATATATATCAGAGTTGTCCACAAGGTGGCGATATGTACACATTCAGATAAAGACTTACTTTAAAAGGGTCGAGATTAAACTATTCATCATTTTATATTATATATATATATATATATATATATATATATATATATATATAGTACAGACCGAAAGTTTGGAAACATCTTCTCATTCAAAGAATTTTCTGTATTTTAATGACTATGAAAATTGTAGATTCACACTGAAGGCATCAAAACTATGAATTAACACATGTGGAATTATATACTTAACAAAAAAGTGTGAAACAACTGTAAATATGTCTTATATTCAAAGTAGCCACCTTTTGCTTTGATTACAGCTTTGCACACTCTTGGCATTCTCTTGATGAGCTTCAAGAGGTAGTCACCTGAAATGGTTTTCACTTTACAGGTGTGACCTGTCACGTTTAATAAGTGGGATTTCTTGCCTTATAAATGGGGTTGGGACCATGAGTTGTGTTGGGCAGAAGTCAGGTGGGTACACAGCTGATAGTCCTACTGAATAGACTGTTAGAATTTGTATTATGGCAAGAAAAAAGCAGCTCAGTAAAGAAAAACGAGTGGCCATCAGGGGCGGTCTTGGGCACCACGCATCCTATGCATTTGCATAGGGCCCCCGAAGTCCAAGGGGGCCCCCACGCTCCGCTCTTGTGCCGGTGCCCAAGACCGCCCGCCCAGCTGTCACTTACTGCATTTGTCCGAATGCGTACGCACTTTATAAATTAGTACGCTAATAATGTGAAAAAGCGCACGCAAATTCCACCCAAGCATGCTCGGCTGAGCATGCTCGCTCATCTCTAGTCCCAGTCTTTGATGTGGGGGGGGGCGTGTCATCAGAGGGCGTGTCATCAGGGGCGTGACGCATCATTGGGGGGGGGCCCCCGGACATAACTTCGCTTAGGGCCCCAGAAATGCCAAGACCGCCCCTGGTGGCCATCATTACTTATTAAGAAATGGTCAGTCAGTCCGAAAAATTGGGAAAACTTTGAAAGTGTCCCCAAGTGCAGTCGCAAAAACCATCAAGCGCTACAAAGAAACTGGCTCACATGAGGACCGCCCCAGGAAAGGAAGACCAAGAGTCACCTCTGCTGCGGAGGATAAGTTAATCCGAATCACCAGCCTCAGAAATCACAGGTTAGCAGCAGCTCAGATTAGAGACCAGGTCAATGCCACACAGAGTTCTAGCAACAGACACATCTCTACAACAACTGTTAAGAGGAGACTGTGTGCAGCAGGCCTTCATGGTAAAATAGCTGCTAGGAAACCACTGCTAAGGACAGGCAACAAGCAGAAGAGACTTGTCTGGGCTAAAGAACACGAGGAATGGACATTAGACCAGTGGAAATCTGTGCTTTGGTCTGATGAGTCCAAATTTGAGATCTTTGGTTCCAACCACCGTGTCTTTGTGCGACGCAGAAAAGGTGAACGGATGGACTCTACATGCCTGGTTCCCACCGTGAAGCATGGAGGAGGAGGTGTGATGGTGTGGGGGTGCTTTGCTGGTGACACTGTTGGGGATTTATTCAAAATTGAAGGCATACTGAACCAGCATGGCTACCACAGCATCTTGCAGCGGCATGCTATTCCATCCGGTTTGCGTTTAGTTGGACCATCATTTATTTATCAACAGGACAATGACCCCAAACACACCTCCAGGCTGTGTAAGGGCTATTTGACCAAGAAGGAGAGTGATGGGGTGCTACGCCAGATGACCTGGCCTCCTCAGTCACCAGACCTGAACACAATCGAGATGGTTTGGGGTGAGCTGGACCGCAGAGTGAAGGTAAAAGGGCCAACAAGTGCTAAGCATCTCTGGGAACTCCTTCAAGACTGTTGGAATACCATTTCAGGTGACTACCTCTTGAAGCTCATCAAGAGAATGCCAAGAGTGTGCAAAGCAGTAATCAAAGCAAAAGGTGGCTACTTTGAAGAACCTAGAATATAAGACATATTTTCAGTTGTTTCACACTTTTTTGTCAAGTATATAATTCCACATGTGTTAATTCATAGTTTTGATGCCTTCAGTGTGAATCTACAATTTTCACAGTCATGAAAATACAGAAAACCCTTTGAATGAGAAGGTGTGTCCAAACTTTTGGTCTGTACTGTATATATATTTATTTAATTTTTCTCGATTCAGATGGCTTCTTGTCATTAAGATTGCTTGGAAAAACTGGGTAAGGGAAATCCTGCACTCTCTCTTGAAAGAACTGTAGGTTCCTGTCTAGTACTACTATGTTATTATATGCCCATTTCTATTCATATATATGCCTGTGATAAGGCCACATGCACCCACAGAACCAGGGATGGAGACTGGATATTGATCTAAATGATGCCTCTGTTCCTCCTGACCCACTTGGCCCACCTTTGACAACTGAGTCTGGCAACTCTTAAAAATGCATGAAAAGGGGGTGCCACCCATATGCCATGCTCCCTGAGCAGGCATCTGAGGGGTCTGATGACCATGTACTTATGGCATATTCCATCAATGTACAGACTCAGCTGACTTCCCAGATCCACAGCTCTCTGCAGGCTCCATGGGCGACTCCTCCTCTGCAAACTCAGTTGTCTCTATGTCCTACGGTAGCAGTGCCCATTAGCAATTCATGTAAGATGAGATTACTAAAGTAAGGCTTTTGTATTTTGTGACAAATTGCGCTTCATTTTACTGCAAGCTGCGACCTTATGTTCTCTGTTTTGTTTGTGAAAAAATAATTTATAATAGGGGCCATTCATATAAAGCTATCATGCCACCCTCAGCCTTCTCTTCTCTAGAGTAAACATGTTTACGTTTGATAATATTTCTTCGCAACTTAGATGCTCCATGCAGGGGAGGACTGGGAACTTAAAGAAGAACTCCCCAAAAAAATTGTATTCCTCGTCCTGCTAGAAATGTACATGATATAATCTGTAGTGAATGTCATTTTATTAAAAATGGCTGTATTTGGGAGTAATATCTCCCTGATGTTTCTCATCTGTGTCATGTGACTAGGAATTAGACCCACCAACTCACACAGCATCTTATGTGTGGACAGGAAGTCTAATTCTCTATGCATTCCTATGGGAGCCTCACTTTCAGTTTCATAGGAATGAATAGAGCAGTAACTGGCTTCCTGTCCTGGGTCAGTTGGAGGTCAGGGAGTTGGTCACATGACCCATCTACAAGTAGAAGAGAGGGGGTAACTCAGAAATGAAGTCTGTGATGAGAAGATTGCATTTACTATAGATTACATCATGCGCCTTTCTAACAGGTCATAGAATAAAAATTTGTGCAGGAGTTCTTCTTTAAAGTGGACCTGATGGAAGGCAGGGCCAACTATACCGTATTGTGGCACATTATATCATCCCAACAGAGCCAAGTACCACAGTCCATCACAAAATATTGTCAACAGCACAAAATACATCCCCAAAAACTTCCACTGTCCAGCTGTGAGGACGGCCCAAGAGGCCCCCTGGGCATCGGCCCACCGGGAAATTTCCCTGTAAGGTCTATGGCCCCTGGCATCATGTCTAGTGTTGAGCAAACTTGTGGTTTCAAGTTTGGCGTACATGAAACCACAACGCAACCATTACACAATTCTTAGATAACCCAAACCTTGTACGCCAAACTTGAAAACATAAGTTCACTCAATACTATCCATGTCTCCTATTAATTTGGTTGCCCTTCTTTGAACTCTCTAGCTCTGTGATATCTTTTTTATGGACTGGTGACCAAAACTGAATTGCATGTTCAAGATGTGGTCAAACCAGTGCTTTATAAAGGGGTAAGATAATACTTTCATCTCTAGAAGCTTTCCTAATACAAGACAATATCTTGTTGGCTTTTGTGCAGCAGACTGGCATTGCATGCTAATTTAAATCCATCCAGGGTACAAATTGCGTATTTTTTTTTTCTGCAAATGCATAAACTTATACTTATCAATATTAAACCTCATCTGCCAGTTTGCTGTCTATGTGGCCAATAGGTCTAGGTCAGCCCGCAGGGACTGGACTTCCTGTACTTATCAATTACACGACAGAGCTTGATGTCATCTGCAAATGCAGAGAGTGCTATGAAGTTCAAAGTCTACATCAACAGGTTATACAATAAAGATCCCAGTACAGACCCCTGGGGCACTCCACTTCAACCCATTTACTGTATGACCCATCATGTTACCGCTGATGCCAATGGTTGCCTGCGGAGAGCAGGTGACCATGCCCAGCTGTAAGTAAAGCTGTGGACCAGAAGATGGGCATGCAAGAGCGGCGTGGCGGGGATAAGTTAAAGGAGTATTCCGGTTGTTAGAAGTTATCCTCTATCCACAGGACAGAGGATAACTATTAGATGAGTGGGGGTCCTAGCGGGAGGACCCCCACCGATCAGGAGAACGGGGGCCCAATACCCTCTGCAGGCCCCTTGAAATGAAAGGTCGCACATGCATGTGGCTGCTCCATTCATTTGCATGGGAGTTCCAGAGATAGCCGACCGCTGTAATCTCTATTCCCATAGAGATGGAGTGGCCACCCACATGCCAAGGGGGGCCCCTGTTCTCATGATCGGTGGGAGGTCCCAGCAGTTGGACCCCCACCGATCTGATAGTAGGGGATAACGTCTAACAACCGGAATACCTCTTTAAGTATGAATCTTTCAATAGTGAAGGCAGGCTGCAGGCATCCCTGAAAAGTAAGTTATTCATGGACAACCCCGTTAAGTTTGAAAAGTTGCATCTGAACAAACCACAAGACTTCTGGAACAGCGTTTATTTTCGATGGACAAGACCAAAGTGGAGATGTTTGGCCATAAAGCACGGTGCAACATGTGGTGAAAACCAAACACAGCATATCAGCACAAACACCTCATACCAACTGTCAAGCACTGTGGTGGATGAGTGATGATTTGGTATTGTTTCACAATCATAGTACCTGGGCACCTTGCAGTCGTTGAGCTGACCATGAACTCCTCTTCTAGAGTCAAATGTAAGACCATCTATCCAGCAGCTGAAGCTTGATCGAAACTAGGTGTCAAGTAACAGGTAGGGAATAGTGCAGCCCTGAGCCCCACTCCATTGTCCCTACCTACTCGCACAGTCCGTCCTAACTGACGGTGCGCAACTGGACAGCGGTCCCTAACTTACGTATGTGCAGGGCCTTACAGGAAGGGGAAACAATGGGAGAAAACAACAGACAAAGACAGAATATATGGACATGAGAATGTTTACCAAGCCAAGGTCAAGAGCCAGGAGGTCATGTCAGAGCACAGGGAAAACACAGGATCAAAGTTGAATGCAAGCCGAGGTCAGAAGCCAGGAGGTCACGTAGGTACAAGGGGTAACACAAGGACGAGGTCAAAATCAAGCCTAGGTCAAAATACAAAAGTGGCACATGCAGTAAATATGCTGGTGAAGTAACAAGACCAATCACAGGCAACCTGTGGCCAGCAGGTTGCCTGTTTAAACAGGCCCAATTGATGGGTCACGTGATGTGGCCAGGGTCACGTGACGTGGCCAAGGTCACGTGACCCACATCTGGTAAACTCACACACCTGAGCGCCGACTCATAAACGTCTGCGCTCAGTCCCTCCCCTGCTCGTTGTCTAGGGGATGGAGGACGCCCCTCCCCCTCGTTGCCATGGAGATGAGGATGCTTGTCACGTCCTCGCTCCTACGCACAAGCGGGAGACCGGCGGCGCTGCAGGGAGGTAGTGCGCCGCCGGCTCCCCGTTACACTAGATCATGCAACAGGACAATGATCCCAAAAACACCAGAAAATCTCCACAGAATGGCTGAAAATGAAAATAATTCAGATGTTGCAATATCCCAGTCAAAGTCCAGAACTCAACCCAACAGAAATGCTGTGGAGGCACCTTAGAGGGAATCTCTCCCCTCCAGTGAGCCCTAATAAGTACAGTTATAGATGTAGAGAACACTTGACTCCAGATTAGTAATTTGTATGTTGATATGCACCCCATTATCCTGCAGTGTGCCCATAAACCAGTCAAGAAATGCATTAAGAGGACTCCTGGGCATGCAGACATAATTGAGAGGACTCCAGGGGAAGTCCTTTCTATGCATTTCACAGTGGGTTTGTGGACACATAGCAGGGCAATGGGGAATAGTATTGAAATACAAATTAATGATCTGCAGTCAGCAGTAGGCAGTGGCGTACCTTCAATAGAGGCAGACCACGCAATTGTTATGAGGCCCGGGGAGTAGGGCGCGGGCCTGGCTCTAAATCCCTTTTTCTTTGCCCACCAAAAAAACACTGCATTTTCATGCAGCTTTCACTACTACTAAGCTTTCACTGATTATTTCAGCTTTTATTCCAGTAAATGGTAATTGTCTAAATTCCTATGCACTGAGCTCCCCCTAGTGGTGGCTGTAGGCAGCCAGCTTTGGTAATAGATGGGAAGCAGGAGATTTATCAATGTATTTATGCAGTTGTCTGGCGTGAATACATTGAGAAGTGGTATATTTCTAAAGCACTTCTTCCACTTTTATCGACACAGAAATTGGACAAAGTGGAGGTGGTGGGTGACTTTTTTATTCCATTTTTTTATTAAAAAAATGTTTCTTCTTAATAAAAAAAAACATAAATTTGTCAGAAATCTGGAGCAATGTACCTGGTGTACTGGCAAACTAGGTGGGGAAGGGGGGCCCATAGTACACAGTACTAGTACAGTGATATGGGGCCCTATGTCATTTCAGTTTTTGCCTCAGGCAGCAAGGGAGGGAGATGACGGGCAGTGTAATGAAGAGGAAGAAACAATTGCATGGAGCGCCACCGCCTCTTCAAACAACTGACACCCAACACCCCTGCCGATCAGATATTAATGACTTATCCTTAGGATAGGTCATCGCTATATATTGCCTGCACAACCCCTTTAAGAGCTGTTTCACACAAGCATGTGCAGTCCGGAAATCACACTCTGTGTGAGCGTGATTCTCTGTTCTGGACACTGCTCGTCTTGCAGGAGCACACGGCATTATACTGATTTATAACGTTGTGGCTCTGCATGACCTTCCTTCCACGGGATCATAGTGACATAAAGCTGTCAGTATGATATTGTAGGAGTAAGGTCATGCAGAGATACACGGCATTATAAATCAATATAATGCCTTGGGCTCCTACAAGACAAGCAGTGTCCAGAGCAGATGACCATGGTCACACACAAAGCGTGATTTCCGGGCTGTACGCGCCCGTGTGAAAGAGACATAAGGGGGAGATTTATCAAACTGGTGTAAAGTAGAACTGGCTTAGTTGCCCATAGCAACCAATCAGATTCCACCTTTCAGTTTTCAGAGCTCCTTTGGAAAATGAAAGGTGGAATCTGATTGGTTGCTATGGGCAACTAAGCCAGTTCTACTTTACACCAGTTTGATAAATCTCCCCCAGAGTCTTTACTAAAACAAACTTGTCAGGACAGATGACAGGTCATGCAGCTGAGCGCCTGGACAGCTCTGCATTATACAACTGTTTATCCCTAGCAATAACTAAAACAATACATCACTCCGGCAATTGGACTGAGTTGAAAATAACGTCACGCCCCCTGATTTTCTGTTCCTATTGTCCTGTTCTAAACATGGACGTTAAATTGCCTCTCTAAAGATCCATCCATCAATGAAGCCGCACGTATTAGACCGGGGCAGCTGTCCCTTTATGTGTCCGCAGATACAATCAGGACGCCTTCCAGGGGAATGATCTCACGTTGCGTCTTTTTGTGCCAGGATAAATTCATCTTAAAATGTGATGCTTCTGTAAAGTATCCCAAGTAAAAAAAAATGGAGTGGAAATGTTCTTTTTTTAATTTTTTTTTTTATTACTTCCGTCTGCACAGTAGGACATCTGAATAACACTTTCCATAAGGAAAATACGATTCTACTCATTTCTGCTCATGCATGGATATGAAAATACAGTTTCCACTTGTGGTGACGAAGCTTTCCAGATACTGAAGCTGCTGGAGTACCTGCTCTCGGGTTTATACGCCAGGGTAAATATTCTTCTTCTGTGCAGCCCACGCTTATACTTAGTGTATGTGTTTACAGCGTCCCAGACTCCCATATATATGGGTCCCACACACCCTCAGTAGGAGCGCGGGTTATAAATACGATGTTAGTCACACAGGATGACTTGATGTCTCCCACTACTGAGGAGAATGAGTGGTTCTATTGCCTTTGGCTGGTCAGGATATGATCACAGGCTGAAAGTATGTCATCTCCCAGCCTGTGCCAATCTGCAACCCCTCATACAAGGGAGAAGCTCACAGCAATTAGTGCAATGTCCTCTCTATGGGGGAAGATACAATCCTCAGACGTGGTATGGAAAGGGTGAGGACTTCTGGCCTGGACCCAGGATGAGCCGGCTGAGCTATCATCACATGTTGGCAGACACATCTGCAGGGAGGGACTTACACAGCAGCCTCCAGATCCTGTTACACGCATTCCCTATTCACAAAAAGAGCCTACGCAAGGAAGGGAAGAAAGGAAATGCAGACCTCCGGACTTCTGAAAAGCCCAGGGAGGGAAAATAGCAGGAGTGCGCGTAAAGCACCACCGCAATTGTTTTTAAAACTAAGCCACACCTCTAACTCCGCCTAGTGCTATCTATACACCACCAATCCCACCCAGTCCCCTTTGTGCCCCCCCACAGTAGTGCTGCCCCCTCACAATAATACTGCCCCCTTACAATATTGTCACCCCCATGCAGTAGTTATGCCCCCCTCACAATTATGTTGCCCCCACACAGTAGTTATACGCCTTAGCACCCCCAAACAGTATTTATGCTTGCTTAATGCCCCCACACAGTAGTTATGCTCCCATAGTGTGTCCACACAATCGTTATGCTCCCCTTAGTGCACCCACACACAGTAGTTATCCCCTGAGTGCCCCAACACAGTACTTATGCCAGCTTTGTTACCCCATACAGTAGTTATGCCCCCTTAGTGCCCCCAAACAGTAGTTATTCCCACTGAGTGCCCCCATATAGTAGTTATGTCCTGAATGCCCCGACACAGTAGTTATGCCCCCTTTGTGCCCCCATACAGTATTTCTGCCCCCTTAGTGTCCCCACATAGTAGTTACGCCCCCGGGTGCTTCCACACAGTATTTATGTCCTCTTAGTACCCCCTTACAGTAATGCTGTCCCCTCACAATAATGTTACCCCCACACAGTAGTTATGCCTCCCTTACAATAGTGCTGCCCCCTCACAATAATGTTGCCTCCTTAGTTTCCCCACTCAGTATTTATGCCCACTTAGTGCGCCCACACAGTAGTTGTGCCCCCTTAGTGCCCCCAAACAGTATTTATGCCCGCTTAGTGTTCTCACACAGTAGTTATGCTCCCTTAGTGCTCCCACACAGTAGGTATGCCCTGAGTGCCCAACACAGTAGTTATGCCCCCTGGGTACCCCAACCCAGTAGTTATGCTCCCTTAGTGCTCCCACACAGTAGTTATGCCCTGAGCGCCAGACACAGTAGTTATACCCCACACATTGGTTCTGCCCCCTTAGTGTCCCCTCACAGTAATTTTGTCTCCTGAATTACCCCGCACATTAGTTATGCCCCCTTTTTGCCCCCATACAGCAGTTGTGGCCCCTTCAGTGTCCCCAAACAGTTGTCATGCCCAGAGTACCCCCCCCACACACACACAGTTATTATGCCCCCTTACAATAATGTTGCCTCTTGGTGCCTCACTTACAGCATTGCTGTCCCTCAGTATTAGTAAAATTAAAAAAAATAGCAATTACCTAGCCCCGTTCCTTGATGATCGGAGCACACCATGCTCTCCCCAGCAGCAGGCATGATGCGGTGATGACATAGCGCCTGCTGAGGGGGGCAGAATGATGTACAGACCTATTCCCTGGGCAGGGAATGATTCCAGGCCTGTGCACTCCTCCTACACAGCCCAGCAGGCGTGATGATGGCACCACATTGCGCCTTCAGCGCAGGTCAGTGAACATGAAGCAGAAAGCTGATGGCTCCTACTTCACCATTGCTTTCAACTGTATCTGCATTCTGCAGATATGGTTGTAAGCAGAATATGCCTCCTGGGCCCATAGGACAGCTGCTGAAATCAGGGACTGTCCTGCCGGATCTGGGATAGTTGAGGTATGAAAAGACAATCTAAGGCTACTGTCACACGTGTGTTTACATTTTCCAGGTATTGAAATCCATCATAGGGTCTCAATACCGGAGAAAAATGCTTACGTTTTGTCCCCATTCATTGTCAATGGGGACAAAATCTAACTGAACAGAACGGAGTGCTCCAAATTCCATTCCATTTGGTTGCGTTCCCATACCGAAGAGCAAACCGCAGCATGCTGCAGTTTTCTTTCTGTCGTGGGATGGGGAGCAAAAGGGATCCGGCAGGACCCAATGCAAGTCAATCGGGATGGATCCGTTTTCTCAAACTCAATCTGACACAATAGAAAACCGATCCGTCCCCAGTGACTTTCAATGGAGTTCATGACGGATCCGTCTTGGCTATGTTAAAAATAACAAACTGCCAGACCGCTTATGAAATAGTAAGACTTTATTCAAAAATAGCTATACATTAAAAACATGTGCAGGGACAGAGGCGACATTAACCAGAGGTGAATACACAAAGATAAATTCATATATGCCCATAAACTGCAGTAAACAAAGTATAAGGACAGACAATGATTACCCATTGTGTATGTGGGGGCATTATATATATACTGGGGAACTAGGTAGGGACCATTATATATAGTGGGGAACTATGTAGGGGCATTATATATACTGGGGAACTATGTGGGAGCATTAAATATACTGGGAAACTATGTAGGGGCCATTATATATACTGGGGAACTATGTGAGAGCCATTAGATATAGTGGGGAACTATGTGGGGGCATTATATATACTGGGGAACTATGTGGGGGCATTATATATATACTGGGAAACTACAGTCATGGCCAAAAGTTTTGAGAATGATACAAATATTATATTTTCACATGATCTGCTGCACTCTGGTTTTTATGTGTGTTTGTCACATGTTTTTATCACATACAGAAATATAATTGCAATCATATTATGAGTAACAAAAGCTTATATTGACAGTTAGAATGAGTTAATGCAGCAAGTCAATATTTGCAGTGTTGACCCTTCTTCTTCAGGACCTCTGCAATTCTCCCTGGCATGCTCTCAATCAACTTCTGGACCAAATCCTGACTGATAGCAGTCCATTCTTGCACAATCAATGCTTGCATTTTGTCAGAATTTGTAGATTTTTGTTTGTCCACCCGTCTCTTGATGATTGACCACAAGTTCTCAATGGGATTAAGATCTGGGGAGTTTCCAGGCCATGGACCCAAAATCTCTATGTTTTGTTCCCTGAGCCATTTAGTTATCACCTTTGCTTTATGGCAAGGTGCTCCATCATGCTGGAAAAGGCATTGTTGATCGCCAAACTGCTCTTGGACGGTTGGGAGAAGTTGCAGGACATTCTGGTACCATTCTTTATTCATGGCTGTGTTTTTAGGCAAGACTGTGAGAGAGCCGATTCCCTTGGCTGAGAAGCAACCCCACACATGAATGGTTTCAGGATGCTTTACAGTTGGCATGAGACAAGACTGGTGGTAGCGCTCACCTCGTCTTCTCCGAATAAGCTGTTTTCCAGATGTCCCAATCGAAAAGGGGATTCATCAGAGAAAATGACTTTACCCCAGTCCTCAGCAGTCCACTCCCTGTACCTTTTGCAGAATATCAGTCTGTCCCTGATGTTTTTTCTGGAGAGAAGTGGCTTCTTTGCTGCCCTCCTTGAGACCAGGTCTTGCTCCAAGAGTCTCCGCCTCACAGTGCGTGCAGATGCACTCACACCTGACTGCTGCCATTCCTGAGCAAGCTCTGCACTGCTGGTAGCCCGATCCCGCAGCTGAAACACTTTTAAGAGACGGTCCTGGCGCTTGCTGGTCTTTCTTGGGCGCCCTGGAGCCTTTTTGGCAACAATGGAACCTCTCTCCTTGAAGATGCAATAGATTGTTGACTGAGGTGCAATCTTTCTAGCTGCGATACTCTTCCCTGTTAGGCCATTTTTGTGCAGTGCAATGATGACTGCACATGTTTCTTTAGAGATAACCATGGTTAACAGAAGAGAAACAATGATGCCAAGCACCAGCCTCCTTTTAAAGGGTTTCTGTCACCAGTTTTGGGCATATAAAACAGGATGACATTTGCAATGTGCAAATGTCACCTGATGCCCAAACTGGTGATCATTTTTTTACTGGTGCCCCCGTTTTTGAAATAAATCAACTTTTGTCGTATGCAAATGAAGCTTACTAGGTGCAAGGGGCGGTAACCCTGCACCTAGTAAGCGCCGTTTCCCTACCTTTATTCACGCCCCCTTTGTTGTGATGGACAGGGCCAGGCAGCTCGCTCTATCTGCTCCTGGCCCTGTCCGTGCTGAAAATCCCGCGCCTGCGCCGTTCGGACTTCATTCGGCGCAGGCGCAGTGAGTGCCGATTGCTTCCTCACTGCGCCTGTGCCGATGACGTCACAGAACACCCAGAAGAGAAGGCGGCGCAGGCGCAGTGAGGAAGCCGGGAGCCCGGCAGCAATTGGCACTCACTGCGCCTGCGCCGAATGAAGTCCGAACGGCGCAGGCGCGGGATTTTCAGCACGGACAGGGCCAGGAGCAGATAGAGCGAGCTGCCTGGCCCTGTCCATCACAACAAAGGGGGCGTGAATAAAGGTAGGGAAACGGCGCTTACTAGGTGCAGGGTTACCGCCCCTTGCACCTAGTAAGCTTCATTTGCATACGACAAAAGTTGATTTATTTCAAAAACGGGGGCACCAGTAAAAAAATGATCACCAGTTTGGGCATCAGGTGACATTTGCACATTGCAAATGTCATCCTGTTTTATATGCCCAAAACTGGTGACAGAAACCCTTTAAAGTGTCCAGTGGCGTCATTCTTACTTAATCATGACAGATTGATCTCCAGCCCTGTCCTCATCAACACCCACACCTGTGTTAATGGAGCAATCACTGAAACAATGTTAGCTGGTCCTTTTAAGGCAGGGCTGCAATGATGTTGAAATGTGTTTTGGGGGATAAAGTTCATTTTCTAGGCAAATATTGACTTTGCAAGTAATTGCTGTTAAGCTGATCACTCTTTATAACATTCTGAAGTATATGCAAATTGCCATTATAAAAACTGAAGCAGTAGATTTTGTAAAAATTAATATTTGTATCATTCTCAAAACTTTTGGCCATGACTGTAGATAGGGACCATTATATATACTGGGGAACTATGTGACAGCCATTAGATATAGTGGAGAACTATGCAGGGGCCATTATATATACTGGGGAACTATGTGGGGCACCGTGGAACTATGTGGGGGCATTATATATAGCCAGGAACCCATAACAAAACTATAACTCCCATCATGCTGTCAGCCATAGAAGGCTTAATACTGTAGTCTGAACCCAAACTAAAACTATAACTTCCATCATGTTCTGTCACTCACAGGTTTAATACTGCAATCTGAGCCCATACTAAAGCTGTAACTCCCAGCATGCTCTGTCAGCCTTGGGCTTAATACTGTAGTCTGAACGTGAACTGAGACTATAACTCCCAGCATGTTCTCACAGTCTTATAATCTTCATTCTGCCGGTTCTCCAGAAAACTACTACCCCCAGAGTGTACTGACACCTCTACAACGCTGACAACAGTGGCCAGAAACCTAAATGCTCGGCAGCTGCGGAACTACAACTCTCAACAAGTTCTGATAGCCTACATGCCTCTGTCGTAAAGCCATAACTCTCATCATGCTCTGCCAGCTGCAGAGTGCTGGGGGCATGCTGGGCGTTGCAGTCCCCTCACAGCTGTGGGAACACTTCACATAAACACGCGTAACTACAACAACAACAACAGCAGCAGCTCCGCCCACACCACCACGTGACTCCTCCAGTGACCATGACGTCACCGGGGGTCCTTTAGCTGGCGTGTGAAGCGTTTCGTGAGAGCGGAGTTCCTTTCATGGGCAACTCTCGGCGCGACAGGCAGCGAGCGCTGTACAAGCCCCATGGGGACGCTGCTGGCCGCCTGCCGCTAGCCCTTGGTGACATGCCGGCGGGAGGCGAGAAGTCCTCCGCTCTGCTCCTGGACTGTCAGCTCCTGTGGTGAGGATGTCTCTGCAGAGCGCCCTGTCTGCGGGATCCGCCGAAAGCCAGATGGAAGAGGAGCAGCTGGGATGGCAGGAGGAGAAGCAGAGGGACAAGCTGCCCCCCATCCTGTGTGCAGCCAGCGCAGCCTCCTCCGGGGTAATCTAACTCTTCATCTGTGCCTGGGAAAGCTGGATGACTGACAGAATGGAGCCTGTCATAGGGGCTGTCACTCTGCTCTCCTAGGAGACCTGGGGAAGCTGAGTGACAACCCTTAGGGCAGCTGTGCAGAACTTTTACCAACCAAGTTGTCAGGAGGGGAAGGTTCTTTTCTCCATAGACATGCATGCTGTGATGGGGCGCAGGCTATTGCGCCCATCACCTCCAGAAACCTCCATACTGGGGTTCATTTACTAAACACTTAGCTGCCTCTTGTGCTGTCCCTGCTCCAGAGCAGAAATCTACTGCAGCCAGGAGCCGGGGTGATGTGAGCCTGTTTTATGTATGCAAAATAACGCTTGCGACAAATTTGACTTTTTTAATACCAAAAAGCAGTGTAGATGATGACCCCCACTGTGTGAATAAATTGCAGTTTATGTGCAGCGTAGTAGTAAGGTATAATGTGAGTTATGGTAGATGGAACACCGTGGGGGTCGTCTGCAGTCCGGAAGAGAAGCTGGACGGTAGTGGGCGACTCGAGGGGGTCACCTGTGCGGCAGGAGTCCTGCAGCATCCGGTCACCAGTGTGATTTCATAATGATGATGGTCCGATTAGATTTTTAATCATCATGATCCCGGACACGGAGTTCTGTACAGATTTTCTGATGTGGTGCTGAAGATGTAGCAGAGCTGATTTCGCTATTTTGTACGGATTTATATTCTGAATATGCGGCAATTTACTGCTTTTAAAAAAAACAACTATGCAAATTTTGATGTGTGCCATATCTGCACTACAGTTTGACTTTTTTCCCGTCTCACTATTTTTCATAAGTGGTGATAAAAATGAAAGAGGAGGGGCATTAAAGGGGTATTCTAGTAACGACCCCCGCAGCCCAAAAAAAAAAAAGGAACCTGTGTCCATCAAATGACTAAAAAAATCCGAATGGGAATGTCGCTCTGTCAATCACTGGCTGAGGGGGTTCCCAGGGGACGTCATCGGGAAGTGTAACGTTGCGGAGACCCGAGCGGTGGGGGATCTGCAAAGTGAATATAAGCCTGAATTTCTGTTTCTAACCATTTGATGGCCCAGGGGCACTTTTTTTTTAGGACTGGGCACACAAGACTTTTTAATTGCTTTTTATTAAATTTTTTTTGAGTGGTGGATAAACAAAAACAAATTGACTTTTTTAAAAAAAAAATTCAGATCCTTGCTCTGTTTTGATACCAATTATGTGAATTATGTGTGTTTTTTTTTTTTTTTTTAATTCAGGGTTAAGGGTTGTTTTTTTTTTTTTTTTTTTTTTTTTTTAACAATTCTTGCAAGAGTGCTTTGACGTGTGATCGATTGATTACTTATATCATGCTTCTAGTGGTAAACTGGGGGGACAGTGTATTAGGCCGTGCCCTGTGGGCTTATTCACATGGCCAACAGTCAGTTTCTAAAAATGTTCTTCTTCCTCCGGTCAGCTGCGCCAAAATCTTGAAAAATAAACCTTTAATCCCTTCAGGCGCAATGTAACAGCAGAGATTGAGGTCAAGGGGACAGCGTCCTCCTCGCTTCAAGTCAGCATAACCGCGCCCCCTTCACCTCTGACTGACAGCATCTCGTTTCCTATTCCTGCGCGTTGCTGTATGCACATCGAGACGCTCGTGGGAATGGCGTCGGGCGCATGCGCAAGCCTCGAGCCGGCTTTGCAGAACAACCAAAAGCTATTGGCTGTCAATCAGAGGCAAAGAGGGCGTTGTTATCCTGACTTGAAGCGAGGAGGCCGCTGCCCTCTTGACTTCAAGCTCCGCTGTTACATAGCGCCTGAAGGGATTAAAGTTTTATTTTTCAAGATTTTGGCGCAGCTGACCGGAGGAAGAAGAACATCTTTAGAAACTTACTGCTGCCTACTTTAAAGAAGAACTCCTGCAAAAAATTTTATTCCATGTCCTGCTAGAAATGTACATGATATAATGTGAATGTCATTTTCTTACCAGTAGCTAAATTTTTGTGTTATATCTCCCTGATGCTTCTCATCTGTGTCATGTGACTAGGAATTAGACCCACCTACTCACACATAGACTTATGTGTGGACAGGAAGTCTAATTCTCTATGTATTCCTATGGGAGCCTCACTCTGAGTCTCATAGGAATGAATAGAGCAGTAACTGGCTTCCTGTCCTGGGTCAGTTGGAGGTCAGGGAGTTGGTCACATGACCCAGCTACAATAAGAAGAGAGTGGAAACTCTCAATTACAGCCTCTGATAAGAAAATCACAATCACTATAG
Organism: Rhinella marina; assembly: GCA_900303285.1. Taxonomy (NCBI): domain Eukaryota; kingdom Metazoa; phylum Chordata; class Amphibia; order Anura; family Bufonidae; genus Rhinella; species Rhinella marina. The sequence continues at coordinate 304,576 of ONZH01028240.1, forward strand.
ATTACATCAAGCACCTTTCTAACAGGTCAGAGAATAAAAATCTTTGCGGGTGTTCTTCTTTAAGGTAATATGGGTGGCTTGGAAGGCGTGTTTTAGGTGACAGGTTCCCTTTAATAGTTTATTTTTTTTATCAATTAACAAAATGCAAAGTGAATGAAATCTAAATCCTATTAATATTTACTGCGACTTCCTTTCGCCTCGAAAACAGCATCAGTTCTTCTAGATACACTTGTGCACAGGTTTTGAAGGAACTCTGCAGGGAGGTTTTTCCAGACATCTCATAGAACTAACCACAGATCTTCTCTGGATGTAGACTTGCTCAAATCCTTCTGTCTCTCCATTTAATCCTAGACAGACTGGATGATGTTGAGATCAGAGCTCTGTGGGGACCATATCATCACCTCCATGACTCCTTGTTCTTCTTTATATTGAACGCCCTTCCTGCCGAGTTCCTTGAAAAACTGTCTGCAAGTGTCCCTAGAAGAACTGATGCTGTTGTGCGGTCACAGCAAATATTAACCTAATTCAGATTTCTCTTTGATTCATTCACTTTGCATTTTGTTAATTGGTAAAAATAAACTATTAACCCTTCTTTTTTTTTAAAGTGTTCCTCACACCTGCCTACAACATTTGCACAGTGCTGTTTTGAATTCAAGGGATCTGTGTGGTGTCCATGGAGAACACAAACAGCACATGGACGTGATTTATTGACTTGTGAATAAGCCTTAAAGGGGTTTAAGGCCCCCTTTCACATGAGCGAGTTTTCCACGCGGGTGCGATGCGTGATGTGAACGTATAGCACCCGCACTGAATCCTGACCCATTCATTTCAATAGGTCTGTGTACATGAGTGTTTTTTTTTTTTTTCACGCATCACTTCTGCGTTGCATGAAAATCGCAGCATGTTCTATATTTCGCGTTTTTCACGCAGCCCTGGCCCCATAGAAGTGAATGGGGATTCAGTGAAAAACACATTGTATCCTGAAGCAAGTGCGGATACAATGCGCTTTTCACTGATGGTTGCGAAGAGATGTTGTTTGTAAACCTTCAGTTTTTTATCACGCGCGTGAAAACGGCATCAAAACGCATTGCACCCGCGTGGAAAAAAACTGAACGCAATCGCAGACAAAACTGACTGAACTTGCTTGCAAAATGGTGTGAGTTTTCCGGAACGCATCCGGACCTAATCCGTCACGCTCATGTGAAAGGGGCCTAAGGGGTTTGCTGACTGCAGCACTACTGAGAGTGCCGGTGCCTTCTCAAACAGCTGATTGGTGGGGGTCCCGGGTGTCGGACCCCCACTGATCAGATACTGATGACCTATTCAGGGGTTTAAGGCACCTCATTGCTGGCAGTCATTTTAAATGTGTTGAATGTTTGTCTTGTATTGTTGACGTGGTTGGCTTGGTTCCTATGCCTGGCATGGGCAGAGAGAAACTTAAAGAAGAACTCCCACAAAAATTTTTATTCTCTGACCTGTTAGAAAGGTGCATGATATAATCTGTAGTGATTGTCATTTTCTTATCAGTGACGGTTTCTGTGAGTAAAAACCTCTCTTCTTATTGTAGCTGGGTCATGTGACCAACTCCCTGACCTCCAACTGACCCAGGACGGAAAGCCAGTAACTGCTCTATTCATTCCTATGGGAGCCTCACTTTCAGTCTCATAGGAATACATAGAGAATTAGACTTCCTGTCCACACATAAGTCTATGTGTGAGTTGGTGGGTCTAATTGCTGGTCACATGACACAGATAAGAAACTTCAGGATGATAGAAGTCATAAATTCAGACACTGGTAAGAAAATGACATTCACTACAGATTATATCATGTACATTTCTAGCAGGACATGGAATAAAATTTTTGTCGGGAGTTCTTCTTTAAAGAAATTGTCCAGTGTTTTCTAAATAAAGCCTAAGCCCTCATGCACATGGCTGTATGAAAAAATGGATCCACAAAAACGGATCTGCAAAGCACACGGAGTACCTTCCGTTTTGTTTTTGCGGACCCATTGAAATGAATGGTTCCGCATATGGTCCGCAAAAAAAACGGAACGGACACGGAAAGAAAATACATTCGTGCGCATGAGCCCTAACTGGAAGATCTATGTATTTCCATGACCAACTTTTTTTATTCTTCCTGTCCATTTAAAATCAAACATTTTTCGTGTGCAGCTCCTGTGCAGTGATATGCGTTTCTATGGTTACAGGCTACAAACAAGCTCTGGTCAGTCTGCACTCATCTGTTCCCATCTTCTCACCAGCATTCCTTTGGTAGCAAGAGCCAGACACATGTTCCAGGGTTTGTTTCTAGACTGTTACCACGGAGACGCATTACAAAAATGATTTTAAGTGTATTCAAGCAATTAAAAAAAGTTGCAAAATCTCTGTATTATGAAAGATTATGCAACTTTCGACTATATCGCCCCAACGTCAAAATCTGTGCTTTATGTCCGTGAAATAAAACATTCTTCCCTACTTTCAGAGGCTGGTGTAAGGCTGGGCATATTAGCTGATTGCTCCTTCGGCTGACAGCTATTCCTTTTAACCCCCCCCCCCCCCATACACATGCATGCTTGGCTCAGCCGAGTGTGCCTATGTGCTAAATAGGGAGCGGGGAGAATGCTGCTGCCAGACACTTTTGGTGGCAACTTTTCTGTCTCAACAAAAGGATTTGGCGAGCTGAAATTTAACTACCCGAACTTTGTCCAACCTCAGGAGGCCCCCATGTACATTAGATGCTTGGCCAGCAATTAATCATTGCAACCAACACTCCCCTAATGCATATAGCCACCTTAAAGGGTTTGTCTCAAGTTTTAGAGCGGAACCCGGACATATCCCCATCTTCACCCTACCGGCCTCCCCTGAATCGTGCAGGGCAAAGGCATTTTTTAGAGATCCGGTGACGTACCGGGCTCTCCATAGGAACTGCTAGGAGGAGGCTTCCGCCTAGCAGGTAGCTTGGTGACGTCACTAGCACTAATGGGCGGGCTTTAGCCTGTAAAACTGCTAGGGCAGCGCTAAAGCCCCCCCATCAGTACCAGTGATGTCATCGGGAACACTGCTAGGTGGGAGCCTCTGCCAGGCAGTGTGCCATTGTAAACAAAAATGCTCCGATGCTCATATCAGGGGGGCCGGAGGGGTAAAGATAGGGATATGTCCAACTCCTTTAAGTGATGACGTTTTGTACAGCGCTGTGAAATCTCCATATACTTGACTGGAAATATAAGTAAGTCCTGAAAACCAGTGTTGACCTAGTCTACCTTACACAGCTGTTGGTTTGTTTCACTGTATCAGTCTATACAGTCATGGGAATAACAGCAGATATTTTGAAAAAGATGAAAAATTGAAACCCAACGTATATTCTATAAATAAAGTACCTTGTGTAAGCTTAAAGGGGTATTCCGGTTATAGAAAGTTATCCCCTACCGCTGGGACCCCCACCAATCACGAGAACGGGGGCTCCTTACTTTATGAAGCGGCTGTTCGGAAAAGCGCTCGACCGCTCCATCCATTTCTGTGGGAATGCCGGAGATAGTCGAGTACATCGCTTTTCCGACCAGCTGCCCCGTCTATTTCAGGAGGGCTCCGCGACATACGGAGCTCTTGTTCTAGTGATTGACGGAGGTCTCAGTGCTAGGACCCCCACTAATCTAATAGTTATCCCCTAGCCTGTGAATAGGGGATACCTTGAAATTACTGGAAGACCCCTTTAAGTTACATAAGACTGGAGAAGACGTGTCACATCCGAGGACTAACCATAAGACTTCAATGACTGCTACATCCCCAGAAGCAGCTGCGGGCGTCCCAGTGCCAGTGCCAGGCCCTTCTTCTCTGTCCTGTGTTAAGTTATTAAACAATCCTCTCGGATACGGCGCTGCCACCTGGTTATCCAGAACACATGCGGAGACTGGCAGATTGTCATAAGTCGCAGCAGCTGATGTGTAGGGATGTCAGAAGATGGTATCAGTGGGGCTCGGGTGTTAAAGGGGATTTCATATCCCTCCGTTTTCTTGTGAGGTGGGACTAAGCTCTGGCTGGGCTTACGGAAACAGCAAAGTGAGCTGGCGGTCCGCGTTTTCCGTAATTTTCTTTGCAGTAAATGGAAGCTATGCAGACAGAGTGAGGTGAATGAGGCTTGCAGGAATCCATGTGCTTGCCGCCAAAGCAACCCCATTCAGATGAATGCAACTGATTTCCAGTTGCAGAAATTTCTGCAACAAAACCTGACGTGTGTGAAGACGCCCTAAGGGCCCGTGAATGGGTCCGCATATTTTCCGCAATTGGGGAATGGGGAATAGATGCGGCCCCATTCACCTCTATGAGAGCAGGCAGCCGCGGCTCCGCATTAAAAAATAGAACATGTCCTGTTCTTGTCCGCAACATCGGACAAGAATAGTCATTTTGAATGGGGCGAATTGCGGAACACACGCCAGGCGGCACCTGTAGTATTGCGGGTCTGCATTTTTGCAGACCCGCAATACTACGGTCGTGTGAATGGGCCCTAAGGGTCTGATTTGAGAAATTATTCTGTGAAGAAACGGGGCCCTAACATGGATGGTTGCTTCCACGCGTGATACGTTTTTTTGCTGACCACTGATAGGGGATACTCTGGAAATTAACTTTCAGCTGAGTAGTATCCGTGGGTTACTGAAGACACAAGGAGGGAAAAAACTGACACACGGACGTCTTCACAGATGAAATGCAGGCTGATTTTTATTTTATTTTTCACAGATGTCAAACGGACACGGAAATGTGAATAAGACCTTATTCAGACATCAGTGAGATGCTTTAGAAATTCATTTTCAACCTAGCCATGTGTGTGTGTGTGTAAGGCTAGGGCTACACAACGACAGTTTTTATAATGGAAGTCTATGGTGTCGCACTGGGACATACTGTGACACTGAAATGAAAAATACATCTTGCATATCGCCGTGTGACACTGTAGCCTTCCATTATAAAAATTGTCGCGCAACAAATGTAGTCGTGTAGCCCTAGCCTAATACGGATAACACACGGAGGGCAAAAAAGGGACCCAGGGGCCAAACACGGATTCTTCATTGACCATCTTGTCCCAGAGATAATTATGGACACGAACATGTGAATAAGGCCTAAATGACACGATAACTATATCACTGAGTTACCAAATTTATATATTTTTCGCCTGGAGCTGTGAGACAGTGGAGGAGGATAGGTGACCAATTTTTTTTGCAACAAAACAGTTATGACTCTTGAAAGTCAACAGGAATTTGTATGATTCCATAATTATATATTCTCCTTTAGTGTGCTGTAGCGGTCATCCCATAGAAACGAATGGGGTCACAGCACGTGTCACACCTGCTCCTCGACCCCTGAATTCCCAAAGAATCAGGGGTCGCAGTCGTGGCTCATGCTGTGATCCCATTCATTCCTACGGGCTCACCGTTACACTGCGATGCCCCTGCGATCCTGGTAGCAATAGCTGTCGCCTTGTAGCCGTACCCTGAGGGTCACGTGACATTTTATATAATGTATTACAATATAACAGTCGCAAAGAATGCATTCAATGTAGCCGTACCCTTATTGACAGAAACTGAAAAACCCCTTTAGGGCTCATGCACACAGCTGTAGCCATTATTGCGGATCCGCAAAACACAGATTCTGGCCGTGTGCAGTCCACATTTTGGGGAACAGAACGTCCAGGCCCATAGTAGAACAGTCGTACCCTTGTCCATAATGCTGACAAGAATAGGACATGTTTTATATTTTGCGGGCGCTCCGGAACGGATATCCATGGTGCGCCATCTGCATCTTTTGCGGCCCCTTTGAGGTAAATGGGTCCGCATCTGACCTGCAAAAAACGATTGGATGCGGACTAAAACAACGGTCGTGTACATGAGCCCTTACTTTGTATTTTTTCTTTGTGTAGATATAAGATCAATCACATGTAGTTTAAATAGAAACCCTATATGTGAATTGACGTGCACACGACTGTATTTCCGTGCTGTCTGCGTCCATATGTCCGTTCTGCGGCCCCGCAATTCCTATACTTGTCCAAGAATAGGCATTTGTTACATAATTACAGTCTTGAGGGAGAAAATGTGGGATGCACATGACCATATCCATTGTGCGGTCCATAAAGCATGGATACCGGTGGTGTACATCCCGCGTTTTCCTCTTCTGCCGATCCGGCACTATGGCTGTCCTTCTCAGTGGCTGACAGACGTAAGCTGTTATAATGTCACCCTTGTTATCCTTCTGCTTGCCATGTGTAGTAGGGAGGTCTCGCTGGGTTGCTATGAGAAGCGGGAATGGAATTCTCCTGCAGTCAGGACTTGATTTATGGTGTTAGCTCATCACCCGAACATGAAAACGTAAGACTGCGACGCTGGAGAGAAAACTATCCGCAGAAAGCAATCGTACTGCCCAAGAAAACTAACTTCTCAGCATTCCTCCAGCAGCTATACTAGAACTCTGCATCATGTCATATTTTATTATTGGTATATTTATTTCAGCTTTTTGTATTGTTACAATATATCTGCAATTGTAGACTAAGGCCTCATGTACCGCCATGTGGTGCTCCGGCACTGTTAGAATTGCTCTGTAATACAGTGTCCAGTGGAGCAGGCCACAATATATTCTTCTGTCAGATTCATATGAAATATTTGACACCCTGGGGAATAAGGACCAATAGTAGGGTCCCACAGACGTCTTTGGGTGCCATATTATGGCTCAGTAAATGGAGGTTATTTGAAGCTCTAATGCGCTTGTATGTATGAATACTGTGCCAAGAGTGATGAAAGGGCATCTGTCAGCAGATTTGGACCTATGACACTGACTGACCTGTTACATGTGCACTTGGCAGCTGAATTCATCTGTGTTGGTCCCATGTACATATGTGCCCGCATTGCTGAGAAAAATCATGTTTTATTATATGCAAATGAGCCTCTAGGAGCAACAGGGGCGTTACTGTTACACCTAGAGACGCTGCTCTCTCTGTAACTGCTGCGCCCTCTGCACTTTGACAGGACCAGGTGTGATGACTTTTTCACTGCCTGGTCCTGTCAATCAAAGTGGAGATGACGCGCAAGTTGCAGACAGAGCAGAGTCTCTAGGTGTAATGGTAACGCCCCTGTTGCTCCTAGAGGCTCATTTGCATGTAATAAAACATCATTTTTCTCAGCAATGCCACACATATGAACATGGGACTAGAGATGAGTGAGCATGCTCGAGTGCCATTTTTGCGTATTTGCGTACGCATTTTAAAATTCCTACGCTATTCATACGCAGATTTTAATCTATACGCAAATGCGTACGAATAGCGTACAAATTGAATTTGTACGCTATTCGTACGCAGTTCGTACGCATTTGCGTATAGATTAAAATATGCGTATGAATAGCGTAGGAATTTTAAAATGCATACGCAAAAATGGCACTCGAGCATGCTCGCTCATCTCTGCATGGGACCAACACAGATGTCTTCAGCTGCTAAGCGCACATGTAACAGATCAGCCAGTGTCATAGGTACAAATCTGCTGACAGATGTCCTTTTAAAAAAAAAAAAAAAAAACTCTGGCATCACAATAAAATTTTAGCCCCAATCAGACTGCAACCCTGATACTGTTCTCAGAATTGTCCAGCCTGGAGGCAGCAGGCCACTTCATTATGGCTGTTTCAGACAAGCATGACCTGTATCTACTGAATTAAGCCTTAGGCCCCTTTCACACGACCGTATGCCCTCCGAGACATACAGTCCGTGAGCAGGCCATATGTCCCGGAGCGGCATCGATCGTGCGCACAGCATCATTGATTACAATGATGCTGTGCACGCCGGGCCGCCCGCGGGGCTATTGTCCCTCACTCATAAAATCATATGCGTGTAAGATAATAGTCCCGCGGGCGTCCCTACGTGCACAGCATCATTGTAATCTATGATGCTGTGCGCACAATCGATGCCGCTCCAGGACATATGGCTTGCTCACGGACTGTATGTCTCGGAGGGCATATGGTCGTGTGAAAGGGGCCTTATGTTTGATCAGTGATTTCTATCAGTGATTGTGAGCCAAAACCAGGATTCGAGCCTCCACAGAGATAAGGTATAAGGGAAAGATCTGCCCCGTTCTGGGTTTTTGACCCGCACCTGGTTTTGGCTCACAATCACTGATGGAAATCACTGACCAAAATACTGACGTGTGAATGAGGCTTTATTCTGAAATAATGCTGTCAGTATAATTCTGTGCAGAGACACACAGCATTATAAATCAGTATAATGCCATGCACTCCAGAGAAACACGCAGCTTCCATAATGGGGAACCACACTCACACATGGAGTATGATTCGCACACAGGACATGCTTGTCTGAAAGAGCCATTAGAGCAGAACGTTTCTCTATCAAAATGGGGACAGGCAGTAGCCAAAAGTCATTTCAAAAAGCAGTCCTGAGGACTGTGACAATGGCAGGATATCTTTGGCTTTGTTGGAATGGGGAGCCAGGGACTTCTAGGTGTAAGATTAGTGAATTGGGATCTGTGGTTTTGGTAGTAAAGAAACGCGTTAGCTATGATAGAGTGTGAGGTGACGCCCTAACTTCTCGTCAGTATATTAGGTATTTGATGTGGAATTCGAACCACTTTAAGCATCTACAGATGGACAGGGATTGTGAGTTTAGCTTTGGCTTTGAAATGGAAAAGGAGTTATGTATCTGGTGGGAAGTTTTGGAGGTGGGGATAGGCGATTAATGGAGTATTTCACCGGTGACCACGCTATCCAGATGACACATAGCTGTAGTGCCTGATTTAAGGCTCATGCACATCACCATAGTTTTCATCCATGCAGAGAGCGCACTGACCAGTTCATTGCTATTGCCATTCACACATCTGTATATTTTGTAGATCCATGTGGCTGTTCCGCAAAACATAGAACATATCCTGTTCTGGTTCATGTCGCGGGAATAGCCCTTTCTGTTGATTGGAGTGCGAAAAATGCGGAATGCACATGGATCTGTGGTTTGCAGACCTAAGTATCAACAATGTCTTGTGTATGAGACCTTAAAGGGGTTGTCCAGGCTTTTTAATATTGATGACCTATCCTCATGATAGAACCCAGCACCCCCGCTGATCAGCTGTACGGGGAGACGGCGTGTGCAGTGCGCACCTGCCGTCTCTCTTCCTGCTCTCCGCTGTATGTCTATGGGACAGCAGCAGCTGGCAGGAAGAGAGAAAGGAGAGGCACGCCGCCACCAATCTGATATTGGTTATAAATATTAAAAAACCCAGACAACCTCTTTAAGCGTTGTTTTACTTTTGTTGATCAGTGGCTCCATTCCCAAGTTGTGATCCTTTTTCCATATATGTAAATTAGATAATGGTGTCATCGTTGCTCTCATTGCACCAATGTTCCTCTCCTTTCTGTGGCCAGCTATTTCCTCCTCCTCCCTGCTGTGTGAGGCTAGAGAGATGGGTGGTCCCTGATGGTTGAAGGCGGCAAGTTGTCCATTTTCCCTTACTTTTAGGCATCTTTCACACGACAGTATTTTTTGCTGGCTCCGACAGCACACCGTATGCTCTCAGTATTTTTTGAGGACCCATAGAAATGAATGGGTCCGCATTTTTCATGTGAAAAATGCGGACCCATTCATTTCTATGGGTCCTCAAAAAATACTGAGAGCATACGGTGTGCTGTCCGCATCCGTATTCCCGTTCCATAACCCCGCAAAAAAAATAGAACATGTCCCATTCTTGTCCGCAAAACGGACAAGGATAGGCATTGTTATAATGGATCCGCAAAAAAAAAAACGGATGCCATACGGACGACATCCGTTTTTTTTTTTGTGGACCGCAAAACACAATGTTCGTGTGAAAGAGGCCTTAAACTGAGGTTCAGTGAAATTGTATGCAATTTCAATGTGTTAAGCGACGCCTTTTGTTGGAACCGACCAACAAATGGACAGTTAACTGGGACACTTTTGTAGTGTCTCTTTCCCAATGGATCGGTAGGATGTCAGCACAATTCGATTTGTATTAGTGGGAATGCCATTGGGATATGTTCTTTATCACTGTAATGTGGTAATGTTCGACTGTGGCTATGTTAAGTGTCTCCATTTCAATGCCACTTGGGAAATGTGGAGTTTAAAGGGAACCTGTCAGCTCTGAAACACCCTCCAAACTACAGTAAGCGGTGTATAGTGTAAGTGGCATAGAGTCCGGTTATGTAATTTTTATCTTCATATTCACTTCCAGTCTGACTCTGTGCTCTGACAAACCTACAGTCATGGCCAAAAGTTTTGAGAATGATACAAATATTAATTTTTACAAAGTCTACTGCTTCAGTTTTTATAATGGCAATTTGCATATACTCCAGAATGTTATAAAGAGTGATCAGCTTAACAGCAATTACTTGCAAAGTCAATATTTGCCTAGAAAATGAACTTTATCCCCCAAAACACATTTCAACATCATTGCAGCCCTGCCTTAAAAGGACCAGCTAACATCGTTTCAGTGATTGCTCCATTAACACAGGTGTGGGTGTTGATGAGGACAGGGCTGGAGATCAATCTGTCATGATTAAGTAAGAATGACACCACTGGACACTTTAAAAGGAGGCTGGTGCTTGGCATCATTGTTTCTCTTCTGTTAACCATGGTTATCTCTAAAGAAACAAGTGCAGTCATCATTGCACTGCACAAAAATGGCCTAACAGGGAAGAGTATCGCAGCTAGAAAGATTGCACCTCAGTCAACAATCTATCGCATCATAATGAACTTCAAGGAGAGAGGTTTCATTGTTGCTAAAAAGGCTCCAGGGCTCCCAAGAAAGACCAGCAAGCGCCAGGACCGTCTCTTAAAAGTGTTTCAGCTGCGGGATCGGGCTACCAGCAGTGCAGAGCTTGCTCAGGAATGGCAGCAGGCAGGTGTGAGTGCATCTGCACGCAATGTGAGGCGGAGACTCTTGGAGCAAGGCCTGGTCTCAAGGAGGGCAGCAAAGAAGCCACTTCTCTCCAGAAAAAACATCAGGGACAGACTGATATTCTGCAAAAGGTACAGGGAGTGGACTGCTGAGGACTGGGGTAAAGTCATTTTCTCTGATGAATCCCCTTTCCGATTGTTTGGGACATCTGGAAAACAGCTTATTCGGAGAAGACGAGGTGAGCGCTACCACCAGTCTTGTCTCATGCCAACTGTAAAGCATCCTGAAACCATTCATGTGTGGGGTTGCTTCTCAGCCAAGGGAATCGGCTCTCTCACAGTCTTGCCTAAAAACACAGCCATGAATAAAGAATGGTACCAGAATGTCCTCCGAGAGCAACTTCTCCCAACCGTCCAAGAGCAGTTTGGCGATCAACAATGCCTTTACCAGCATGGTGGAGCACCTTGCCATAAAGCAAAGGTGATAACTAAATGGCTCAGGGAGCAAAACATAGAGATTTTGGGTCCATGGCCTGGAAACTCCCCAGATCTTAATCCCATTGAGAACTTGTGGTCAATCATCAAGAGACGGGTGGACAAACAAAAACCTACAAATTCTGACAAAATGCAAGCATCGATTGTGCAAGAATGGACTGCTATCAGTCAGGATTTGGTCCAGAAGTTGATTGAGAGCATGCCAGAGAGAATTGCAGAGGTCCTGAAGAAGAAGAAGGGTCAACACTGCAAATATTGACTTGCTGCATTAACTCATTCTAAAGCTTCATTCACACGACCGTATTTGGTTTCCGTGTCCGTTCCGTTTTTTTTGCGGACCGTATGCGGAACCATTCATTTCAATGGGTCCGCAAAAAAAACGGAAGGTACTCCGTTTGCATTCCGTTTCCGTATGTCCGCATTTCCGTTCTGCAAAAAAGATAGAACATGTCCTATTCTTGTCCGTTGTGCTGACAAGGATAGGCATTGTTACAATGGATCCGCAAAAAAAACGGACACGGATGCCATATGGAACGTCATCCGTTTTTTTTGCGGATCCGCAATTTGCGGACCGCAAAACACATACGGTCGTGTGAATGAAGCCTAACTGTCAATATAAGCTTTTGTTACTCATAATATGATTGCAATTATATTTCTGTATGTGATAAAAACATCTGACAAACACACATAAAAACCAGAGGGCAGCAGATCATGTGAAAATATAATATTTGTGTAATTCTCAAAACTTTTGGCCATGACTGTACAGTAAAATGCACTCAGTGGACTCCAGTGCTCACTCACATAATGGAGAGGACTCAAAGACGAGTCCTCTCAATGCATTTTACTGCAGGTTTGTGGGAGCACAGCGTCAGAATGGAAGTGAGTATGAAGATAAAACTTACATATTCAGATTCAGCATCAGTTGCACTATACATCTCTTACTTCAGTTCAGGGGGTGTTTCGGAGATGACAGGTTTCCTTTAAGTTTGGATGGGAATGCAATACACAATGCCACTTATACGCTTCTGTGGTGCACGCCGTCATAGAATTCAGTTATGGTCCGTGGTAACGGAATCGATAACTAAATTCTTAGATAACCTGAACGCCGAACTTTGAAATCGCAAGTTCACTCAACTCTAGTCTTCAAGTTCCTGCTACACCCAGACAATCTATACTTGGCCTTTTCGGTGGTGGCATTGCCACTTGTGCGGTCATGATTGGGATACAATGAATGCTGCATCAGGCTACGAAGTTATTAGGCAAAAATTGCAACCAGCCATTGTAAGAGAAACCCCGTCAGAAAACTTGGACAGGTCTGGGGCCCCTGGATAGATACTCGGGGCCACCATCCACATGCCTACAAGGCATCAGATCGAATGGCGGAGAGTCTGTAGCTTGCTGCTTGATGGGGAAGTGGTTAGTTTAATACCAATAATTTCTAAAGATAATTGGACTGATTTACCATTGAAAATGCATCAGTTTTTTTTTTTTTGCGCAATCTGCACGCTTTGCATCACATTTAGTAACTCTTTTACACACTTTTCAAAGCTTTTTACGCCTTGTCCAACAAGGGTACGTGGCTTCACTGGAAAGAGTCATGACCTAAATGGGGCTTCGTGCGCCAAAAAATGCTCCACAATTTTGGTGCACTTTTGGAGTATAAATACACCAACTTATAGATGCTGTAAACAGATTTTTTGGGCACATAGACAGAATTCTAGCATAAATCTGGTGCAGGATTTACGATACTGCAAATTTACAAAGGTTTATGCGCCAGAATAGTACATTTGTCTGACATTAAGGCCCCATTCACACGACCGTATATTTGCGGACCCGCAAATATACAGGGGCCGCCCGGGGTGTGTTCCGCAGTGCTCGGAACACACGCCGTGCGGCCCCATTGAAAATGCCTATATTTGTTATTTGTTCGTGCGCAGCTAGCGCCGTGCCGCGGCTCCCGGACCCTTAGAAGTGAATGGGGCCGCATCTATGCTCGCATTTTTGCGGATAGATACGGCCCCATTCATACGATCATGTTAATGGGGCCTAAGAATGTGATTTTCATGCAAATCTGCTCCTATGAGTTACCCTGGATGTCACCCAAGATTCCTAAAAAGGTGTCATTAGCGGGCTACAACCCTTTGTGTGGTACATGACTTCGAAGGATTATATTTGCAGGATATAAGCTCTACCTGGGGGATTCGGGAATTCGGGAGGTTTTGTAGGGGTTCTTTTTTTTTTTTTTTTTTTTTTTAGTATATTTGCATTTTACCAAAAGGTTAATAGAAATGATATGAATAATAAAAAAAATATAGTGGCAATATGACAAGACTAGAGTTGAGCAAAGCAAGCTTCATCCGAAGTAGCTTTGTTCAAAACTTCATAATAATTCTGTACGGAACTCCATCTCCGTTCTGTATTAAAATGTATGGGCTCCGATGAGGCAAAATTATGCGCAAAGTCGGGAATAACTAACTTCGGCTCATCTGAGCCCATACATTCTAATACTGTACAGAGACAGAGCTCCGTACAGAATTATTACGAAGTTTTGAACAAAGTGACTTCGGATGAAGCATCCGAAGCTCGCTTCGCCCAACACTAGACAAGACCACTAGCTATGTAGTATGTGAATATCTGAGGTGTTGACCGCATTCTCATGTTGTGTGAATGTACCTAAATGTTCCATATGCCCTTGCTCAGATTTCTAAGTTTCATGGGTTGTAGAAGTTGATTTTTAGGTAGAAAACCACACTTACAGCTGAAAATTGTACTGGTTGTTTGCCATTGTCTATTGAGTATTCTTGGAATTACCGCTTACCTCGTGTTGCATTACCGGGGGGCTCTGGCATTATATGAGTACCATGAAAGCCAGTGTGATTCCATGTATTCATGCCTCACAACTGGAACCTTCTAGTCACGTAGGTTTTCTCACTATGGATTTCATAGTCTCCTGTTTAACGTGTTCTGAAAGGAAGACGTGTTCCTTTAATTCCCACGCGTTTCGTTTTCTTCCTCTGAAACATGTGCAACCGGGAGCTTTTGTTACCTCCGGTGTTCTTCACTACGCCGCAGGCAGTGGAGCACGCGATCTTCACCACAATATGCCATAGAGCCGAGAAACCCTGGCAAATAAAAGGCCTGCTTCGTCATTGTTGTTAACACGTGCTGGAAGCCGCAGCTTTCAAGAATATATTGATTTCTCTCAACAGGTGTCGGTTTTTAATGCGATTAATGTACTTTTTACTTCATTTTTGACTCTTACTAGGACACTGAAACATGGGCCATCTGTTAAGAAAAGCCTAAATATCCATTAAAGACGGTATAACTATTCATAAAAGAGCAAACCCATTTCTTGGCTGTTAACTAAAAGAATGACTAGACTGAATAGAATAGAAATTTATTGTGTATTTTGCCTTCACTGGAAGAACGGCTCGCCTCCTGACTGCAGATCTCAATGTGGAGTTGACTTCCAACTTTTTGGAGGGTCAAATAGGGACTCTTGTGATTCTTGTATAAAAGTTCTACTTTTTCATACAGATCTATACAAAAAAAGTTTTATATTTTCTGTATGTGTTAACGTAACAATTAATTATGTAAAATCATACGTTCATCAGTCCACCCCAGAAGTCAGCTCCGGGGCCCGAATACTGAAATCAACAGTGAGCAGCAAATACAGTGCGAAGAAGCTGTGGATGGTGGGGTTTTTGGTACCATTATTGTCTAAAGTGCAGCACACAAGACCCCCATGAAGTTTTCAGCTCAGATATAAATTCCAGAAATTTGTTCATTTCACAGAAGGCTAGGGAATTCTTCAGGCGCAAAAATTTACCATACCCCTTCCTCAAGCGGGGTCTGTCTCGGTCAACACTGCACTCCATGTTTTGTAGAGTACGATTTGACCTTTTTAGGGGTCTGTGCTGCTGGAGCGTTACATTAAAATATATATTTTTAGTAGTCTTCAATTGTGTTTTTTTTTTTTTTTTTTTTTTTTAAATGATTGTTTATGTGCTTTGGTACCAAAGATAATTGGCAACATTTCTAAAAATTTGGGTCTGCAAACTGTTAGTTCTATGTTGCTTTGTTCTTTGTCACATTGGATGTTTAAGGCCCTTTTAGACTGGCCGATGTTTCGGCAGATGATCACTAATGAGCATTCGTATAAATGCATTAATCTGACGGTGTAAAGGTGTCTCTGATATGATCATTGGTGCGGTCACCAATATTGCGTTCTCTAAAGAGCACTCTGCGGCCGGCAAACAATGATTCTGTACGGAGACGAAGGATGGCATTAGTAATCACTACTCCCTATACTGTGGAGGAGATTGCGTCATATAAATGTAGTGGTCTCCTTTACGGACGATCAGGGGATTGAGTAGCGTAAAGGGGTCTTTACATATGTGTAGCACCCCTTTGCTTTTAGTTATCTAAGGGTGCCAGTTATTTTCTCTATGTAACTTCATAGCCGAGGGTTGTCTTCAGTAAAACGGTCAGGGTGTAGTCAGAGCACGAACCTAAGGAAAGAACCAGGTGTAGGAAACAAATGACATGTGGCAAATTCAACGGGTGAGACTGAAATGAAATCCTGAATCGAAGCCAAGGTCAAGAGTCTGAGTCAAGTAACAAACAGAAATAGGAGCTCAACAGGGGTGCACCTTAATCCGCAAGGTGGACCGAATTACTATTCAGATTGTGCGTAAGGATCAGTATCGTCAAGGAGTGGCAGTTAACCTTAGAAAGCTGTGACCAGGATCAGCAGACCTGCTGGAACGGGAGAAGTAAACAACATTGACAATTTTTTTTTTTTCCCCCAATGAAACCAATATCTATACATCTGAGATCTTCTGTTTGTGCTTTCATGTTTCTGTAGCATTAAATCACTCCCACTTCATCAGTTAGAATGACCTGCTAAGAACACGCCAAGAATGTCCTTGGACTGTTCTTTCGTCATTGCTTACTCTGGAATGACATCTGTTGCTGAATGCTGGTGATTGCTTCAGTTAACGGCTGACGCACCGGAACAGACAGAGATGGAGAAGATGCAGAAGAGCCACTACGTTATGGTTGACATCAACAAGGATAAGGGTTGTTTTATTTATTTATTTTTTTATTTTTTCTAGAGCTCCAAAAATGCTATTCGTCTTTCAATAATTTTAAGTTTAAAGAAGAACTCCCGCAAAAATTTTTATTCTCTGACCTGTTAGAAAGGTGCATGATATAATCTGTAGTGATTGTCATTTTCTTATCAGTGACTGTTTCTGTGAGTAAAAACCTCTCTTCTTATTGTAGCTGGGTCATGTGACCAACTCCCTGACCTCCAACTGACCCAGGACAGGAAGCCAGTAACTGCTCTATTCATTCCTATGGGAGCCTCACTTTCAGTCTCATAGGAATACATAGAGGATTAGACTTCCTGTCCACACATAAGTCTATGTGTGAGTTGGTGGGTCTAATTGCTGGTCACATGACACAGATAAGAAACTTCAGGATGATATAAGTCAAAAATTCAGACACTGGTAATAAAATGACATTCACTACAGATTATATCATGTACATTTCAAGCAGGACATGGAATAAAATTTTTGTCGGGAGTTTAATCGCCCTTATTCCTTTTGATGGGTTCATGCCATGAATCTTTTACTCGTTTTTATTACTATGCAACACAGCTTAAGGACACCTTGGCATCCGTCAGCCTTATCAATGCTATGGGTCGTGAATTTATTGGACATATGGCTAGGCAGCTAGTCACTTAGGGGCAGCCTGCAGTTTGCAGACTATAGTTGACTAAGGGGGGCTATTAATACACGGTATATAAGATTAGGCCACTTTCACACTAGTGTTTTTGCTGGATCTGTCATGGTTCAGCAAAAACGCTTCTGTTACTGATAATACAACCATCTGCATCCGTTATGAACAGATCCGGTTGCATTATCTGTAACATCGCCAAGATGGATCCGTCATGAACTCCACTGAAAGTCAATGGGGGATGGATCCATTATCTATTGTGTCAGAGAAAACTGATCCGTTCCCATTGACTTGCATTGTGGATCATGACAGATCCATCTTGCTC
This sequence comes from Rhinella marina, assembly GCA_900303285.1. Classification (NCBI taxonomy): domain Eukaryota; kingdom Metazoa; phylum Chordata; class Amphibia; order Anura; family Bufonidae; genus Rhinella; species Rhinella marina. The sequence goes on from ONZH01028240.1 coordinate 322,016, forward strand.
CGCATCCCTTGACAGAAAGCAAACTGCAGCATGTTGCTCTCCGGTATGAGAACAGAATGGAATGTAATTTGGAGCACTCCGTTCTGTTTTCTCACGTTTTGTCCCATTTGACAACGAATGGGGACAAAACGAAAGTTTTTTTTTTTTTTTCCCGGTATTGAGACCCTATTAACGCTAGTGTGAAAGTAGCCTTATCTTGTTGTTTTTATGTTATATTTTCTGATGGCCCTCCTCATTAATGGGTCTTCTTATATATCCAGATGCACACAGTAATCCTCTTCAGATCCAAAGAGCTCGTGGCAGACCATCAAGTTACTGATATTACGGCCGGTATCTTCAACGCCACAACTGAAAGAATCGGACAGTGTTTCATAGCAACAATCCATGTAAAATACAGGCTTGAAGGAGAGGAAGTCATTTCTAAACTGTTTTTTTCCCCCCACTCATTGAACTGGAAGATGGAGAGATAAATGTTGATTTCTCATTAACATGAGGTTTATTTCCCATGGTCTACTCTCTGTTGATTTAAAGCCAATTGATCTCATTATAAAGAAAAAGATGCTTTTGATGTTTTTGGCTTTTATCCGTACATGCTCATAACAATTCACCTCTCTACAGATTTAGATTGGAATCATTTCCATGGTCCCTTTCATGTATAGATAGCAGGGGCAGACTGGGAATTTAAAGTGGCCTGGAAAACAGCTAAAAGAGCCATGTGTTGTAGGTTGGTCCGAATTGACAGAAGGTGGGGCGGGCCAACGCAAGTAGGTGGAGCAACACAAGTAGGTGGGGCCAGAAAGACCATAGTGCAGCCCCTGCAGAACCAAATACCATAGTGCCGCACAAATTTACATCCCAGCAGCACAAAATACCTCCCTAGAAGCTGCCTATCTGTGGCCAGTGCCACTGCCATGTTCTATCCTCCTACTCCATTACTGCATTAAGATGGAAATAAAGTTACGATAAATTCAAAAGTCAGAAGGTCTTCTGCAGCCACCAACCAGTTACATAAGTAGTTGATGCTCCCAGCATTAAATAAGTCTGGGTGCGTCAGCTCATTACTTACCTAGCTGGCAGCTGTGAGGAGGACTTGGTGGCCCCCTGGACATTGGCCTACTGGGAAGTTTCTCTGTAGGATCTATGGCCAGTCCGCTCCTCATGGATAGCAATATAATGTATTACTTTGTAAAAACCACTGTATTTTACAAGGAATACGCTGGTGCCGCTGTAGTGTCTTGGGTTGAAGGTTAGTTTTCCCACATGTGTGAGCATGGCAACAGGCGACTAATTTAGGAGAACTGACAGGTTCACAGATCGCCAAATCAGGAAGAAATGTACAAGAAATACAATTCCTGGGGAAAGAGGTACAATCTTGTAAAACTCTACAGTAATTTCTCAACAGTAACAGCAGCGGTATCAGTGGTTCCCCCTGTGGTATCGCAGTTGCTTGGCTTCCCTGCTACAGAGGTATTCCGAAAGATCCTCCTCTTGACCTGCAATGATTCTGGCCATCAGGCAACTTCTCTGTTTTCATTAGCCTCCAACTGTTGTAGACATAGTACCATTAGCTCCATTCACAGTTGTGGTCGGTCTGCACAGTGCTGGCTAGCTTCTTAGTTGACTCCCAGCAACTTGACTTAGCAGGAAGAGACTCCAAGTTCTTGCCACAAGTCCAAGTGAGTAATATGACTGATGAATATTGGAGAATATTTTTGGTGGGACAACCCCTTTGAAGGGGTATTCCCATCTTAGACAATGGGGGCATATCACTAGGATATGCTCCCACCGCTGGGACCTGCACCTATATTGAGAACAGAGCGGGAGCGCTACGCCCGGAGGACCCCAGGTTTCCTGGGGTCCGGTAACCACCAGGCGCTGCTCCCCACTACGCCCAAAGAAATGAATAGGAGCGCACCGTGCATGCGCGGCCACCGCTTCCATTCATTTCTATGTAGCCGACGGAAATAGCCAAGTCAGCGCTCAGCTATTTTCGGCGGCCCCATAGAAATGAATGGAGGGCGGCTGTGCATGCGCAGTGCACCCCCTCCTTCACTTCGGGGGCTCCATTCTCGATATAGGTGCACCTATAAGACAATGGGGGCATATCCTAGCGATATGCCCCCATTGTCCAAGATGGGAATAACCCTTTAATGATAGTCCCAGCAGTGTACCCTTTGTGTCCTTCTGTTACCTCCCCAGTAGACAATGTACTAATGCATTAGGGTGCATTCACACACTGCAGATTTTGTGGCAGAAAATTCCACGACTGAAAATCAGTTCCGTTCATTTGAATGGGGCGGCCAGGACATGGATTTCTTCAAGCCCCATTAAGGCGAATGGAACTGATTTTCAGTTGCGGAATTTTCTGCCACAAAATCTGCCGCGTGTGAATGCACCCTTACCTTGTTCTTTCACAGGCACATGACCGATATCCACATTCCACCGTTCTGGTAGTAACAAAAGTGTCCGCACCCCTCTGTCGGCGGGGGCTGCTCATTCCTGTGTTAATCCCATGCCTTTGTACAGTTACATCAGACTATCACTGTTCTAGTGATGGCACTATGCAGTTCACGGGGAAGGGGGGGGGGGGAGACACATTTGCCGTTAAGTATATTTTGCACTAATTGCTTCCTTTAATTACAGGGGATGGAGAGAGCAGCGAAGGGTCAGTTCTCAACGTTCAGCAGTTTCATTTCAACCATCAACCAAAAGAAAGAAGCCGCTGGGAACAGATGCTCACCTACGCAGCTTGTTATACCCAACAACAAAAATGGTAAATGAAAGTGTTATATACGCAGCTGCTTCCGCAAAAACAACAGCGTACACTATGGCGGGAAACTGTGCCGGATGAATAGAGCTGTGATAAAGCCAATCTGCATGAATTTGTTCTTGTGTTTTTTTTTTTGTTTTGTTTTTTTTTTTTTATACTTTACCCTTTGCGTTAAGCACTAATGACAGTTGTGTTAAAGTGGAACTCCGCATATAGAGTTGTTTAAACTAGTTCAGCTTGGGGCCCCCCTTCCCTCAGTGCTTTGTGGCCAGGGGCAGGGGAGCACATAGCCTTCATGCTGCCTAACGGCATCCACCCCCCCATGCCAAATTCTTGACCTAACCCCTTCCCTCCAGCCAGAGGTGTAACTTGACCAGCATGCACTTTCTATAATACTGCTGTCTTCTTATGCACCACAAGGTTCTTTGGGCCTTCTCAGGCTCCTGGGCCAGTAGCGACTGCCACCTCTGCACCCCCTATAGCTATAGCTTGTTAGGGCGTTGAGTTGCTCATACACCTTAGATTGCTTTCAACTATACCCAACTTCCGCCCCTATCCGGACATTCTACATTACATATCTGGACATTATACACAAGGTTGCAGTGCTGATGTCACGTTGACAACACATGACCGCTGCAGCCAGTCTCTGCCCTCAACATCGCACCTTTGAGGCCTGCGATTGGATGAATCTGTCACGTGCGCTGATGATTAGAACAGCGCTACTGGAGCAGGGGGAGATTCCACAGGTGAGGGAACGTTCATATCAGTGTGCAAAATCCGGCAGGCTGTTCCGGCAGAGGAACAACCTGTTGAAGTTCACCATATCCAGCATAACCGGATAATGCCGGGAACTGCAGGATCCCTATAGCGGTACCGCTGCATGTGACGTTTTTGTCTGGCCATTAGCCAGCATTTATGCTGAAACCGACTGCTGGATCTCCTAATGCTAATGTGAACCTGGCGTAAGTAATGGTTACTTTGTTATTTTACATCTACCCTGTTTGTGCTACACTATTACTAATCTGGATCCTCAATCAGAAGCTGCAAACAGGACTTGTGGCAGTTAGGCCTTGTCCACATTTCAGTATTATTTCGCGTCCGCGAAAATCACGGACATGTGTATTCCGTGATTCTTTCCGTGACGGATCCGTGGATGATCCGTGGTTCCGTATTTTACGGTCCGTGTGGCATCCGTATTTCACAGACGTTGCTCAGCTGAAAATTGATTTCCAAAGAATCTCCTATTAGTCATCAGTGAAAAACGGGGCGCACCACGGACACAACACGGATGTGAGTCAGTGATTTTCACGGACCCATAGACTTCAATGGGCGTGCTTGGTCCGCATCACGGATCAAAGTAGTGCATGTCCCCGTGATTTTTTTACTGACCCACGGTCAGTAGAAAAATGCTGAAATGTGAACAGATACATTTAAATCAATGGGTACGTGTGCTGTCCGTGAAAAATGCTGACAGCACACGTCAGTGAAAAACGGAAATGTGGACGAGGCCTTAGGCTCTAATGGCCAAAAGTGTTGGCACCACTGAAATTTTTCCAGAAAATGAAGTATTTCTCCCAGAAAATTATTGCAATTACACATGTTTTGTTGTACACATGTTTATTTCCTTTGTGTGTATTGGAACAACACAAAAAAAAACTGAGAAAAAAAGGCAAATTGGACATCATGTCACACAAAACTCCAAAAGTGGGCCGGACAAAATTGTTGGCACATTTTCAAAATTGTGGGTAAACAACTTTGCTTCAACTTCAAGCATGTTTGTTTAAACTCACCTGTGGCAAGTAAAGGGTGTCTGCAATATAAAAATCACACCTGAAGCCAGTTAAAGGGAGAAGTTGACTCAGTCTTTGCATTCTGTGTTTGTGTGGGCCACACTAAGCATGGAGAACAAAAAGAGGACTGTCTAAGGACTTGAGAACCAAAATTGTGGAAAAATATCAACAATCTCAAGGATTACAAGTCCATCTTGAGATCTCCCCAATCAAGTTTCAAAGACATTCAAGCTGTCCTGCAGGCTCAGGATGCATTGTGTCAGCGGAAATTATCCGTCTTAAGTTTGAATGAAGTGAAACACTATGGAAGGAGACCCAGGAGGACCCCACTGCTGACACAGAGACATAAAAAAGGTAGACTGCAGTTAGAGCTGGGCGATATGGCCCAAAAAAAAAATCTCGTTTTTTTTTGACGATTCACGATTTAAATCTCGATTTTCTTATGTTATTAAAAATATAAAAAAATAAATAAAAAAGCCTACTGTGCCCCCATCAGACCTCAGATCAGCCCATTATGCCCCATCAGACCCCACATCAGCCCAGTGTGCCCCCATCAGACCTCAGATGAGCCCACAGTGCCCCCATCAGACCTCAGATCAGCCCATTATGCCCCATCAGACCCCACATCAGCCCACTGTGCCCTCATCAGACCTCAGATCAGCCCATTGTGCCCATCAGACCTCAGATCAGCCCATTGTGCCCCCATCAGACCCCACATCAGCCCAGTGTGCCCCCATCAGACCTCAGATCAGCCCACATTAGTGCCCCCTTCAGACCTCAGATCAGCCCACAGTAGTGCCCCCTTGAGACCTCAGAACAGCCCACTAGGCCACCATAAGAATAAAATAAAAAAATCCCTTACCTGTCCTGCGCCGCGGCTCCGCTCCAAGTCCAGCGCTCCTCAGTCTTCTTCTCCCGGCGCTGCACTGTCACCTGACTGCGTGCAGCGTCAGGTCAGAGTGCGCACACTATGTCCTGACGCTGTACGCGGTCAGGACAGTGCAGCGGAGCGCCGGAGCAGAGCCGCGGCACAGGACAGGTAAGAGATTTTTTTTATTTTAGCTTGCGGGCGCCATTTTAGGAAAATCGAGTTCACGATTTTCCTAAAAAATAAAATTGTGAGGCTTTCAATTGGCAAATTAATCGAATTAATTTGATTAATCACCCAGCCCTAACTGCAGTTTGCCAAAATGTGAGTAAGCCAAAATCCTTCTGGGAAAACGTCTTGTGGACAGATGAAACCATGATAGAGCTTTTTGGTAAAGCATATCATTCTATGGTTTACCGAAAATGGAATGAGGCCTACAAAGAAAAGAACACAGTACGTACAGTCAAATATGGTGGAGGTTCAAAGATGTTTTGGGGTTGTTTTGCTGCCTCTGGCACTGGGTGCCTTGACTGTGTACAAGGCATCATGAAATCTGAAGATTATCAAAGGATTTGGGGTCGCAATGTGTCAGAAAGCTGGTCCTAGGTCATGGGTCTTCTAGCAGGACCATAACCCCAAACATACTTCAAGAAGCACCCAGATATGGATGGGAACAAAGCGCTGGAGAGTTCTGAAGTGGCCAGTAATGAGTCTGGATCTAAATCCCATTGAACACCTGGGGTGAGATCTTGAAATTACTGTTGGGAGAAGGCAGCCTTCAAATATGAGAGACTTGGAGCAGTTTGCAAAAGAAGAGTGGTCCAAAATTCCAGGACACGAGAGGTGTAAGAAGCTTGTTGATGGTTATAGGAAGTGACTGATTTCACTTATTTCTACTAAAGGGTGTTCAACCAAATATTAAGTTGAGTGTGCAGTAAATTTGTCCGGCCCATGGAGATTTGCGTGAAATTATATCATTTTTGGCTTTTTTTTTTCTCATTTTTATTGTGTTGTTCCAATGCACACAAAGGAAATAAACGTGTACAACTAACAAAACGTGTAATTGCAATAATTTTCTGGGAGAAATACTTTTATTTTCTGGAACAATTTCAGGGGTGGCAACACTTTTGACCATACATGCATTTTCCACAGCACACTTTTTCCACAGCATTTTAGATAGTATAAAAAAACAACATGGGGGTGTCTGCAATGTCGCTCTTAGCACCAAATTTATCCAAACTGTTGTAAAGAAAAACTGGCTTAGTCGCCCACAGCAACCAGTTGGATTGATCCATTAATTTCCCTAAGGAGCCCTGAAAGGTGGAATCTGGTTACTATGGGCAACTAAGCCAATTCTACTTTACACCAGTTTTGATAAATTTGGTGCTAAGAGCGCCAATGCAGACTCCCCCATGTTGTTAAAATTTGGTGGATCTTTAGATATAACATTTTTGTCTAGAACTGCTACTCCAAGCCACCCCCCTGCCCCTCCTCACTGGAGCAACTGTTTGCAACTTAAAAAAAAAAAAAAGTTGCACAGTAATAAATCTGGAGTAAAAGGAATTGGCATAGCTAACCACACCCACACCCACCAGCTTTTCAAAACCGGAGCAAATGTTGTAAAGAAAAAAAAGTTACTTTTTTTTTTTTTGCAAAAAAGGGCCCTATATAATATTTCACTATAGACATCTGGCAGAAACATGAAAAAGGGCTACGTGAAAGCATCTTAAAGGAGTTGTGCAAGTTTGGGAGGGCTTTTGACACAAGCACAGCTGCTATATGATGTATGGCGCTGTGCTTGGTAAGCGCCCGGGAGGGCATTGCAGCAGTTTCCTGAAACAGCAGATCGGTGGAGGTGCCGGGACTTATTTCCTGGATAACCCCTTTAAAAGGAGGCCTGTCATTATTAATTATTGACTTCTATGATCAAAACGCCAATAGCAAATGATTTCTAAAGGTTGGAAACCTGATTGTAGATTTGGGCTGCGGGAGCGCCTTCTGGACAGTGCTGCGTGCAGATGGTGGCAGTATCCGGCTCCGTGCTGGCTAATCTCTTTCTGCTTCAGTTATATAAGTCCTTATTCAGCAGCTCCAAGGCGTCTGGGGGAAAATGCCTGACTCTTAATAGAACGACACTAAAACATACATACGTGCGGCCTTGCCACGTGGACTTTTAATGTTTCCTCCTTCTCCGCATTAGCCTTTTTCATTACAAAAGGGGGAAGTGGGTGAAGAGAAAAAGAAAAAAAAACTGTTTACTCCAAAGTCCTTTTTTTAACTTTCCTTTTAATCCAAGCCCCTGTGATGTTTTTCCAGTTTCTAGCTGTGAAAGCTGAGGGCAGCCTTTCTGTACAATCAGCGGCGCTGATGGCTGCTGGTGTGTGGGTTTGTGTGATTCATGTTCTACGCTCCGCGGCTGGCGGCTTTCCATCTGTAATACTTGCTCTCATTCACAAATTCGGAACAGTCGTCGAACTCCATCCTGGTCTCCCCCACTATAGCTGGAAGAAAGCTGGAGCCATCTGTACCCGCCACAGGAGATTAAAAGAAAACAAATACGTATAAGGGTGTTTTTTAAAAAAAATTATTTAAATTAACCCTTCAAAGACTAGTCATCTTTAAAGTGAACCTGTCATCATATTTAAGTCTGTATTTTTGGTCCACGTTTTTGCGGATCGCTCACAGGCCCTTTACTTTCTAATTGACAGAACACCGTTGACTGTCCACATCTGTATGTCCATTCCACAGTCCCGCGAAATAGAACATGTCCTGTTCTTGTACGTTTTGCAGACAAGAATAGGCATTATTACAATGGATTCCCTCCGCCGTACTGCGGCGGCCTTAGGAAGCCCACGGCGTCATAGCAACCAATGACGCCGTGCGCTCCCGTCCTCTGGGGCAGCACAGGCCGGGCTTTCACGGCCCGTATACGGCCGTGAAACACGGTCGTCTGAATGGGGCCTTAGGCCTCATGCATACGACCATAGCTGCTTTGATGACATCCATGCTGTGTCTGTTTCTTTGCATAATTGTTGACTTCAGTGGGCGTGTGGTCCGCATTTTGAGGCCAAGAATGGGACACATTCATGGATGCGGACAGCCTGCAGATGACATCCATTTGCGGTCGTTTTTTTTTTTTTTGCAGACCTATAGAAATGGAAGGGTCCATTTGCAATCCGTAAAAAATGTGGGTTGGGCACACATATAAAATACAGTCATGTGTATGAGACCTTAGGGTTCTTGCATATCAAGGTAAGTGTTTTGGGATCTGCAAAACTCAGATCCTGGCTGAGTGCATGTCGCTATTTATTTTTTAACTTCTGTAGAAATGTCCTATACTTGTCCGCAAAGTGGACAAGAATAGGACACAGAACGGACGTGTGGAAGGCGGACAGCACATGGTGCACTCGCCACATCTTTTGTGGCCCTATTGAAATGAATGGGTCCGCATCCGATCCGCTAAAAAAATGCAGATTAGATGCAGACTGAACATACGGTCGTGTGCATGAGCCCTTATTGTGCTGAGGGCAGCATAACGTAGTGACAGTGTGTCATTCATGAGCTAAAAGTAATTGGTTGCCGAGAATCAACTTCATAATCATTGAGGCCCTGGCCTGGAAAAGAGTCGCGGCTGCCTGAGAAGAGTCGCGGCTGCCTGAGAAGAGTCATGGTTCTGCAGGAGCTTCGGCTCTCCTCTCCTACCTGCTGATGATTGGCAGTTTTCTCCCCAGTTTCCTCCCTAGGAGAGAACTGGCAATCCTCAGAAGATGGGTGGGGAGAGTAAGGGCTCATGAATTACTGTGACTCTTCTCAGGCAGCCATGACTCTTTTCCAGGCCATGACCCGTACATCTTACTTTTTGGTTATCCTATAGTTGCTTTGCATCATTACCACCTAGTCTGCATACAGTATCAGAGTGGGGAGATGACGTATGAAAGCCGGATGGTACAGGTGCAAAGCAACTATGTGATGCCCAAAATCAGATGTACGAGTCCTGTTACTAAAATAGTACCTGCGGATGAGTAACCCTGCGCACATATTGGTTAACTTGGCTGCTGTACCACCCACCATCTTTACACATGTGATGTCAGATTGGGCAGGAGAATGGAATAGGGAATATATACAGGACTCCTCAGGTATCTCCATTGTTTAGCCTAGTGCATCCCCTGCGTCTGTCCACCTAGTGTCAGATCGGGCAAGTGAACAGGATTAGAGGGACAGTTTAGGTGATTCCAATCTGTGTGCAGTACTACCATACGGCACCATATAAATAACAGGAAATACATATTAAAGTCCCCTGCCCCTGAAAATTAGAGACAGATCTGTGAGCGTATGTATTTTACCTTCCTAGAAAATACCGATAACGTCCGTGTTGCATCGTTTTTTTTTTTTTCTTTGTGTGGACCCATTGACTTCAATGGGACTGCAAAATACATTGGTGTATGCAAAGCATTGTCGTTTCCCATTGACAGCATGATGTATGACATAATATGTGGCTGTATTTGAGGTCTCATGTGGCACGTTGACCACCGGTCACCTATTAAAGGGCATCTGTCAGCAGATTTGTACCTATGACACTGGCTGACCTGTTACATGTGCACTTGGCATGGCAGCTGAAGACATCTGTGTTGGTCCCATGTTCATATGTGGACTTTATTGCTGAGAAAAATGAGATTTTAATATATGCAAATGATCCTCTAGGAGCAACTGAGGTGTTGCCCTTACAACTAAAGGTTCTGCTCTCTCTGCAACTGCTGCACCCTCTCCACTTTGACAGTGTCAGGAGTGATTACATTAAAACTGCCTGGTCCTCTTAATCAAAGTGCAGAGGGGGGCAGCAGTTGCAGAAAGAGCAGAACCTCTAGGTGTAATGGTAACGCCCCCGTTGCTCCTAGAGGATCATTTGTATGCATTGTGCACATGTAACAGGTCAGCCAGTGTCGTAAGGACATAACTGCTGACAGATGTTTTTTAATTATTACCCCCTCTGCTGGGATGGATCGTGATCTCGGGTGTCATTTTTCAGTTTTTACACAATGAATTCTATTCTGTCCAATCTACCGTAATTAATTTAAATTCTGTTTTAGAACTGCATTTTGTTTTTATTATTTTTTTTATTTTTTAATCAAAGCTACACTTCGTGAAAAAATGTTTATGGTTGAGTTAGCATAATGGAAGCAGTACGGGGTTGTGTGAGGCTTTTTTCAAAGCACATTTGTCTTTTTTGTATGCAAATGACTTCCATATTGTTTGCTGGTTAGCTGATAGTTCATGTAAATTATTTCACATTATTAAAGAAGGCTAGTTTATTGCAAACAGCAATATCGTCATGATGGGAGAGGGGAGTAATCCGGAGCATAGCGCATACACAGCTTCTCGATCCTCTTCTAGAAGACATGTCCCCTCTCCTAGTAACATAGTTTATAAGTCCAAAAAAAGACCTGCAAGTTGATCCAGAGGAAGGCAAAAAACCCCTGTGAGGTAGAAGCCAATTTTCCTAAGTTTAGGGAAAAAAATTCCTTCCCGACTCCAATCAGGCAATCAGAATTACTCCCTGGATCAACGACCCCTCTCTAGTAACTATAACCTGTAATATTGTTACCCTCCAGAAATACATCCAGGCCCCTCTTGAACTCTTTTAGTGAACTTACCATCACCACCTCCTCAGGCAGAGAGTTCCATAGTCTCACTGCTCTACATTTCTTGACAAAGGAAATATTAGTGTTCCCCATGAGATACCACATTTTCCTAGAAATCTATATTATGTTGCTCATGTCTTCTTCCTGATAGAAATTTAGGAATATGTTTTACCGGTTGGGTTTCCACTCAGTACTAACAGTGTTAGATTGTGGACGTTTGACAGCAGAAGGGGGCCACAGCACTCATCAATTGTATAGCTTTTCTGGGTGCACAATCATCAATGGACCCAAACTCCACCTTTTGGATCCGTAAATTACGCAAAGAGGTAAATTCAGAAAGCACTCCAGTACTATTTGCAAATTCAAGAATTTATTTGGCCAGACACTATAATGCACATCAGTACGACGTTTCGGGCTCACGTTGTTATCTGCATGTGTGCTTCTGGACTCTGGCCACCATCGTACTGATGTGCATTATAGTGTCTGGCTGAATAAATTCTGGAATTTGCAAATAGTACTGGAGTGCTGTCTGAATTTACTTCTTGCAGTATTAGATTGTGGAGGCACAGGCGAGGGATCAGTATTATAATAGAGCACTGAGCATGTACAACCTCCTCTAACCTAAAGTGTCATTCCTTTGTTTTTCAGTAAGAGACCTTCCACCAATATGCCTTGATGTTCGACAAAAGCAGCGAATCTCCATTGATACGCTACCTGCAGACATGAAAGCCCCTATCCTACCCGAACCTCCCATTCCAGTACGGACCAAAACTCTAAAGGATTTCCAGTGAGTTCAATGCCATTACAAAATCAGATATTTTTTTTGGGGGAAAAAATCTTGCTGTCTTCTAAAGAACCCTGGATCAGGTTAGGAAGCCCAGTCCTAAAACTAGCGACCACACGTGACTCGAGTAGTAGTCGAGCCATGTCAGCTGGAGACACGTTCGAAGCTCTGTTCCTGTAACCACACTGTTGCGCCAGAACCTTTGTATGATGCCTGATTCTGACAATGCCCAATAGTACCCCATTGGCTCATTATGGGTTTCTTGAGCAGGTCCGTTGCATTTAGTAATTAGCCAAGCTTGCAGAGTTTATTCTTGCTGTCAAAAACTAAGGAGAACCTCTACGAACCCTATCTGATGCCTCCTATGTGGCTGGCATTATGAATGTAAGCCACAGCACTTTAACTGAGCTTTGTTTTTTGTTTTTCTCTCTAAAAATGCATTTTAGGCGAAGATCCTCTTTGAGGCTCCATTCACACGTCCTGTTTTTCTTTCCTGATTCGATCCTGATTTTTTCAGGACCCATTGAAATGAATGGATCCAGATCAGGAAAGAAAAACAGGACGTGTGAATGGAGCCTAAAGTAGTAGGAGTTCCCATTTTTTTTTTAACGCGTGATATCTCCGTTAGGGTCCATTCACACGTCCGTATTTGTGCACATCCTGGAAAATGGTCCGTTTTTTGCGGATCCGTTGTTCTGCAAAAAACTCTGTTTTTCCGGGACATCTGTTCCGTTTTTTTTTTTTTCCCTCCCCTCCTGGAACGGAATCCGCAAATACGGATGACATGCAGATGCCTTTCCGCATGTCTTCCGCATTTTTTGCGGATCCATAGACTTTCATTGTGCTACGGACCGCAATTCGGGAGAAAAGTAGGACAGGAGGATTTCTTTAATGCGGACTTTATGTGTACTGTCCGCATTTTTTTGGTACTCATTGAAATGAATGGATCCGCATCCTATCCGCATAATTGTCCGCAATTGCGGAAACGGATGCGGAAAGGATGCGGACACATTATACGGACGTGTGAATGAGGCCTTAGGCTGGCTTCACACGTGACTGATTACCTGTGGATTTTTTTTTAATGGATTTTTGTGCAGTAAATCAGTACCAACAATCTAAATGAGTTTTTGGAAATCTACATTCACACGTAGCAGAACAAATCCGCAGCAGAAACTGACATGTGGTGCCTATTTTAAATCAGCAGCATGCCAATTTATACTGCGGATTTCATTGCGGATTTAACCATTTCCAATGCAAGGAAAGAGATCACTGACCAATCGCATCGTTTGGTGCACCTTTTGTGGGAGCGGAGGGTTGGCAAACCCCAACCCCTTGGGCAGACCTGCATAGGGATGCATACTTACCTGCTTCCTGCCCCCCCCCTCTCCCTGGCCTTGGCTTCTCTACTGAGCCGTTTTTCCGTTTTGACGCCTCTGCTGCAGCAGTGACCTGATCCCTTCCTGTCATGTGAAATGGTCAGGTGACTGCTGCCGCCAGCAACTGGCTACAGCAGTTTTAAAATGGAAGTTTACATCCTGGGAGCACAGTGGAGCAGGCAAGGAAAGCCCTAGGAAGCAGGTAGGTATACTGCTCTTCACAAGTCCCCCCCCCTCCCCCAACCCAAAGGTGCACAACCCTTTCAAGCTTGCTCTTCCTTTAAGACTCTTGAATTAAACTCTTACAAAAACATTTTCATGCCCAGTGCGTCATTCAGCAAGTGTGACTGCGCTGTGTCATAATAATTTGTCCATTCTTGTTAGCCTTTGTCTGTGTGGAATTCTCTGTAAGCCGGGCTCCATTTCTGTATACCGCCGACGACTTCAACTGTAATCAGAAATGTCACCACATGACGGTAATCTGATAAGTGGGAAATGAAGTACAAGGTTGTGCCTCTAGCCTTTCATTAAACTTTACATTCTCACTGAAAACACAGGCTTCTGTCCAACAATGTGATTGTCTTGGTGAGGCAGGCACTCTCCGGATTGTACTCTCGCATTTTCTTAAGGAGGCTGGGCCTGGGTCGGATAAGTGTGGATGAGGCAAAATTTGGTTTTGAAGGAAAGAATTGTCTTTGTATTTGCCATGTAAGTGAAAGGTTCTGGACACAGTGACATTTCTGATTTCTTTGGCTATGACTGAATTTGATGTTAAAGGACATCTGTCAGCAGATTTGTACCTATAAAATTGACCTGTTATATGTGCACTTGGCAGCTGAAGGCATCTGTGTTGGTCCCATGTTCATATGTGCCCGCATTGCTGAGAAAAATTATGTTTTGATATATGCAAATGAGCCTCTAGGAGCAACGAGGGCGTTGCCGTTACACCTAGAGGCTCTGCTCTCTTTGCAGCTGCTGCACCCTCTGCACTATGATTGACAGGATCCAGAGGAGGAAAAATCATCACCTCTGGCCCTGTCAATCAAGGTGGAGAGGGCACAACAGTTGCAGAGAGAACAGAGCCTCTAGGAGTAATGCTCCTAGAAGCTCCATTGAACATGGGACCAACACAGATGCTTTCAGCTGCCAAGTGCACATGTAACAGGTCAGCCAGGGTCATAGGTACAAATGTGCTGACAGATGCCCTTCAATATAAAACACTCTAGATTTTGCTTGATCTATGACCTTATACACTGATATACGGGTATTCCTACTGACAGGGTCATTCCAGGATATGACTGATGGCCTATAGTTACGTTAAGCCTTCAATGTAAAATCTTGAGGGTCCCACCCCAGAGTTACCCGCTGATCAGCAGAACAAAAGATCAGTGGTGCTCATCAGAGAGCCGTGACCCCTTCACTGCATTAAGCCTCGTTCACACTTCAGTGTTTGGTTAGTGATTTCAATCAGTGATTGTGAGCCAGAACCAGGATTGGAGCTACACAGAGATAAGGTCCAATGGAAAGATCTGCACCTGTTCTGTGTTTAGAGTCGCAGATGGTTTGGGCTCAAAATCACTGACTGAACACTGACTGTGTGAATGAGGCATTACCCTGTGTGGTACTATGGTTGTACCTGATATTGCACCGCAACCAATCCTAAGCTATGTTCTCTTGAAGGGACTGAGCTGCAGTACCAGGCACAGTACCATTCATATGGACATGTTTGATGGGTACCCTTCGTTTTGCTGATCAGTGGGGTCCGGTGGGTGGATTCACCTCTGATCTTACGGTATGTTCATGCAATATCTTAAGCAAGGGCAATCAGATGCCTTTATGAATGTCACTCAAGAAAAACTATGGTGAGGGACACCCAGTCCAGTGTCTTTCTTCACTTACTTCCACTGTAATTCAAAGGCTATCGACACCTTCAGGACATTGTTATGGTTCCATTTTACTCATTTTGGGCAATAATCACTATTTTAAATTGGTCTTTATTAAAAAATATTTAGCTGTTCTGTCACAAAGGGTTAACGGTCTAGCTTTGTAAATCCTACTTTCACTTTGTGCCCGTCATCTAATAACCCTTATCTCTAAATTACTAGTAGCTCAAAAACACTAATTTAAGCAACATTCTTATTAGTAAGACGAACTGAGCTATAATGAGTGTGTATAAGGTCAGAGATAAGGAGACCTCAGCTGAGCTGCCTTATGGAAGACCGTAAAAATACAGATCCTGCTACCAGAGAATGTGAAGGCTGTACAGAGAAAGGAGCTCAACATTTTTTAATAAAGACCAATTATAAAAATGTATTTTAGCTCAAAATGAGTACAGTGCAATAATAATAAGACAAAATTACCCCTAAAGGTGTACATAGCCTTTAAATAATAATAATGTGTCTACATCTCCCAAACCTTACCTTTCTCCTCCCTCTTGGCACTGGGGTGGGAAAAACCACCTTTACAGTCGCAGCAAAGTGGATTTTACAAAATCGCATCCACTGTTGAAAAAAAATGCTTTCAGTGCAAATCTGCAGCTGTTATGGCTCATTGACTCCATATTAATGACTTCATGGTTGGTAGGATCATAGGGCAATTCGAGGCCAATCAAACCCAAATGATCTTGTCCCTAGAGCTGTGGAATCGCTAGTATCTGGCTCAGGGTTCAGCTGGGGGGAAAAGTCAAGTGGAAGTCCAAGAGTAAGGCCTCGTTCACACGACCGTATTATTGCGGGTTTGCATTATTGCGGATCCGCAATAATACGGGGGCCGCCTGGTGTGTGTACCGCACCGCTCGGAACACACGGCGGGTGGCCCCATTCAAAATGCCTATACTTGTCCGTGCGTGCGGACAAGTATAGGACATGCTTCATTGGAGCAGCGGCACGGAGCTAGCTCCGTATGGCGGCTCCCCGCTCCATCGAGGTGAATGGGGCCATATCTATTCCGCAATATTGCGGAATAGATACAGCCCCATTCACGCTGTCGTGTGAATGGGGCCTAATCATCATTATATGACCGGTTATTCACTGGTGATATGAGACCAGAGTTCCTGTTTATCGATGGCAGAGCATAATGCTGGCCTATAAGTCCAAAGCATTGAAGGGCAAAGTTCAGGTGAATGTAATGATGCCTTTCAATGTTGCTTCATTCTGGAAGAAAAGTACTTTGAAAACATATACAAATGAGCAGTTAAGTGCACTGAAGGTGGTCCCTAGCCACACTGTGCACCCTTGCTCCTCTGCCATTCCTAGCCTTTCCTTGATTGACGGGCCAGGTGAGATGACTATGCAGGACCCTGGCCCTGTCAATCAAGAAGGAGAGGGAGGAGCAAGAGTGCACAGAGTGGCAAGGGCCTGCCCTTGGTGCACTCAACTGCTCATTTGCATATGGATTGGCAAGTGAAATTGATCATTATGTTCAGCTGATTAACCTGTTACTGCTGCTCACATCCTTCATGTTGACTCTTCTGTGTCCATCTTCTCGTCCGTAGCGTGTTTACCTGCTCCCTGATGTGGGCATGATCATCTGCTCCACTGCAGCCAATAAGTAGCTTCAGTGGATGTCTCGTGTGGACACGTCATGGCTGAATCCAGCCATTAGCTGCGAGCAGAGCAGATTATTGTGCCCATGCTGGAGAGTTAGTAAACAAGCCACGGACCAGAAGATGGACACAGGGGAGCCAGTGCACAGGAACGGAGCTGCAGATAGCAGGTAAGTATGAATCTTTCCATAACAGAGGCAGGCTGTGGGCACTTGTGAAAAGTTACTTATCCTGGACAACCCTGGTCACAAACTTGCCTGTTTTGTCTTTTGGTGTCTGTCTCTGCACCTTTGTTGCATAGGGACCGTCGGCTAGCTACAGTTTTGCTACCTAGGGCTCCTACTGCAAGTAGGTAGGGAAAGCGGGCTGAGTTCCAGGTCAGGGCTCACTGTCCATGTCTGTCCCTATCTACAAGTGTTACAACCCTTCCATGACAAGAATTATCTATTACAATTATTAAGTGTTCAACAGTGTTTTCCAGTTATTAAATCCATAGTACATTGCATATTTACTTATGGGAATTTCAGAAATTGTATTCCAATAATTATGGTTTAAGTTTTATCTAAGCAGACTATTTACCATATTTTTTTACTCCATAAGATGCACTGGACTATAAGGCGCACCTAGGATATAGAGGAGGAAAATAAAAGCTAAAATAGACCCCCAAGATCCATCGGACCTCAGATCAGACCCCTTCCAAGATCCATCAGACCTCAGATCAGACCCCTTCCAAGATCCATCAGACCCCTTTCAAGATCCATCAGACCTCAGATCAGACCCCTTCCAAGATCCATCAGACCTCAGATCAGACCCCTTCCAATCCAAGATCCATCAGACCTCAGATCAGACCCCTTCCAAGATCCATCAGACCTCAGATCAGACCCCTTCCAAGATCCATCAGACCTCAGATCAGACCCCTTCCAAGATCCATCAGACCTCAGATCAGACCCCTTCCAAGATCCATCAGACCTCAGATCAGACCCTTCCAAGATCCATCAGACCTCAGATCAGACCCCTTCCAAGATCCATCAGACCTCAGATCAGACCCCTTCCAAGATCCATCAGACCTCAGATCAGACCCCTTCCAAGATCCATCAGACCTCAGATCAGACCCCTTCCAAGATCCATCAGACCTCAGATCAGACCCCCTTCCAAGATCCATCAGACCTCAGATCAGACCCCTTCCAAGATCCATCAGACCTCAGATCAGACCCCTTCCAAGATCCATCAGACCTCAGATCAGACCCTTCCAAGATCCATCAGACCTCAGATCAGACCCCTTCCAAGATCCATCAGACCTCAGATCAGACCCCTTCCAAGATCCATCAGACCTCAGATCAGACCCCTTCCAAGATCCATCAGACCTCAGATCAGACCCCTTCCAAGATCCATCAGACCTCAGATCAGACCCCTTCCAAGATCCATCAGACCTCAGATCAGACCCCTTCCAAGATCCATCAGACCTCAGATCAGACCCCTTCCAAGATCCATCAGACCTCAGATCAGACCCCTTCCAAGATCCATCAGACCTCAGATCAGACCCCTTCCAAGATCCATCAGACCTCAGATCAGACCCCTTCCAAGATCCATCAGACCTCAGATCAGACCCCTTCCAAGATCCATCAGACCTCAGATCAGACCCCTTCCAAGATCATCAGACTCAATCAGACCCTCAAGATCTCAGACCTCAACCCTTCCAAGATCCATCAGACCTCAGATCAGACCCCTTCCAAGATCCATCAGACCTCAGATCAGACCCCTTCCAAGATCCATCAGACCTCAGATCAGACCCCTTCCAAGATCCATCAGACCTCAGATCAGACCCCTTCCAAGATCCATCAGACCTCAGATCAGACCCCTTCCAAGATCCATCAGACCTCAGATCAGACCCCTTCCAAGATCCATCAGACCTCAGATCAGACCCTTCCAAGGACCTCATCAGACCCCTTCCAAGATCCATCAGACCTCAGATCAGACCCCTTCCAAGATCCATCAGACCTCAGATCAGACCCCTTCCAAGATCCATCAGACCTCAGATCAGACCCCTTCCAAGATCCATCAGACCTCAGATCAGACCCCTTCCAAGATCCATCAGACCTCAGATCAGACCCCTTCCAAGATCCATCAGACCTCAGATCAGACCCCTTCCAAGATCCATCAGACCTCAGATCAGACCCCTTCCAAGATCCATCAGACCTCAGATCAGACCCCTTCCAAGATCCATCAGACCTCAGATCAGACCCCTTCCAAGATCCATCAGACCTCAGATCAGACCCCTTCCAAGATCCATCAGACCTCAGATCAGACCCCTTCCAAGATCCATCAGACCTCAGATCAGACCCCTTCCAAGATCCATCAGACCTCAGATCAGACCCCTTCCAAGATCCATCAGACCTCAGATCAGACCCTTCCAAGATCCATCAGACCTCAGATCAGACCCCTTCCAAGATCCATCAGACCTCAGATCAGACCCCTTCCAAGATCCATCAGACCTCAGATCAGACCCCTTCCAAGATCCATCAGACCTCAGATCAGACCCCTTCCAAGATCCATCAGACCTCAGATCAGACCCCTTCCAAGATCCATCAGACCTCAGATCAGACCCCTTCCAAGATCCATCAGACCTCAGATCAGACCCCCCCAAGATCCATCAGACCTCAGATCAGACCCCCCCAAGATCCATCAGACCTCAGATCAGACCCCCCCCCAAGATCTATCGGACCTCAGATCAGACATAAAATAATAAATGAACTTGCCTCTCCTGCTCCGCACGGCGCTGCCACTCTGCATATTGGGTGGTCCCTCCTGCAGTCACCCTCCCTGGTCTTCTTCCAGCCCACGTTACACTGTGATCTGATGTCGCTCAGCACATTATTATTCGCTCCATAAGACGCACTTTTGGGGGAAAAAAGTGTGTCCTATGGAGCAAAAAATACGTTACACGATGATCAAAAAAAGTCAGAGTCAGCCCTGGTTTGCACTCTAAAGCAGAGCTGATATAAAATGGTCAATTCAAATATAATTCTATCCCTGTAATAAGCCTATGAGGACTACCGGGATACAGATCAAGAATAGCCACGAGGACATTACAGTTCAGGTTTCTCTGTGTCTTTAACCATAAGAACAGTTTAAAGTATGAAAATTGCATTATTGTGTATACAGCAATTAAGGGTCATTTACGTAACACCTTTGATAGTACCTTTTTATGATTGTAGAGGGGAAAGGACATAAATAGACCATAATGTGTTTTTCACAGTTCGTGAAAAAATGGTAAAAATCTCGCTGGGGAACATGACTGATCTGCTGTATTGTGGCTCAAGGGTCTCATCACATTTTATGGTGGAAAGCAGAAAATCACGACACAAGCGTTTTATCCATAGGGTTCATTTTCTGTATTACTTTCCTCTTGGAAAAACCATTTTCGTTCTCAGACATTAGGGACACAAATTACAGGTAATTACGGTCAGTTTATAGGACATACACGACTCGGCTGTGGAAAAAAAACAACTACGGTATATTTTTCACTGTGCGCCAATATGTATTCTTTGAATAAAGAAGTGTCTGGATAGAACTTTTAATACTGAGTAGTAATTTGCTTTAATGATAGCCGGCATAGCTAGAATAATTCTTCGACATGAGCACTTACATACATTTAAAAGCAAATTACAGAGTATTATGGAGCCATAAGCACTTAGTGCACCGCCATATGTGTGGCGCTGTATTATCTCCTAGAAGCAATGCTGCATGCTGAAATAATGTACTGCGTGCGTCTGAATATGGTTGTGTGAGACCTTAGCCTGATTACTTTGCAAAGCAATCAAGTTCATCTTGGCCACACATACACGTTAAATTAATGGACATGCATACTAGGGCATGATGGGCTCAAGACCCTTTTCTATGAGCCAAAACAGAGAGCTCCTAGAGGCTCATTTTAAATATATTAAAACTTCATTTTTTTCAGAAATGTGGGCACATATTGGGACCATGGGACCAACACAGATGCCTTCAGTAACGGGTCAGCCAGTGTCATAGGTACAAATCTACAATCAGTCTCCATTCCGTTTTGGAGGCGGACACTAAAACGCTGCTTGCTGCATGTCCGCATGAAGAAACTGATGCAAACGGATCCGTCATGACTCTGTATGTAAGTCAATGGGGACGGATCCGTTTTGTCTGACACAATAGAAAACAGATCTGTCCTCCATTGACTTTCAATGGAGTTCATGACGGATCCGTCTTTGCTATGTAAAAGATAAAACAAACGGATCTGTTCAGAACAGATGCAGACGGTTGTATTATCATGACGGATCTGTTTGTGAGAGCCTGGACGGATCTCACAAACGGATCCTATAAACGCAAGTGTGCAAGTAGCCTTAGTTATCTGCTTATTTTCCATAAATCTTCATTTTCTCTTATTTGGATGTCATTTTGGGGCTTTGGAACCGATTACTCAAGTTACAATGGTTTCAACATACAATGGTCATCCTGGAACCAATTAATATTGTAACTTGAGGGACCACTGTATATATATTGGGGGTTTAAAACATGGCACACTTTGCATTTCTTACAGTGGAAAGAAAAAAAACTTAAAAAACGAATCATATGCACCATAGTGACCGGCGTGGAGGGCAGATGAAGTGAGAGGCAGCACTCAATCAAGGCACTGAAGTGGAAGGAAGGGGGGGAGTGTTATGTATGGTGGCAGTAGGTGCTCTCAAACTCTCCTGTGAACTCTAATGTGCCCATCATTTTTACCAAGGCAGAACCTGCTAACCTGCTTTTATCACTGAGCTGTTGTTAGCTAATGATAGCCACATAAGAGTTTGCAGGAGGGCTAGAGAGCGTCTATTGCAATTTTGCATTTGTCCGTAGATGCACAGGACCACTACTATGTGTCATGGTGTGGACTGCCATTAGTTACTATCTAGTATTCGTGGAGGCAACATTGACCAACCTTTGGTATGGCCAGGACATCATAAAACTAAGCCTATTGCCTTCTTTAACTCAGCTGATGTGGTGTTCCAACAAGATAACATCTGCCCATGCTACACAACATCATGCTCTTCAGGATATCCAGCAGCTCCCCCTGGCCAGCACAATCACCAGATCCCTTCCCCATCAAGAATGGATGGGGCGATGGATCTTGCAACTGCCACTCTTCTGATAAACGTACCCATCAAGGTCTCATTCCTCTGCCCTCCCCTGTGAGATCCAGCAACTGGGCCTGCTCTATCTCCTCCTGAAGGCTGCATCCGGCTTGCCAGTGAGCCTCTTCGCTGTACCTGTGTGCGTTCCCCTCTCGCTCTTAAAGGCCAGTGCATGCCCGTCCCAGTTTTCATCAGCCAAAGGCTGGCAACCATGGGGTATTTCATGCATCTTTCCCAGTGAGAAGGTGCCTGAGCAATAGGTCCCTTAGTGTGCTAAGTTCCTTCAAAGGTGTTTTTTGCCTACTTTTCTGCCATTGTACCGACCTGTGCCCTTTTACCTGTATTGATCCTCTGCTGACTACCCCGACCTGTGCCTGATTACCATATTGACACTGGACCGCCTGCTCTGATTTCAGCCTGTTACTAAGCATTTGATTGATTCCTCAGTGCTCCTCATCAGTGTCTCTGACCCCGTGGGTCAGCTGTCAACCACATTGGGACTATTCCAAAAGGTAGCGGCTTGATGACTCCCTTGCAGTCTAGATTCCTGTATAGGCTTAAAAGATCAATTTAAGGGAACTGCCAGGATAACACCCTTGAGTTTAGCCCAAAGTGAAACCAGTTGGGTGTGGTTTTACACCCACTGCTGTAACAGTTTGTTCAGGCCATGGGATACTTGTCTGATCAAGATGTCCAATTTACCTCTAAATTTTCGAAAGCCATCTGCAAACTGTTGGATGTCAATCTTTTCTTCCACCTACCATCTGTAATACAATGGTCAAGTGAAGTGTACTAATCAAATTCTGGTTAACTACCTGCACATTTCTCTTCTGCATGTTATGATAAATGGGCTACTATACTTTCCTGAGCAGTATTTTCATACAATAACCATTCTAGTTCCCCTAAGCCCTTTCTTTATTGAACTGATTCCACTGTTCCACTATTCACTATTAATTCCGGTATTTACCAGATTTGGCAAGAAACCAAGACTTTTCTCCACATGAGTTTTCTCCTTTAAGATACGTTCTGGCTTCCCACAAAGAACATCAGTTTTGAATAAAAGTTCTCTCAAGTAAAATATTGGTGGAATATCGATAGGCTATGCCACCAATGTCAGATAGGTGTGCTACGGAAACGCTCTTCTCTGGGATTTGCAAGAGATTTCAAATGGTCTCCAAATCTGTCAGTGTGGTTCAAATTGATTCCTTTACGATGCATCAGCAAGAAGGAAAGACATAGATACAATGCATCTCGGTATCTTTGGGGAACAATGCCCTGTAGAGTAATTTATTATCAACTAACGTAATTAGATTGAAGTAAAACTTTACATTTACCTATTACTGTCAAGGCTAGACATGACACTGATTACATAGGGTACGGGAAACATTGTACATATATGTCCATACGGAAGTTCTCCTGGTCCCCAGTACTATACCAGTATGAACTGGTCTTGTCCAGTTTGAACAATCCTATGGACACAGCTTATGAACTCTAAATGACCCTACAATAAAGGTGATGAAGGGGAATGTGTAAGATGTATGGAAAATGCAGAACTCCTCTTTATCAGGTGCGACTCCCACAGATGGAACCTGTACCTAACTCTAGAAGGGAGCTCCCAAAGTGATGGAGATGAATGGAGAGCGCACTTGCCAAGCGCGGCCACTGCTCCATTGACTTCTACGGAACTTCTGAGCCTGAGTTCTGCTATTTTCGGCACTCCCATAGAAATGAATGGAGGTGGGCCGCACATGCATGGTGCTCTCTTGTCACTTTGGGCGCTCGGTTCTAGAAAGAGGTTTGGGTCTCGGAGATGGGACCCCTCCACCTGTCTGATATTGGTGGCACCAGTATTTAATGCTGGAGATTTCTTGTACAAGTCATTCTAATTGAGAGCCTAATGAGTAGCAAGTCCTGTTGCTTATTACTACTTATATACTATGACCTGGATGACACAATCACTCCACTAGTGCATTTGTTGCACTCCACTGAATGCTACCGATTCACATGAACACACTGTTAGGCTTCATGCACATAACTAATATGGTGCTTATAGACAGACTGATGATGGGTCAGTTCATCCTTTTTTCACCAAGAAAAAGTTCAGTCTTCATCATATAATTTAAAGGACCGGTCCCAGTTGGTGGTTACATATGTACTCTTTCCGCAGCACCCATTTAAATAAATGGACAACCATGTCCACTAGTAGATGTTTGTGCCAAGTCCTCCAGAAGAGAGCCATTCTTTCAAAGAAATCCCTGTTTTGGCTAGCAGAGAGGAGTAACAAACAAGTAGATTGCAACACCAGCAAGATAAATGAAAAGCTAATAAATCCATAAAGGGAGTTATCTAGGAATTAACATTGATAACCTATCCTCAGGCTAGGTTATCAATATCATATCGGCAGGGGGCTGACACC
Source organism: Rhinella marina (assembly GCA_900303285.1). Classification (NCBI taxonomy): domain Eukaryota; kingdom Metazoa; phylum Chordata; class Amphibia; order Anura; family Bufonidae; genus Rhinella; species Rhinella marina. The sequence continues at coordinate 346,350 of ONZH01028240.1, forward strand.
TGGGACCCCTACCAGTCAGCTGTTAGAAGAGGCCGGGAGCACTTCAACCTCTTCCCAGGCCATGTGACAACACTGTGCATTGTTGACATGACCTAGTTGCAGCTCAGCCCAATTCAAATCAATGGGGGTGAGCTGCAATACCAAGCATGTACAGCGCTGTGCTTGGTTAGCGCTCGGAAGGCTGCCACAGTCACCAGAGCTCCAGTGAGCCACGCAGCTTCCCAAAACAGCTGATCGGTGAGATTGCCAGGACTCAGACCCTTGGGGATGTGATATCGATGACATCCTGTGGATAGGTCATCAATGTTATTTCCCAGATAACCCCTTTAAATATGTCAAAAAGAAAACGTACGCAGAACTATAATTTGGTGTTCTATGTAATTTTTGATCAGAACATCCAATCACATATGAATTGCTGGACAGTCAACAGTGCAATAAATCCTATGATCAGGTTTACTTGTCTGCTGAAGTCGCACAGGAGATTAGCAGCAGGACTGTTGATTCCAGGATGCTTGGGATGACGGCTAGCAGTCCCTGTCAAATAGACTTCTGTTACATAAAACATTAGGTTACATAACCTTTACCGTTCAGGCCCTTTATTACAAGGCTAGGCGGCTCTATACCCGCTCTGAAAGATACGCAATCGCCTGTCTACCTTTGGAACAATTATAGTCCTTCGCCACAGCCAGCAGCTTCATGATAATTAAAGTTCAGTAATCTTTAATCTTTATGCAGTTTTTTACAGGATTTTTGCTCAAAAACTTGTTATTCTGCACATTTTACTACATATTTGTCGGCATCTGAAAGTCATTCACAGTACATTCTTATTAACTAAAATATATACATTGAATCTGGTAAACATTATTATCATTCTCTATGGTTGCTCCTGCATGGTATAATTTGATGCTTTGTGGGGCACTTTTTTGAAATGTCAGCAGACCTCACCAGAAAAGAGAATTACAATTTAGTCATGCTTCTTCCCCATGGTATTCGTTTATTACTTAAGGCAGCTATGGGGATTTCAGTCTTTTACAGACCATTCAATCATCTGTCTTGTTCAATGTGTGATTATATAGAGAATGTTTGTTTTTTATTTTGTGAACAGTGCCTTGAGAAAGAATTCACGCACCCTGGTAAAAAAGAGGCCATTTGGGGTTTGTACCATTTGATTTACACAACATGTCTACCACTTTGGGAGTGCAAATATTGTTTGCCATGATACAAGCAATAATTAAAGGGTTTGTACGCTTTTTTTTATATGGATAGGTCATCAATATCAGGTTGGTGAGGGTCCAACTCCTGGCACCCCCGCCGATAAGCAGTTTGAAGAGAAAGCAGCGCTTGTTCAAGTGTTGCCTTCTCTTCACTGTTTACCTTCTCGCCATTGCAACTGCAGAGGTGAGCAGGTGTAATTACAACCCTGCCGTCCCCGTTCATTTCAATCGGACGGCTCCTGCCATTCATGTGAAGTGAATGGGGGTGGCAGAGTTGTAATTACACCTGCTCACCGCTGCAGTTGCAACGACGAGCAGGTAAACTGTGAGGAGAAGGCAGCACTTGTACGAGCACTGCTTTCTCTGATGTTGATGACTTATCCAGAAGGTAAGTAACCCATATAAAGAAAGCGGATAACTCTTTTTAGGAAAAAAAATAAAAAAAATTGAAATTTCATGTTCATAAGTATTCACTTATTGGAAGTAAGTACTTTGTGGAGCTTCCTTTTGCTGCAATTACAGATACAAGTCTCCGGAGGCAAGTTTCTATTAGTTTAGCACATCTAGACACTGGGATTTTTGGCTGTTCTGTCAGGCAAAACTTCCCCAACCCCTTCAGGTTAGAGGAGTTGTGTTAGTGTACAGCGGCCTTCAAATCATGTCAGAGACTAAGGTCTGGTTTGACTAGGCCAGTCCAAGAGATTCCCCTTAAACAACTCTAGTGTAGCTTTAGCAGTATGTTCAGGGTCATTGTCTTGGTGGAAGGTGAATCTTCATCACAGCCTCAGTTTGATGGCAGACCAAAACAGGTTTTCTTCAAGAGTTGACCTTTATTTCTTGCCATCCATTTTTCCTTTAATCCTGACCAGTTTTCCATTCCCACCAATGAAAAGCATCACCACAACATGATCCCACCACCTCCACCATGCTTCACTGTGGGAACAGAGTTCTTTGGGAGATGGGAAGTTTTGGGTTTGCGCTGTACATAGGGGCACGTTTATGAAGACCAGCATTTTAGACGCCGGTTTTAATAAGCCCCTGTGCTGGTGGCTGATCGCCGAAGTTATGTACAAGTGCTGGCCTCTGCATAACTTTCCACCGTTAGACCATTTTCTATGCCTAAACCAGATGTAGAAAATGATGCATGACAATGTCTTCTGCTTCATGACAAAACTTTCTAAAATAAGATTGAAAAATGCATCTACGTTGATACATGACACAAATGGTTAAATTGGGAAGTCCTTTAGAGCTGGCCATGCACTTTAGATAGCTGTTGGCCTAAACCAGCTTGGTTGACAACTATCTCTACAAATGCCCTAATGCACATGCATGTTTGACTCAGCCAAGCGTGCATATGTCTCCAGTTAGAACAAAAAGATTGGGCAAGTTGAAATCCAACAGCTTGAATTATTATTTTTTTTCTCTCCCTTGACATCATGGGAAAGTCAGGACATGAGAGTAGATGCACGTTACCAGCTGATCTGGGCAAGGTTGTTGCCTGAAGCACGGAAGTCAGTCCAGTGTTGTAGAAAAGTCCAAAAAGATTTATCCAGCTCCACAGGGATTCAAATGTCATTGTTATTTTTTTTAAACAACCACAGCATGCAGTAAGGACATTAACGCCTAAGGCAATCACATTTGTGATCTTACTCATGGCAAAAAAATACAAAAATTAATCCCTGTGGAGCTGAATAACACTACTTTCACATCTGCATTTTCCTTTCTGATTTTGGGATTTGGCATAGTATCTCAAAACCAGAGGAAAACGCTTCAGTTTTGACCCTGTTCATTGTCTGAATTGAACAAACTGAAACAGAGTACACCAGAATGCATTCCATTCCAGTTTGTTGCGTTCCCATGCCGACACAAAATTGCTGCAATCAGCGTTTTTGTGGGTGGCATGGGAAACTGAACATGCCGGATCTGGAACCATGACAAAAGAAAAACTAATCCGGTGCCCATTGACTTACAATGGTTTTAGTGCCGGATCCGCCGTGTTCATTTTAGATATAGTACAACCGGATCCGTTCTGAACGATGCAGCCGGTAGTATTATTCAAACGGATGCGTTTTGCTGTGGTTTTGACATCCCATGCTGGATCTCAAAACCGGACAGCAAAAATGCATATGTGAAAGTAAATCTTTTTGGACTTTTCTACACTACTGGAGTGACCTCCATACTCCAGACAACAACTTTAACCTGATCAGCTGGTAACTTGCATCTACTCTCAAGTCCTGACTTTTCCCTGATGCAGATGTCTGGAGAAAGAACAAAAAATATACCTCGAAGTTGTTGGATTTCAACTTGCCCTATCTTTTTGTAGGTGTGTAGCTAGTAATATATAGTGGCCAACCCCTTCAACTATGCATGTATTTCTGAGGTATAGAGGGGTACCTACAATTTATAATTCCCCTGCATTTAACTCTGCGATCTCAAGCCATGTTAAACCCCAAATAAAATAAAGAATGCTGTTGTATTATTGTGTGTCAATCCATATCTAATGCCTAGGGCAATTGGGATACTTGGTCCATGTGGAGGTATCATGGTGGCCTGAAGGTGTCTACATAGGCCAGTAGGGGGTGTCAGTGGACTCCCAGCTGCATTTACAGGTCTGTTCAGCATCTCTCTGCTCTAACGGTTAACCTATTAACGAATCATAAAGGACAATAAACAAGTTAAAAAAAGAATTGGGTCAAGAGAGAGGTCAGCGGCTGCAAATGTTAGCGAAAAAGACTGCTGAAAATCATAGTAATTGTATGGTTCCTTTTATCTTTCCGAGGAAATAAAGACATTTACTTCAACTTGTGCCAGTTCACAAATGAACAGAACATGCTGGGAGTCACTTTGATTTCTTGCTTTGGAACAAATTTTAAGATATATTTAAGGACAAGCTCTCTTCTGAAAGAATTCTTCCCAAATATACTGTTCATAGTGCAATTGCAACCCATCAGTTCAAGAAAAAAAATTCACATTAACTGGGGAACAAACAGAACACTTACCTGGTGACCTCCCTTTCTCCTTTTTAGCTTCAGATCTGCTGATTTCCGGACTTCTATTCTGCCAACCAAGATGGCCGCACTACTTCTCAGACTATGTGATGCACACTGTGTTTCGGTAGCCCAAGACACTGCCTAGTCATCCAGCCCTGCTACTGGATTGGCCAGCACTGTTCAAGGGGTTGTTTAAGGGGTTGTCTTGTATATGGGAAGAAAAAAAAACTGTAAATCTTATGGTCAGCAATATATACATAAGCTAAACAATATTTAGGCAAAAAAATAAATAAATATATATATAAATATATATATATATATATATATATATATCATTTCCTTAGATCTGTTCTGGCCCTTTGTTGACATGCAGTTGCAGAGCTGTGGGGGCATGTAACAACAATATCTGAGGTTTTCCTCATGAATATTTGTCGGTGTCAACAAAGACCTTTCTCCCCCTGCTCTGCAAAGGAAGTGAATAAAATTGCTGCCATGTCTGCAGTCTGACTGCTGGGATACTCATGTTGTATGTGTGGTACTATAACTCCCAGCTGTAGAGTACAATGACATTGCTGATACACACAGGATCTTTCCCCTACCTGTTCTTGTGCAATGCTCTACAGACACTTCTTCAGGGCCAGTAGAAGAGTACAGAGGAGAGGACTCCTCTGGTCTTTGTCAGCTCTGTGTCTGCAGGGTGAGGAGGTAGGGAAGATCCTGTGCACAGCGTTCGTCTCCTTAGCTCCTGGAGAAGAGGAAACCCTGCAGCTGCTCAGTACCTGAGGCAGAGCCTCCAGCCCTGAGTTTGTGCTGCTGATGGTAGAAGGGGAAGAAGGCTGAGGAAACTAGTGGGACACAGGGCAGACAGCTTAGTCAGCAAATCGGGCAGTGCAGGGGGTTTGGCCATAAGGCAGTGCAGGGGTGTGGCTTGGTGCTCCAACCGAACATCCTTTACAGTGCGGTTCAGTGCACAGAGGCAGACCTGCTCTTCCTGTGACCTTAGGCTTCTGCATGGAACAGAGCCGGGAAAGAAGATGACATCACAGGTCATGTGACCCTCAGCTAACTAGGAGAACAGGGCCACTGTAGATGAAGTAATGGGATTGAGAACCCCTTACATTTACTTAAACATACAAAGAACAATTCCTCTGCAAAAACTCTTCAACATCCCTGTCCCATGTGTCTCCTCCTATTCGTGAGGGGTGGACTAACGCCTCCTGCCGATGATTGACAGCTTTTCCCAAATACTGTCAATCGGGGCAGGGAACCGTCAGATCATGGGTATCAAGAAATCCACAGCATGTGCACATCATTGAGTGGGCTTGAGCACTCGGATCTCGCTGCAGCTAATAAGTATGGTTTTTTAGAAAACCGTAGCATCTTCACAAGTAGTTGACCCAGCAATGGAGGTCACAAAGGACAACATAAACCTGGTGATGGATTCCCTTTAGTCATGTAGGAATCTTGATCACTTATGTCTTGTAACTAGAGAAGTTTTTTTTTGTTGTTTTTTTTTAATCGGTACAATGGGAATTACTCGGTTATTTATAATTGCTCCACACTTATTATTGTATGCATTGTGTTTTTTGCAGGATAGACTTGGACAAAGCAAAAGCCACGGGGGAATGGAAAGCTGTGCACGATTTTTATTTAACCACATTTGATTCCTTCTTGGAGCTGAATGCTGCATTCAAGGTAATCTGTAATATTCTGTGCAAGCCTTTATTAGCATGGTGAATAATGGCTTAAAAGGATTATTTCTGACTGGTGTGTAAAAGGACTCCAGTGGGATAAAGAATATACGAGCACAAAAAAAAAACGCATTGCTTTACATGAGCACTGCCCTTAAAGTCAACTACTTGTTTTGTCCTCTTGTGTGAGGTCCTTTTTTTTATTCTACTCAGCTTGTCTCCTACATTTGCCTTAGATTCCACCGTCTATCAATCGCTCATGGCTGCTGTTACAGTGTCCCTAGGTCTTTTATCAAACTTCTTAAATTTTTGATTTGCATGCAAATCTGCTTTAATATGGAGACTTAAAGGGGTTATCCGAGACTAAAAAATTGCTCGGGACCCTCACACTGATTCTACTTACCTGGCTCACCGCTCTCTGCGCCGCTCCTGGTCCCTGCACCACCGCTGCTGCTTCTCCCAATGTGCAGATGAAAACATCCGGTGTTGGGGGTGTGCAAGCAGTGACGAACCTTCCTAGAATCATGGGTGACTCTAGCGAGGCTCGTTACCATCCCATTGGCTGCACCCCCCAAAACCATTTTCATCTGCGTACGGGGAGAAGCAGCAGCGGCGGTGCTGGGGCCAGGTGCGGCGCGGGAGCCAGGTAAGTATATTCAGTGTGAGACGCATATCAGTGGGTGTCTGACTCCCGGCCACCTCGTCGATCATTTGTCAGAAGGAGCCATATTGACACTGCATCCTCTTCAGTTTGCACGCCGTCTACGTTGTAGCAGCAGTATAGGGTAATTACTACTTCTTCTCCCGTTCAAGTCAATGGCATGAGAAGCTGTAATTACCATGCACCACCACTAGAGTGTAGATGGTGGCATCAGGTGCCAAGAGGCGCATCCCTTCCAATTTCATGTTGATGAACTGTCCTGAGGATAGGTCATGAATCTTGTGTAGCCAGAATACCCCTTTAAGTCCGCAGCATTTCAATCAACAGTCATGGTGTGAAATGCGCTGCAAATCTACAGCTAAATCTGTGTCAAAATCTGTATATAGGTCAATGGAGACCTCTAGGGTACATTTACATGGGACAGTGTGCGCTCTGCATTCGTTGTGAATTTCGTAATGGATTTACAGCAAAATGCTTGCCAAAATACATCCCTTGTGGATGTACCCTAGAGGTCTTCATTGAGGCCCTGCTGTTAAAGCATTAAGGAAATAGACATAATGGGCAGGAGGAGACCTCACTGGCTTCTATGGGAGAGTTTTCTAGGCTGCTCTGTGACCTGTGCGGAGGTCATTGTACGAGGAAAGAATATATAAGCTCTTATAATCGCCTATTGTGAATGGTGGATCCTGTCTTATCTCTACATAGAGGTGATATCATTACAGGCAGGATTAGAATGACAGATAAGCAGGTAACTGCAGTAAAGTGATCTGTGCAGACCAAGAAGTGGCGCCTATTATTAAGCTTAGTGGCCAGTGGGAAAGTTGCAGGATTTTATGACTTTTTTTTTTTTATTTTTATTTTTGTTTAAAGGGGTTGTCCGGGTTCAGCTCTTAATTTCCCTTATTTTCACCCAGGCAGCACGCCTGACTAGAGCATCGGAGCATCTCATGCTCCAATGCCCTCCTTTGCCCTGCGCTAGTTAGAGCAGAGCAAAGGCATTTTGCCCGATTCCTGTGACGAACCAGGCTCTGCCAGGCGGAGGCTTCTGCCCAGCTGTGAGCCTGGTGACGTCATCGGCACTGATGGGCGGGCTTTAGCGGTACTCTAGCCAGTGAAACGGCTAGGGCAGCACTAAAGCTGGCCTATTAGAGCCGGTGACATCACCGAACACACTGCTGGGCGGAAGCCTCTGCCCGGCAGTGTGTATTATGTAAACAAAAGAGCCCTTTCCCTGCGCGATCCATGCTAACATCAGGTGGACTGCCTGGGTGAAATTAAGGGTATGTCCAGCTCTGAACCAGGACAACCCCTTTAAATATAGATATTGACATGGAAAATTAAAAATAGCCACCAAAACTTGTTTAAAAGTATATTAAACCTAAAAATGTGATTTAAACAATAGGTCATTTTTTGATGACGCATTCCCTTTAAACTTTTTTGCAGTGTATGAGATTGTGAAAGGGCAGATAAAAAACTGCATTTAGTTGCTTAGCTTAACTCAACATTGTAAACCTGCATCGATACTCCATGTTAGTGGGTTTCATTGGGGTCAACTCTTTTTGGCTGTGCAGCCTAGATATACAACCGGCCACATCACACTTCATGGAGCTTACATCAACATTTCCATGTACTATACCAGTTATTGCAAAGTGCCAACACGGCAATTTTACCTTAATGCCAATATAATATCTTCCATGTACTTTATCATTAGCTATAATACCCTGCCTACATTCAGTGCTGCCTGGGCCGTTCATAGTGCGCCCTGCACTGATGAACGGCAGGAAAAGTCTAAGGCATATTGGTACACCATAGACTTTTTCCAGGTCATGGGTGCCCACAGAGAAGACTCTGAGTGCCACCCGTGCCTTCGGTTTGCCGCCACTGGGCTATACTCTCTTTATTAACATAACACTATGTCTGGGGCTATATTCACACTTGAGTCCGAAGCTCAGTCCCCAGTTTGACCAGAAGAATAGTGCTGCATGCATTGATATTTGTGCTGTCAAAACAATGGACACCCTGAAGGACCAAATTGTAACTCAATGGGTCAGACCGCCGCCACTTGTATCCATCATATGACAGAGCCTAAGGGAAACTAGTTTGTTGAACATGGCTGTAGCCGTACTGCAAAACGCTTCCGTATATCCTGTATTTATTATTGTGTCTTGTTTGCAGCGAGATGTGAGTGCCTCTCTGAACACTATTGAAGATTCCAGAATCAATACAAAGTTTTTGAACGCGGTCTATGATGCCTTATTAACTACTGTAAGTATCAGAAATGAAAGGTCCAGTGTGCCACAGTGTGAATATCCACCTTATGGGTCTGTTTAGTAGTGGTGGAACAGTAGGCACATACGCATGAACCTTTGATATTCTTCGCACTGCCTTGATGCGCCAGCTCTGCTATTTCTGGCAAGTCCCATAGTGGTGAATGGAGAGGTGACCGTGCATGGACTGTGCACTCTTCATTCACTGCTATGGGACTTCCGAAAGCAGCAGAATTAGCTCTCCTAACTGTTTTCTTGATGATGAACAGAAAGCACTCCTCGTGTGTGCGGCTACTCCCCTTCACTTCGAGGGCCCTGTTCTGGAGATGGGAGTGGGTCCTAGAGGTGGGACCCCACCTATGTGACATTCATGGCATATCCCAGAGATGTGCCATCAATGTCCCAATTTGTACAGCCTCCTTTAACCCCAATTACTTGCGAGAATACAAAAGTCTTGTTAATGCAATGACACATTAGGTCGGGTTTACACAGCCTGCGGCCAGGGGCCACATGCAGCCCGCAAAATGCCTTTCTGTTTGGCCCCAACCATTTGGTCACAGACACACTTATCTGTGTCTGGTGGCTGCTCTGAGATAAGAGGAGTGCCACACAGTGTGGGAGCAGTGACACACAAGAAATGATTATTCTCTGTGTGGTTAACTCTGGAATCTCCATATATTGGCAGAATGGGGGTCTCCTGAACCCCTTTGAGATCGAGATGGCTATGTATGTATGCATGCATGCAGCGATCTTCATCAAAGAAAGTCACACCTATGCATGACCAACATATTACCTCATGATTCCCACGCAGGGTACCAGAAACTCCCATTCTGCTGTATGGAGATCCATGCACGGTCTTAAATAAAAGGGAGCCCTCATTCTTCAGATAGGTGGGAACTGACCCTTCACCTATTCACTTCACTATCAATATGCCATAAATGTCTCAGATGGTAATACCCTTTTAAAGGGGTTGTCCCACGAAAAATATTCTACAGTTTTCAAACCAGCATCTGGATCTTAATACTTTTGTAATTGCATGTAATTAAATATTTTGTACAGCTACTGAGTTATTCAATAAAATGTATCTGTATAGGACCACTTAATTTCTTATTTCTTTGACCTGGTCACTGAGCAGGCCGCACATGCTCAGTTTCAAATTTTAACTGTCTCCTGAGCTGTGATAGGGAGAGCTGAGACACGCCCCCTGAGCTGCAGCAGAAAAGACACTCCCCGAGCTGTCAGCTTGATATGAATCTAGCAGAGCAATGAATGGGGAGATCTCTTGATCCATGTGTGGTACAGGGCTGGTTCTAGCTTTGTTAAAAAGAGGTTGTCATGTACTATATGATGTCTGATTTTCATTTTTTACATTATTCGTGGGATAACCCCTGTAAGTTTTACTGAGGCCCTTAGGATTGGTTCAATGTGGCCTTTAGACCTTCATTAGATAGAAGTAAGTCGATTGTTATACAACCATTGAACAAACAATCTTTCTGCAGCCATACACATTTAGTCCTTATTGACCTTTCCAGTCTTTCCAACTGATCAAGCATTCTCAGTGACACTGGATGAAGAAGGAACAGTTCTTTTATGAGCATTTTTTCAAAGAATGATCTTTCGTCCATGTCACCGCCGACCTCTTTTCAGACCATAATCATCAGTAGGTTAAAATGTTAGGTTTCAACCCATATACAGTCATTTCTGGTTTGAGATTGTTTGTTTTGACCAACTTTTTTTCTAATGTGTGTGTCCTTATCGGCCCCATTGATGCACAATATTGTGTACTGCTGCCATCAGTTAGGGAACCTTGTGCAACATGAGGCCACTGAACCAGTCATCAGAAATCTGCTAATATTGATAGAAGTGTTGGTTGAGTGCAGTATAGGGTTATTGTGCCATATGTTAAACCATTATGATGTGATATATTTTGCAGACTCAAGATATCCAGAAAACGGTACTGAAAGGAATAATTAACAGTCTCTTAAGGGAATGGAAAGGGTAAGAGTTATTTATATATATATATATATAAGTTGGTAATGGTGTACCTGTTTTGTGGACCACTGAAGGATTTATCTGATTGATTTATTTACGCTAGCAAAGCACATGTCTTATACAGTATACATCACATATTTGAGTTCCTCCCTTTAAAGCTTTAAAGCAGTGTTCCTCAACTCCAGTCCTCAGGGCCATGAATGCCTGAGGTAAGTCCTGATGCACTGACACTTATACCGTATTTTTCGCTTTATAAGACGCACCCGAAGATAAGATGCACCCCAGATTTTAGAGTAGGAAAATGAGAAAAAAATATTTTTCATCAGACCTCATATCAGACCCCCCATAAATTTCAGGACATCGCATCAGACCCCCATCAGACCTCAGATCGGCCCAGTGTGCCCCCATCAGACCTCAGATCAGCCCAGTGTGCCCCCATCAGACCTCAAATCAGCCCAGTGTGCCCCCATCAGACCTCAGATAAGCCCAATGTGCCCCATAAGACCTCAGATCAGCCCACTGTGTCCCCATCAGACCTCAGAACAGCCCAGTGTGCCCCCATCAGACCTCAGAACAACCCAGCATGCCCCCATCAGACCTCAGATCAGCCCAGTGTGCCCCCATCAGACCTCAGAACAGCCCAGTGTGCCCCCATCAGACCTCAGAACAGCCCAGTGTGCCCCCATCAGTCCTCAGAACAACCCAGCATGCCCCCATCAGACCTCAGATCAGCCCAGTGTGCCCCCATCAGACCTCAGAACAGCCCAGTGTGCCCCCATCAGACCTCAGAACAGCCCAGTGTGCCCCCATCAGACCTCAGAACAGCCCAGTGGGCCCCCATCAGACCTCAGAACAGCCCAGTGGGCCCCCATCAGACCTCAGATCAGCCCAGTGGGCCCCCATCAGACCTCAGAACAGCCCAGTGTGTCCCCATCAGACCCCAGAACAGCCCAGTGGGCCCCCATCAGACCTCAGATCAGCTCAGTGTGTCCCCATCAGACCTCAGATCAGCTCAGTGTGTCCCCATCAGACCTCAGATCAGCAAAGTGTGTCCCCATCAGACCCCAGAACAGCCCAGTGGGCCCCCATCAGACCTCAGATCAGCCCAGTGTGTCCCCATCAGACCTCAGATCAGCAAAGTGTGTCCCCATCAGACCTCAGATCAGCAAAGTGTGTCCCCATCAGACCTCAGATCAGATCAGTGTGTCCCCATCAGACCTCAGATCAGCCCACCCAGCCCCATAACAATAAAATAAAAACCTCTCTTACCTGTCCTGTGCCGCGGCTCCGCTCCGGGTCCGGCGCTTCCCTGGCTTCTAAGGCACCTGACTGCGTGCAGCGTCAGATCATAGTGCGTGCACTACGTCCTGACGCTGTACGCAGTCAGGACAGTGCAGCCCCGGCCCGGGAAGCCAGAGGAGCACTGGACCCGGAGCAGAGCTGCGGCGCAGGACAGGTAAGAGAGGTTTTTATTTTATTGTTATGGGGCTGGGTGGGCCAATCTGAGGTCTGATGGGGGGTGCCGTAGCTAAAACATACAAGTGAAACAATAATGGAAGCGCTCACTTGTATTCGCTTTATAAGATGCACCGCAATTTTCCCCCTACTTTTGGGAGAAAAAAGTGCGTCTTATAAAGCAAAAATACGGTAATATCACCTGCTCAGTACGAAGGAAATCCTAAAAACTTGACTGGCAGATGGGCCCTGAGGACCGGAGTTGAGGAACACGACTTTAAAGGGTCATCGAAGAGAGCCAGAGAGGTTGACCCAGTTGGCAATGGATTGAGGGGCCTATCCATGGAAGATCATGACAGATTTGGTTGGGTTGGTCATAATAAGCAGACATTCCCTGCTACATTCCCCTTTATCTGGGCTCTAAGTATAGTAATAAATATACTGTATGAAATGGTGAGGAATGCATGTTTCTGATGCCACATGAGCAGGTAGGCTTCATAAAGTGATCTCCAAAGATAACTGGCAGGATGTTTTTTGGCCACATGACAATCTACTTGGTATGGCTGATTCATTTTGGAGCAGCCATTTTTAGCACATAGCCTTTGTTGCCTATTTAATATCTGGTATATTTATAATTTTTTTTTCCCCAGACCAAGAAATAAAGATGACCTCCGGGCCTACTTTATCCTGACACAGGTACCGTAATTCTTCCAATCTTCCTAGAAAATTATCTTGACGTTGTCCAATGATGATTTTTTTTTTTCATCTTAAAACTAAGATCTAACAATTGATGATTGCGTTTTCCACCTTTTAGAATCCACAGTTCAGCAGCACCTCTACTTATGTCATCTACGCTCATCTACTCAGACAGATCGCCACCTTGTCCGATGCCGACCACAATTTATTAATTCACTGGTTCAGAAAGTAAGGCTTGTTCTTATTTGAAAAAAAAAAACCACTGACTGCAACATCTAATAACTTACCAAATAGACTAGAAAGAGGCCAGAAGGCAGCCATTAGCAACCATGAAATTGGTATTTTCTACCTTTCTACTTTTCACTTTGGTGTCAAGGACCATGACACGTCCGTGGAGATTTTAATTTCTTCCATGACGGATGAGTAAATGAGGTCGTATTTAATTATATTTTAGTTCTTACTTTAACTAAAGGGATATTACGATTTCAGAATAGATTATTATCCGTATTTTTTTTTTTAAATTATACAATTTTCTGAAATATACTGTATATATTAGATCCTGATGATTTTCAAGATCATTCAATTGGAACCTTCATTATATACTTCCAGGTGATTTAATGTAGTCTTGCACATACAGTTGCTCAGCTTGCACCACCGAGCTCTGTAAACTATTGAAGTAAAGCCGTGGCCTAATAGCACTTAGTACCTTATTTCCAGATGTGCCTTTGTTTCATCAATAGATATTTTCTATCTTCTGAAAATCCAGTTTATTTGATATGCAAATGAGCCGGTAAGGTGCCCAGAGGGGCGTCACTCTTGCAGGAAGGAGCCCAGACACTAACAGATTGTTAGAAAGGAACGCTTCCTTCCCGAAAGTTAACTGCTAAATTGACATACGGTCGGATGCTATCCAAATTTTTTTCTGGAAATACGGCAAATATTTGCAGGTTAAAGGTGTTGTATCATTTCCGCAATTGGCACTTGTCATGTAGATAAAGTTAATACAAGGCACTTACTAATATATTGTGATTGTCCATATTGCCTCCTTTGCTGTCTGGATTCATTTTTTCCATCACATTATACACTGTTCATTTCCACGGTTATGACTAGAGATGAGCGAGCAGTGCTCGTTACGAGCACTGTAACGCTCGGGTCCCGTGTGAAATGACCGCAGGCATTGCGGATCCGTCCTCATCTGCATGTAAGTCAATGAGGACGGATCGTTTGGTATGACACTCATACCAAACGGTTCCGTCCTCCCTGACTTTAAGACGGGTGAGGACGGAACCGTTTGGTATGAGTGTCATACCAAACGATCCGTCCTCATTGACTTACATGCAGATGAGGACGGATCCGCAATGCCTGCGGGCATTTCACACAGGACCCGAGCGTTACAGTGCTCGTAACGAGCACTGCTCGCTCATCTCTAGTTATGACCACACTGTAATCCAGCAACAGTGGTCGTGTTGCACACTATAGGAAAAAGTGCCAGCCTTTCTGGTGGCCAGGACCGTGGGAGCTCGCATAGGCTAGTGCTTTTTCCTATAGTGTGCAAAGGGGGCCACTGCTGCTGGATTGCAGGGTGGTCTGTAACCATGGAAACGAGCAGTGTATAATGTGATGGAAAAATGAATCCAGCCAGCAAAGGAGGCAATATGGACAATAACAATACATTAGTGCCTTGTATTAACTTCCTCTACATGATAAAAGCTATTTTCTGACGTGACACAACCCCTTTAATCCACTCTAAATTATGCAGATTTTGCAGCTGATTTCCCTTTTGTGGAAAAAATAAGCAATATACTCACCTGACAGTCCCCTACCAGTGTAGTTTCTCACTGGTCTTCGTTTTCTTTACTCCGGCAATGACATGTCAACCTCTCAGTGCAGTGATCACTGCAGCCTGTGACACATTAGAGCCCAGAGACAAACACTGGTGGAGGACCATGGAAATGGAAAGACAGGGGCGCTGGGGACTTGGTAATTAAGTATACTGTTTTGAATGTCTGCTTTCAAACAAGACCAGTTGCATCCATGCTGCTATCATTCAGGAGGTAGCTGCATCTTAAGCAGCCCTCCCCCCTCCAGTTAGCTACTTTCCCCACTGCTGGAGCTCCACTCTGGCAAAACAGGGGGTTAAACACAACTGAAACAAATCTATATTCCATGACAGATATTGACACGCCGTGGATTTAAAAATCTGCGCTGTGGGTCAATTTCCACAAATGGTCGACTGCGTGTGGATGCGATTGGTAAAAATCTCATTACTGTAATAGCCTGCAGATTTTTCATTGCACAGATCCACTTGGAAAATCTGCAGCACTCCCGACCTGTGTGGCTGTACCACGACTGTAATGAGCCATACATCTGGGTGTCCACCACGTGACCAGGACAGGCGAGTAATGTACAATGAGCAATCCATTTTATAGCCACTTGATGTGAACAAGCCCTAAAGCTGTAATTTTACATAGTCTCCTTCCATTCGTTCTGATGAGGATCCCACCATCAGGGCCTTCATCCGTTAGCAACGTCAGCTCTCGATGATCAGCAGCAGCCACTGAAAACAATGGACATTGATTACTTGGAGCGTGTGCTGTGCAAGGCTTTGTTTACCCTGCAGAGGTGTAAGTTTACAGCCATCATCCTCTGAAAACAGTGGGGGCCCATAGATTTCGAGAGGCGCCATGCATTGCTGCTTTTTCCATGCAGCGATGGGGGGGTGAGCGATCTCTTTATAACGTTCTTGTTCGCAGTAGGTAATGTTGTTTGCCAACATCACATGCTGATGTATTATGATTTGTTTGTTACATGCATTATTACTGCCGTTTTAATGCTGCTTATTAAATAAGAAGTTACATTTTACTTGTGTCTTTGTCTTGTTCGCTGTTGACCAGGATGTCACAGAAAAGATTTAAACAACTGGTTGACCGACTGCTGCAGTTTATTTCCTTGCGCCTCTTTCCTGCAAAACCTGAAGAGTTTCCACCTCTTGCAAAATGCACATGGTGGATTCCGTCTGCAACCAAAGTGTTAGCGATACTAAGTAAGTTTATTGACTCAAGTGTCAAGTCTTGTGATGAAATAAGAGTGAGTTAGAGACCTTAAAGGGTTTTTCGGTATGAATCAGGCTGACATTAGAGATGTGCTAATGTCACCTGATTCCAAATATATATCTGTTTTATTTACTGGTGCTCCCATTTTTATATAAAATGAACTTTTATTTTATGCTAATAAGGCCTCTAGGTGCAAGGGGCGTTACCCCTGCTCCTAGAGGCTCTGTTGATTGACAGGACCAGGCAGAGAAGAAACACTCCATTCACTATAGCTTGCAAGGACCTTCAATGATGTCATGACCATGTGATCAGTTACATGGTTTAGGAGGAGACAGGCTGTTTGTGTGATCCTAACCATGTGACTGATCACATGGTCATGACATCATTGAAGGTCCTTGCAAGCTATAGTGAATGGAGTGTTTCTTCTCTGCCTGGTCCTGTCAATCAACAGAGCCTCTAGGAGCAGGGGTAACGCCCCTTGCACCTAGAGGCCTTATTAGCATAAAATAAAAGTTCATTTTATATAAAAATGGGAGCACCAGTAAATAAAACAGATATATATTTGGAATCAGGTGACATTAGCACATCTCTAATGTCAGCCTGATTCATACCGAAAAAACTGGTGACAGAAACCCTTTAACGTGTAACTGTCATTCTTGCCATTTTTGTAATATCCTTTAATTACTGAAATCCTATATTTCTATTAGAAAAATAGCCCTAAAGTTTCCCATTTTGAGCCTTAGCAACGCTCATCTGTCTTCTGTTTACATAGCACAATCAGTGTTCAGCAAGTCTCCACCTCCAAGTCTCCTCAGGATAGGTCATCAGTATCTGATCGGTGGGGGTCCAGCACCCGGACTCCCGCTGATCAGCTGCTTGAGAAGGCACTGGCACTCCTGTGAATGCCGCTGTCTTCTCTCAGCTCACCAAGTACAGTGCCGTACATTGTACAGCGGCTGTGCTTGGTATCTCGCTCAGCTCTATTCACCTGAATGGGGATGAGCTGCTCCCAGACCACGTGACCGATGAATTTGACGTCACTGGCCTAGGAAAAGCTAAGAGAAGGCCGCGGCGCTCACGGGAGCGCCGGTGCCTTCTTAAACGGCTGATTGGTGGGGGTCCCGGGTGTCGGACCCCCACCGATCAGATACTGATGACCTATCCTGAGGATAGGTCATCAATAGTAAAATCCCGGAAAACCCCTTTAAGGGTATGTAAAGTGGAGCATTCGGCATACAGGTACCGTTGCATAATACCGATCTGTTTTTTTCCGTTCATGTTTCCTAATGCTTTGCTGAATCCCCCTGCAGATGCAGCGAATATGCTTTGTAACCCACCGTTAACCCCTTACTCTGATTTCTATAACTCCACGTTGGATCATATTGATCTCATGGAAGACTATCAAACCTGGCAATTCTACGGGAACACGCACAGGTCAGCATTCGGCGTTCCTTTCTATGTGAAAAAAGAGAACTTTCTAATTGTTCAATGTTATTTCTTCTATTTCTTCTGGGTAGAATTTAGCTAAGATTTTTCCCATGCCTGAAGAATACTATGCAAATAGCAAGGTTTTATAAAAACTTGTAATTGATCAATGAAGCTATTGTTATTTATGTACAAATTAGCCAATACAAAAAAAAATATTAATTGCCTTATAATCATTGAAGTGGTTATCTTATGCTTGGAAGCCTATCCGACGATCAGGTGATTGTTGTAAGCCCAGATTCAGAAGCCTCCTGAGATCCTTGTGTTGGGGAAAGCTGCAGCCAGACATACAACATAAAATCACATGCCGGCCATTCACATGAATGGCCAACCATGGAATATGTGGACCTGAAGGTTATGGACTCCTTCTAGGGGAGGATACCCAAGCTGGGTCCATAGAAGTGTATGGAGTTCTCCAATGTATGAGTCAATGAGACAGAGAGGTTGATGGCATCATTTGCATCAAAAAAAGCATCATGACCAATTTTCTATAATCTGTGTCCCCGGAAGGTGTCAGACAGCGGTGGTTTTCTGCTGTAAGGAAGCATTTGCCATTCGTTCTATTAGAGGTAAAATTGTGTTATTTAGATTGCGCAGATTGTAGATTATAGAAATGAATGGTTCCCACCAAGTCTCATTGACCATAATGGGGTCTGTATGTCTTCTATACCATTTTTGACCAAGGAATCCTCCAGCCCAGATCTGAATATCACATAATTGGGTTATGCAACCTGTACTGGAAAAGACTGGCCACATGGTGGCAGAGTATGACAAAGGATTGCTGTACTGTTACGATACACAGCATGTAATGTGGATCAGACGGTTTTATTCTGTGTATACTGTACGCCAATACACACTTCAGGTTTAAATTGGTTATCCAACTCTAAAAATTTCTCCCACAATGCCTGTGACCCTTATATAGATTATATTTACCCTGCTCCCCGCCACCTGCAGCACTCCGGATCCCTGCACGGCCACTACTGCATCTCCTCATGGCGCAGATCAAAACATCCGGCGATGGGGGGTGCAGCTGATAGCAGGCCCTGACGGTGACCAGCCCCCTTGTATGTAGCCAAGACTTTAACTGGCTTAACATGTTAAGAAAAGCACATTGCAGTCATATAATAAATCATGTTAAAATAACACTGGCTACATCTTTACATAAAATAGTAGTGCAAGAGGTATTTCCAAAGGAATATAAGGGAAAATGCCAAGACAGATATCCATCCCTAGACAGCTGTTTGGGGGTGCTTGCCCCTCATCAGCACTTAGTGCGATTCCTTGGATGCAGCTTAAGCAGAGTACTGGCTCTCCCCCATATGCCGGGCCCCTCACACTAATTCTACTTACCTGGCTCCCTGCTCCCTGTGCCGCTTCTGGTCCCCACACCGCCGCTGCTTCCTCTCCCCGAGCAATGATGAAAACATCTGGTGTTAAGGGGGGGGGGGGCCTCCCTAGCATCGCGGGTGGCGCTAGGGAGGCTCGTCACCGAATGCCATTGGCTGCCACGCCATCCTACCCTCTCTGCATATGAGGGGAAGGGGGCATTTTTTTGTGCTGGATATGCTCCATGGGAAAATAATGTGCAAAGAGGTATCTCCTAAAGAAAGGGAACCATCTCGCTAGCGCCACCTTGTGGAAGTGGTTCCCTGTGATTCAAAATCCGACTTTTTAACAAGCCTTGGAATATGAAATAGGAAAATTCCAGGAGATCCAGCACCCTGCTTAAGCCACACTAAAGGCATCGCGCTAAGCCAGCCAGAATCCTACTCCGTACTGACGAGGGACAAGCACCCCTAAACTGCTATCTACAGATGGATATCTTGCTTGGCATTTTCCAAGGCTTGTTAAAAAGTATGATTTTGACTCCTATGGAGCCAGCCACTTCACGATAGGTCATCATTATCACATTGGTGGGGTTCTGAGTCCCGACACCCCCGCCAATCAGCTGTTACAATGAGCCGCCATGCTTACCGGAGCTCTGTCACCAGAACATATATGTCCTGTGATGACGGGGGTGCTGGATGTCGGAGCCCTGCCAAGCAGATATTGATGACCTATCTTCATGATAGGTCATCAATATAATTTACTGGTTAACCCCCTCGCACGAGAGCCATGTGCTAATTTTCTTAAAGGAGTTGTCTGGTTTTACATGAATACACCTTAAAGCCACATGTTTGTGTCACCATCGCGCCACATGTATGATACCTGCAAGAAATCCAACCCTGCTGCAAAAGTAACATAGTGAACGTGCAATCTTTGGTCACAAGACTGGTGTCATGCCCGACATCGCTATGTAGCCCCAGCCTTATGTATTCTGTCTTGTGTTTGATCTTTCCAATGTAGTAACAGTGTTCAAATTTATTTCTTCCTTTTTTAGATTTTCATTTTGTCAGTTTCCATTCATCATATCCATTGCAGCAAAAAAGGTCATCATTCAGAGGGACTCGGAGCAACAGATGATCAGCATTGCACGGGTACGAACTACATGTATATGGCCAATGGGAATCTTAGGTCATTGCCCAGTCGGTGGCAGATTTTGAAATTTTGCTCACTGTGTCTCTGCTCAGTTACTGTTGGTATGGTCATATACAGAGGGATGCTTCACAGACATCTTGCTTTTAGACCCCCTAAACCATCCTATCTGTCTGACGTGAAATATATCGGTCTGTATCAAGATTGCTGTGTAGCCCCAGCTTTATATATTCTAGTTGTCCTTGATAGTAACAATGTTCAAATGTATTTCTTCTTGTATTGTACCAAAAAAAAACAGACCCTTTCTTGTCATCGTTAACACCACAGCCATCTATATGATTTCATTGTGCAGCATTTGTGCAGTGCAATTCACTAAGTAAAGGCTCTTTTGTCTCCTTCCCGACATTCGCCTCCTTCCCGACATTCGCCTGCTCCATCGGGCTGTGTAAACTGGCCTTAAAAGGGTTGTCCCACCTCAGACACTAATGTCTGATCCCTAGGATATGCCCCTTATGTCTGATAGATGTGAGTCCCACCTCATCTTTAGAATGGAGCCCGCAAAGTGGAGGAGAGCACACAGCGTATACGCTGCCCCCCTCCATTCATTCCTATAGGAGCGCAGAAAATAGCTGGCTCTCTTTGTCAGCTCCATGGAAGGGAATGGAGCAGTCGCCGCACTTGCCATTCATTTCATTGGTTATTTTCGGTATAATAGCTCTATTTTCGCTTGATACAGTGGCGTAACTAGAGTATAATGGGCCCCAGTGCAAACTTTGGATCAGGCCCCCACCCCCCCAAATTTATCCAAAGATGCGGCAATTTTTTTTTACACTAAGCCCAATGCAGGGCTACACTCACCCAGTCCTAACTAACTAACTAACTAACTAACTAACTAACTAATAAAATCTGGTCCTACCTCATCCAGGGTGTTGCTGGCGTCGGCGTGATGTCCGCTGTATCCAGAACAGGTTCTCTGTGGTAATGGAGAAAAAAAGAATAATCACATGAGGAAGGGATAGTGACTGTCCCTGTGAAATCACCAGCAGGGTAATCTAAGACATTTCCCCTAAGTGCTACCACACAGCACTAATACCCACATTGTGCCCCTCACAGTAGTTATGCCAGATATGTGCCCCCTCACAGTTATTATGTCCACAAATGTATCCCCTCACAGTGGTTATGCCCACATATGTGCCCCCTCACAGTGGTTATGGCCAGATATGTGCCCCTCACAGTGGTTATGGCCAGATATGTGCCCCCTCACAGTGGTTATGGCCAGATATGTGCCCCCTCATAGTGGTTATGGCCAGATATGTGCCCCCTCATAGTGGTTATGGCCAGATATGTGCCCCCTCATAGTGGTTATGGCCAGATATGTGCCCCCTCACAGTGTTTATGCCCAGATATGTGCCGCCTCTCAGTAGTTATGTCAGATATGTGCCCCCTCTCAGTAGTTATGCCAGATAGGTCCCCCCTCACAGTAGTAATACCCACAGAGGTGCCCCCTCACAGTAGTTATACCCACAGAGGTGCCCCCTCACAGTAGTTATGCCCACATAGGTTCCCCCTCCCAGTAGTTATGCCCAAATATGTGCCCCCTCACAGTAGGTATGCCAGATTAGGTGCCCCCCTCACTCAAATTAATTATGCCAGATTAGATGCCCCCTCAATAAGCTGGCCACATTTGTGCCCCCTCATTCTATTTGTTACCCCCCTTTTGCCTCCAATCTGCAACTTTAAGAAAAAACGCATACTTACCTTCTTCCCTGATGACGCGCTCCCACTCTCACATCGCAGTGCTGGAGTTCTCTTTGCCGGGCTTTCAGCGCTCCTCCCACAGCCAGCAGCACGATGTGTGGCCTGCAGGGGGAGCGCTGGAGCTGTAAAGCACTGAAGAACAGTGAAGCAGGGAGCATCCTGCTTCACTATGGATACCATGAGCCCGGCAGTGACAAGAACTGCCGGGCAGTGTAAGTGCCGCCTCCCCCCCTTGCCCCTGCGCTCACCCTGACTCTGTGCCTGTGGCACATATTACACATGGAAGAGCGCTCTGACAGGGCCCGGCACACTGTACTTCATGCGGGGCCCTGTCAGAGCGCTGCCATTACACCTGAGTGCAGCGGGCCCCCTCCCCCGCCGGGCCCGGTCGCGGTCGCACCCTCTGCGACCGCGATCGTTACGCCCCTGGCTTGATACCATAGGCCTGAATAAAGATGCAAACAGAAAAGCAGTGCATTAGTATAACGTGGTGCTCTAATTGACTCACTGACCCTCGCTGCTCCCTGGTCTGACTCAGAGTGTTACGTGAGACTCTCTGCTGAGAGGACGTTAAAGGGAACCTGTCATCAACTTTATGCTGACCTCACTGAGGGCAGCATAAAATACTGACAGAAATGCTGATGTCAGCGGTGTGTCACTCATGAGCTAAAACTAAGTAGTTGCCGAAATTTTTTTTATAGAAAACCATTTAAATTGCTTAGAATAGTCACACATAGGTTAAAGGGGTATTTGCCCCTCATCAGTGTGGAGTAGGAATCTGGCTAGTGGGTGCAATGCCTAGTAAAAGGTTTCCCAGGGAGCCTTGTTTTAGATTCACCAACGTTGAGACTCGTGATGGTGTCTCTGTGGTGATGATGGTTGATCTCCCTGAGGTCAATTATCTTTTTTTAAATAATTTTTTAAAACTATCCTCAGGATAGTTCATCAATATCAGATCAGCAGGGGTGCTGGGTGTCAGACCCCGCCGATCTGATATTAATAACCTATTCTAAGGATAGGTCAACAATATTAAAATCTCGGAAAACCTTTTTAATATTGGGTATAAGTGCCCCTTTAAAGTGAACAGTAGGCACACTATAAGGTGTAATGTATTGCTCAAGAAACAAGGGGAGCAATGACCTCTCTGGCATTCAATACACAACATTGTGAAATCTGGAAACGTGTTAAATGGACATAAACAGTGTCTTTTTTTAAAGTGAGGCTTAGTTAATCTCTGACCCATTATCTGGCTATCCTCTGACCTTGTCTGGTGATCTCTCTGGTGATTTACTTTTTTTTTTTCATTCTTCTCTCTTTTTAATTAATCAGTTGCATTTTATTCATTTATTATATTAAAATGTTTAAATTCATTTCCCTATTGGCTATGTAGATATTTGGGGGGTCATTGACTAACAGAGATACGCAAGATAAAGACCAGGTTTTCTTTGTCCAATAAAACCAACAATATTTTAAGGTATGGGGCCTAAACACATGTACAAGCATACGTCTGTGACTGCTGATTGACCTGTAGAGCTTTATTGATTGTTATTCTATAACCTGTATTGATCTGTAATATACTGTATTTTTCGCCCTATAAGACGCACCTAGGTTTTAGAGTAGGAAAATAAGAAAAAAATATTTTTCATCAGATCCTCTTATCAGACTGCCCATAAATTTCAAGACATCACATCAGACCCCCATATCAGCCCTCCATGTCAGAACTCCATCAGTCCTCCATGTCAGACCCCCAACAGACCTCAGATCAGCCCACTATGGCCCCATCAGACCTCAGATCAACAGAATGTGCCCCCATCAGACCTCAGATCAGCCCACTAAGGCCCCATATCAGCCCACTGTGCCCCCATACCATCTCACTGTGCGCCCACCAGACCTCAGATCAGCCCACTGTGCCCCCATCAGATGTCAGATCAGCAGAATGTGCCCCCATCAGACCTCAGATCAGCAGAATGTGCCCCCATCAGACCTCATATCAGCAGAATGTGCCCCCATCAGACCTCAGATCAACAGTATGTGCCCCCATCAGACCTCAGATCAGCAGAATGTGCCCCCATCAGACCTCAGATCAGCATCAGACCTCAGATTACAGCAGTATGTGCCCCCATCAGACCTCAGATCAGGGTCTTGTGCCCCCATCAGACCTCAGAGCAGCATCTTGTGCCCCCATCAGACGCTGCAGCGTCAGGTCATAGTGCGCGCCGGCAGGGAAAAGAGCGGAGCGCGGGACCGGAGGGCAGCGCAGGACAGGTAAATAAGATTATTATAATTGGCTGGGTGGGCTGATCTGAGGTCTGATGTGGGTCCCTACGTACAAGTGAGCGCTTCCTTATGGAAGCGCTCACTTGTATTCGCCCTATAAGACGCACCGCATTTTTCCCCCTACTTTTGGGTTGTCCAGCTTTGGCAGCCTTTTTTTGCACCCCCCTCCCTTAACTAATTACCACTGTTTGGTTTTGGTTCCTTTGGTCCACCGTTATGGTCCCTGTTTACAAACTTCCGAGTGGACGGGGTCACATGTGCCACTGCAGCCAATGACTGGCTGCAGCAGTGAAACGTCCCACCCACGGCCAGTCAGTGCCCAGCGGCCCCACACAAATTTGAGAAAAGATGCTCTAGAGCTGTTATTTCATGGGGAATATACAGTTTACTAAAACAGGTCCTCTTTAGCATGTTTAGTGCTAGCATGAGGTAAACAAGATGACGTCGAATTTTACACATTTTTTTCAGCTAGAAAAAAATGGATTTGATTTATCAAAACTGCCTAAAAGAAAAGTTGTCTTTTTTTGCCACAGCGAGCTTTGCTTTCGCTTCGGTGCTCTGATGATATGAAAGCTGAGCTGTAATTGGTTGATATAGGCAACAGACAATTTTTTTCTTTGATTCATTTTATTAAATTAGACATTTTGGGGGATATTTATCAAAACTGGTTTAAAGGAAAACTGGCTTTGTTACCCATATCAGTTTCCACCTTTTCATTTTTCATAGCTCCTTAGTAAATGAAAGGTGGAATCTGATTGGTTGCTATGGGCAACTAAGCCAGTTTTCCTTTACACCAGTTTTGATAAATCTCCCCCAACGTGTTTAAAGGGGATTTCTCACTTCATCAATTGACGTTTATGATGTAGAGAAAGTTAATATAGGCACTTACTAATGTATTATTATCCATATTGCTTCCATTCCTGGCTTGATTCATTTTTCAATCACATACACTGCTCGTTTCCATGGTTATGACCCCCCCCCCAATCCAGCAGTGGTGGCCGTTTTCACACACTATAGGAAAAAGTGCCAGCCTCTCTGGTGGGACCTTGGAATTGCGCATAGGCTAGTGCTTTATCCTACAGTGTGCATGCATGATCACTGCTGCTGGATTGCAGGGTGGTCGTAACATTGGAAACAAGCAGCGAATAATGTGATGGAAAAGTGAATCAAACCAGCAAAGGAAGCAATATGGACAATCACAGTCCATTAGTAAGTGCCTTGTATTAACTTTCTCTACATGATAAATGCCATTTGCTGAAGTTAGACAACCGCTTTGAGATAAAGCACGTACCACTTACTAATGTACTTGAATAAAAGGGTCATTGAGTTTTCATAAAACTTTTGATATGTCACAAGGTTTGATTGGTGAGTGCTGAGACCCCACCTATCACGACAATAAAGAAAGAGAAATGCTTGCATATCACACTCTGGGCCCTTTCAGACAAGCAAGTTCCATGCTCCAGACTCGCAGCTAGAGTATGCAGCAGCTCCTGTCCTGACCTCCCAGCAGTGACGGGATCACATAGCATTATACTGATTTACTGTATGATGCTATGTAACCCTTAGAGTTCTGGAATGTATTGTATAACGTTGACATATTCCGGAACCCTAAGGGTTACATAGCATCTTACAGTAAATCAGTATAATGCTACGCGATCCCGTCTGGAGTGTGGAACTCATTCGTCTGAAAGGGGCCTCTCTGTCCTCACTCCAGAGGATGGAATCGAGACAGGTTTATTGAGCCCATCTGCTGCAGTGATGAGAGAGAGCGTGATATGCGGGCACTTCTCTCTTCTCCTTCTAATGATTAGACCTCCACCAATCAAAACGTGTTTCTGACATATCAAAAGTTTTATAAGAAAAAACAAAAAAACTTGGTGACTATTTAATACAGGTGCCCAGATATCCTGCTTTTAGCTTTGGTCCTGGGTCTAGGCAGATCCACCATCGGCCTGTGCTCACCAGAATGAGTTTCTGTTTCAGGAACTTCTTTCTCACATTAAAGGCGTTCTGTCGTTATTTAAGACTGATGATCTGTCCTCTGGATAGATCATCAGCCTCTGATCGGCAGGGGTCCGACACCCGGGACCCCGCCGATCAGCTGTTTGAGAAGGCAGCGACGCTGCAGGAGCGCTGCGGCCTTCTCTGTGTTTACCGCAGGCCAGTGATGTCACGACTACTATCACTGGCCTGGGCGGGGCTAAGCTCCATTCAAGTGAACAGAGCTTAGTCCCGCCCGGGCCAGTGATACTAGTCGTGACGTCACTGGGCCTGCTGTAAACACAGAGAAGGCCGTGGCGCTCCTGCAGCGCCGCTGCCTTCTCAAACAGCTGATCGGCAGGGGTGTGGTGTGTCGGACCCCCGCCGATCAGAGGCTGATGATCTATCCAGAGGATAGATCACCAGTCTTGAATAACTACAGAACCCCTTTAAGCACAAGCCAGAAGTAGAGGTGGTGGATACATGGCCGATAGCGGTACATTAGTAAGCGCTGTATGCTCTAGTGTAAGCACAAATAAGATAAGGTTTTTCTAGCTGGACAACCCCTTTGATACCACCAAAGCTTTCATACCAGGGAAATGACATAACAAAAAAGTATTGACTTTAGTTAATTGTAACTGAATAATCCCATCTCCCAAGTCCATGCTCGGTCTCACAACACAAGTATGAGGCAAGACTTGCACAACAATGGCAATCAATTCACAGTGCACACATTGCACATTCCACTGATATGTAGGTTAGCTTCATTTAAACTGGAGTTTCATCATTTAAAGTGTCCCCGTGCTTTCAAAATACTATAGAAGTGCTCAATCGGAGTGCTACTGCACTGGAAAATCTATGGAAAATTTATCAAACTGTTGTAAAGTGGAACTGGCTTAGTTGCCCATAGCAACCAATCTGATTCCAGCTTTCAATTTTCAGAGCTTCTTTGCAGAATGAAAGGCTCAATCTGATAGGTTACTATGGGCAACTTAGCCAGTTTTGCGAAATCTGCTGAGCTTGGCCTGTCTCCTACAGAGCTCTGTCTCATCAGTTCTTTCCCATTTTAGAGATTGTTGGTGTCTCCACACTTGGACCTCACCAATCAAAACCTTTGACATGTCACAATGAGATATCAAAAGTTTCAACCACTTGACGACCATAGCTGTAAATGTAAAAAGTCGGCACTTTAAAGATGGCGCCTTGCAAGACCAGGGGATGCCACAGCCACCAGGTATCTGCTGTTTGAAACAGAAGAGACCCAGGGCTAATGTCTGCGATTGGCCCTAAGGTCGTTCATGGACATTTAACCCCTCAGATGACATGGTCAAATGTGACCACGGCATCTGAGTGGTGAAAATGCCTTCCCCAGCCTGTTACAGCCTTATCCAGTTGAGATCAGAGAAGCAGTTACATTGCAGTAATAGGCCGGAGACTGCTTGAGGCTCCAATGCCCATCGCTGGTATATTCCAATACAGGCCTGCAGGTGGCAGCACTTAATTGTAATATACTGAACACTGTATTCTGTAATGGATAAATATTGATTACAGAATACAAATAGCAATCTAATGATTGCTTGTTATAGTCACCTAGAGTGACTTAAAAAAGTTAAAAATAAAAGTTTTAAAAAATAAAATACGAGGGGGGCGAGACCAACAGCGGACGTCTTTTTCTCGGCTCCGGTAGCTGCTTTCAATCCTGCGGCATCCAACCCGACTGGCACTCCTATAAGATAACAACTCGGCTGCTCTCCGCTGCTCAGCAGCAACAAGAAGAGACCTGTTGAGAGCTCCTGAACCCAAGAACGCCGGAGTTACATTTGAGGCCTACTCACGCGGCCAGATCCCCGCCCTAAAGTTCCAGCCAAGTCCGAACTTGCTGCTTGGCGCAGCGTCACCGTGGCAACACTAGCGACAGACGAGGTGGGGGGATCGTCAGCTGGAGGGCTCCTAGTGGGTCAATCCTTTTTTTGAGAGGATCTGTCCTGGAGCGAGGATGCGGCCTGCGTTGAGGGGGAGCCGCCACGTGGGTGACGCTGAAATTTATAGCCGCTTCCCACTTATCCTGCTCCACAACCCATATAACTGACTGGGTGCACTTAAAACTCACCTTCTGACATGGTGAGAAATCTGTATGGGGTAAGCAATCAACCCACTACATATATACTTAACAGGAGATTAATCCCTGATCTGTGGTGGGGGGCCTACGAAATATATTTTGAGGTGGGTATCCCAGTGACTTGCTATTTGCCTACCACATATCAGAGTCATCTGCAGGTCGCCCTTTCACTTAAAGCTCCAAGAGGTGAAATATCAGATAGGTCTGGGCCCTAGCAGACCTCCATAAAGCTTGTACCACCAATTGCTTTATGAGCACCCTGTGCACCTATTAAAGTAACAAGGTTCAACTAAATATGTAGCTCAACGAAGTCCTTACTATATGATTGCTTGATTTAAAAATAAACCTGTTTGCACCTCTGCCCCCTGTGCTGAAGAAACATTATCCATCGCTCTCACCAGGAGGACCGTTGCGATATTCCGATGCTTATCACCATGTTGTCCTACCATCACTGACACAATCCGCCCCGGCATGATGATTTTTTGGCGGCGTTTTCTTTTCTTTTTTCTTTCCTTTTTTCTCCAGCCCATTTTTATATTTGATTTATGATTTGATTATTCATCTGCTATAAACATCCAAACAAGGCCTGCCTGCAAGGTCACAAAAGAAGAAATCGCAGGGCTTCTCTTCATCCTGCCAAACCCTACCAGAGCTCTTTCGTACTCCACAACCATCTAATATGGAACTTCCCGACTCACCAACTGGCAGTACTAGCTCACTAATGCCCTCTGAGCCCGAGCCTGCAGCGGATTCTCCAGTTCCAGTTTTTGACCCGACTGAGCTTTATGACAATATTAAATCACTTTTCAGTACAGAATTATCCAAGGCAGTGGCGGACTTCACTAAGCAGATCCAGGTCCTGGGTACCGAGGTATCTGACCTGGAAGATAAGATGGATGAAGTGGCAGACGTTATGGAAGCTGATAACTCTCGTCTGGATGGGCATGCACAGCGATTGGAGGCGTTAGAATATAAAATGGCAGAGCCAACATTAGGATCAGAGGCATGCCAGGAACCATTACTGCCCTGCAACCTAAAGTCCACTTCAAGTCCAATTCATTTCAAGCCTTGTTACCTCGGGAAGTGTAACAAGGATGTAAGAGGTTTGGAAAAATCATCCTACCACCCCTACCCCCCCAGTACTGTGCCACTAGTACCACACAGATAGTGCCCTTCAATAATTATTGGCACACAGTGTCCTAAAATAACTGCGCCCAGCAAATAGTGTCCCGTAATAGTGTAAACATAACGTGCCTCAGAAATAACTGCGCTGATACTGTGCCAGGGCGCCCCCACAGTAATAGTGCCCCCCAAAGTCCCAACTAATAATTCTCTGCCAGAGTGCACTTGTTAGTATTAGTGCCCCCAACAGTACTAATGTCCCCACTGTGCCCCAGAAGTAATAATGCTTCCAATGTGCCAGTAAGAAGTGCCCCCAATAATGTGCCAGTAAGAAGTGTCCCCATAGTGCACCCCAATAATATGCCAGTAAGAAGTGCCCCCAAAATTTCACCCCAATAATGTGCCAGTAAGAAGTGCTCCTCACCCACAGATGCCCCCCAAATTATGTGCCAGTAAGAAACGCCCCAATAATGCGCCAGAAGTTCCCCCCATTGATTCCCCCCCAAAATCATGTGTCAGTAAGAAGTGCCCCCATGTGCCAGAAAAATGTCCCCCCGTGCCAGTAAAAATGCCCCCAGTGTCAGTAAAAATGCCCCCAGTGCTCCCATGCTATAAAGAAATGCCCCCAGTGCCAGTAAGAAATACACCCCAGTGCCCCCATGTGCCAGTAAGAAATCCCCCCAGTGCCCCCATTTGCCAGTACCAAGTGACCCCATGTGCCAGTAAAAATGCCCCCAGTGCCAGTAAAAATGCCCCCATGTGCCAGTAAAAATGCCCCCAGTGCCCCCATGTGCCCTTAAAAATGCCCCCATGTGCCCGTAAAAATGCCCCCAGTGCCCCCATGTGCCCGTAAATATGCCCCCATGTGCCCGTAAAAATGCCCCCAGTGCCAGTAAAATGCCCCCAGTGCCCCATGTGCCCGTAAAAATGCCCCCAGTGCCAGTAAAATGCCCCCAGTGCCAGTAAAATGCCCCCAGTGCCCCCATGTGCCAGTAAAAATGCCCCCAGTGCCCCCAATTGAGCTCCGGTCGGTGACTGCTACAATAAAAAAAAATTTAACACTAATACTTACCTCCATCAGGCTGGCAGAAATGCGATGCAGGCCTCTTCCGGCCTGTGTCCCGCGCTGTACGGCTCAGGCCTAGTGCCTGCAGCCTATCAGAGGAACGGGCAGGGGAGACGCCTCTCCCTCCCCTGCCCAGCAGTACAATACAGGCATCTGTATCGCCGTCCTCAGGACGCTCTCATCTCCCTCTGCCCCGCCGCCGCCGCCCCCATCTGTGCGCAGGGCTGCGCCGCACCTGGCTAATTGGCAGTGCGGCCCTGCAACTGGCAAGGGGGGCCCTCGGGGCCCCCCTGGCTTAGGGGCCCGGTCGCAACTGCGACCCCTATAGCTACGCCACTGCTTAGGGGGTTTAATTCTCCACAAAAGAGGCGTAAAGCTTTTCTTCAATACGACCGGCTTAAACCTGATATTATTTGTATCCAAGAATCGCATTTTACCCCGACATCCTGTCCCAGGTATTTTCATAACCGGTATACTAAGTTGACTCATGCACCATACCCCACTAAAAGCAGAGGAGTGGCCATTTTTGTTAAAAACTCCTTACCTTTCCAGATTGAGACCACTCTGAGGGTAGGTACACAATTGTAGTGGGCTCACTGTATAATACCTCGTTATGTTTAATTAACTCTTAAACTCCCAATAGTCAGCCTGTCTCTTTTTTTTTCGCACCTTGGGAAAATTGCTTGACCGACACTATCCCTCATCAATCTTTTATTGTGGGGATTTTAATATGACATTTACCTGGACAGGTCTTCCACTGTGGCAGACAAATTGTCCTCCAAGTCTAAAAGTTCGGTATGGCAGGTTATGCAGGGACTGGACATTGCTGACTGCTGGAGAGAGTATAATGGATCTCAGCATGGCTATACTTATTTTTCTCCTGTACATCATCATTACACTAGGACAGACTGGATTTTAGCTTCCACACAACTTCTCCCCATCTTTTGTATGCGAGACATATCCCTTGTGCCTGGTCAGATCATGACCTGGTGTTGGTTGAATTCAATTTAGATTCTCCCTCTCGTTGTCCCTTTACCTGGAGACTGAACGAATCCCTTCTTACAGATCTCTCTATAGTAGATCGCATATCCAAAGCTCTTAAAGGGAACCTGTCACCTCCTTTTTACAAAATGAGCTGTTAACAGTACCTTAGAGTAGACCCCAGTGTGATCCTATTGCTGTAGTTGAAACAGAGAACTGCTGGATGAAAAGGCTGGAAACAGAACTTTTAATCTTGCTGCGCTGTCTTTCCGGTGTGGGCTTGAAGTCAAGGGGGCAGCGGCCTCCTTGCTTCAAGTCAAGAAAGCCACTCCCCACTTGCTCTTGACTGACAGTTAGCCGGGGTGCCAGGGATCGCAGAACTCTCGCGCATGCGCGTTGCGCGAGTGAGTACTGCGCGATCTCGGCACCCGGCTCTTCATGTTGCCGGCGCTTTAGTAGTCATTGCGCATGCGCCGCCTTACTATGTGAGCGCGCTTGGGAGAGCGCGCCCGCCGTCCACGGGGTCACTGATGCGGCGTATACTTATACTTATATACCTGTAATGACAAGGATGGAGACCAGGGTGAACATGACCGCGGGCTCGCCTGCTCAGGAATGCACGTAGGCAGCCAGAGGTCACGTTCACCCAGAGTACGCCGGGCGGTACGCCGCATCAGTGACCCCGTGGACGGCGGGCGCGCTCTCCCAAGCGCGCTCGCATAGTAAGGCGGCGCATGCGCAATGACTACTAAAGCGCCGGCAACATGAAGAGCCGGGTGCCGGGATCGCGCAGTACTCACTCGCGCAACGCGCATGCGCGAGATTTCTGCGATCCCCGGCACCCCGGCTAACTGTCAGTCAAGAGCAAGTGGGGAGTGGCTTTCTTGACTTGAAGCAAGGAGGCCGCTGCCCCCTTGACTTCAAGCCCACACCGGAAAGACAGCGCAGCAAGATGAAAAGTTCTGTTTCCAGCCTTTTCATCCGGCAGTTCTCTGTTTCAACTACAGCAATAGGATCACACTGGGGTCTACTCTAAGGTACTGTTAACAGCTCATTTTGTAAAAAGAAGGTGACAGGTTCCCTTTAAGGATTATTTTGATATTAATATCTCCTACATTACGCCAGCAGTCAACTGGGCCGCACATAAAACTGTCATTAGAGGGGTTATCATAGCTGAGGCATCCAAGTTGAAGAAAACGCTCTAAAGTTCAGTCTGATTTAGAATCCAAGTTGTTACATTTGGAACTAGCTAACCAGAAGCAGCCCTCCCTCTACCTTATTAAAGCTATTAAAGATACAAAGCTTCAGCTAGATGCCACTCCATTGCACTGCACCGAAAAGGCTTTGAGATGGACCCAAGCTAGATTCTATAAATTGGCTAATAAACCAGATAGGATGCTGGCAACTAAATTAAGAGCTAGACAACGCCTTAACACCATATACCAAATCAAAGACACTAAGGGGCAGACTACCTCCAACCCGACTACAATTTATCAACAATTCCATACTTTTTACCAAAAACTGTACTCTCCACCCTCTAATCCCCCCATGGAGGATATTTCCTCTTTTCTTGCAACTTTACCAATCCCAACCCTATCCTCGTCTGCTAGGGAATCTATTAACCTTGATATTACTGATGAAGAAAAAGATTTGGCAATAGTGTCCCTTAAAATAGGCAAATACCCAGGCCCAGACGGGTTTTCGGCACTTTACTTTAAAAAATTTAAAGATATCTTGATACCCCATGTCAAAACCTTGTGTAATTATATCCTTCATGGGGGTAAATTACCATCTGATATGCTTAACGCACTAATAAGTGATCCCTAAGGCTACTTTCACACTAGCGTTAGCACGGATCCGGCACCTAAAGGGTGCCGACGGATCCGTGCTAACGCTATACATGTGTGGAGCCGGAGCAGCGCTCCGGCCCCACACATGACACACATTAAAACAACACACAGACTACATACAAACAAACATACAGACATACATACATACTCACATACTCCCGGGACGCCGGCAGAACGTCTTCACGCGCCTCCTGCGCGCAGTGATGACGATTCCCCACAGCACCCTCTGCTGGGCGCAGTGGGGAAACGTCATCGCAGCGTGCAGGAGGCGCGTGAAGACCTGCTGCCGGCGTCCCGGGAGTATGTGAGTATGTCTGTATGTTTGTTTGTATGTAGTCTGTGTGTATGTATGCCGGATCCGGAATGACCCCCCATTGGAAATCAATGGAGGACAGATCCGGATTACTGGTGTGTCCACACCAAACGGATCCGTCCCCATTGACTTGCATTGGGGGTCATTCCGGATCCGCATGCTGCGGTTTGTTCTCCGGTCTGAAGACGGAACGGAATGCTTTCAGGAGCATTCCGTTGTCTTCAGTTCAGTTTTGTCCCCATTGACAATGAATGGGGACAAAACTGAAGCGTTTTTTTCCGGTATTGAGCCCCTTTGACGGAACTCAATACCGGAATTTAAAAACGCTAGTGTGAAAGTAGCCTAAGCCTGATAAAGACCCCTTATATCTCGCAAATTACTGCCCCATATACCTGCTTAATGTTGACCTTATTTTAGCTAAACGCCTCAACTGTCATCTCCCTGCCCTGATCCATTATGACAGGTGGGATTTATCCCTGGTAGACAAGCACCAGATAATGTAAGGAAAGTTTGCAATATCATCCAATGGGCTAATACGAACTCTTAGCCTTTCTCCTTATTGGCCTTTGATAGCCTTTCTTGGTCTTACCTCTACCAGGTTATGTCCGCCATGGGTATATCAGGCACTTTTTTACGCTCTATACGAACACTTTACACGACTCCCACAGCCTTCCTTAAATTGCCAACTAATGACCCTACTTCTATTCCCATCTGTCGGGGTACTCGTCAGGGTTGTCCCTTCTCCCCTGCCCTCTTTGCATTGGCTATTGAGCCGTTGGCCATAATGATTCGTACTGATCCAAACATAGCAGGGGTGAAAATTGGCCTTCGTGAATATAAAGTTAGTCTTTTTGCTGATGACATGCTTCTCACTATTACACGACCCCTGACCACATTACCTAATTTAATGAAATGTTTGACTACGTTTGGTCGTTATTCTGGCCTGCAGATCAATGCCAAAAAATCGGAGACTCTACATTTTAACATACCTCTGAATACTCAAGACTTAATATCACTCAACTTTGGCTTTAAAAGCCTAGACAATTATCTCCCTTATTTAGGGATTAATTTGCCAAAAAGCCTTGACACCACTTTCAAATGGAATTATGCCCGTCTCATCCCTAAGCTCCACCAGGAACTGGAACTCTCCAACTCTATCGTGGATAGGCAGAATACACACCGTTAAAATGGTCACTTTACCTCGGATACTATACCTCTTTCGATCCCTCCCCATCCCAATAACAGGTTCGGCCCTAAAGTCTTTACAGACAGAAATCTTTCGCTTTATATGGGTGTATAAGAGACCGCGAATAGCCAGGCATATTATGCACCTGCATAAAAGGGTGGGCGGCTTTCAGTCCCTCATCTTTATAAATACTATTTAGCAGCAAGATTGACACAATTAGTATAATTTCATACCTTCCCTAATCCTCCGCAATCGGTCATTCTGGAGTCGGATTTATTACAGCTAGTATCTCCATTGGTGTTAATCTGGTCTCCTGACATTCCTTTTGGATCTGTTGATCCTGCTGCAAAAATTCCCTACCTTATGTTATAACTTTGGAGGAAAGTATGATTTAAATATCAACTGCAAAGCCCCGTCTCTCCTATGCTTCCTCTATTTGGAAACCCCCTATTTCCCCCAGGTTTACCACGGACTGCATTTGTTTGGTGGAAACATACTAGACTACGCTATGTTGGTGCTTTTTTACTTCGCTCTAAGCTCATGTCCAGGGCATACATTATTTCTGCTTTTTCCCCTCCGTCTTCTGAACTCTTCAGAGCTACTCAAGTCTTCCACTTTCTAACCTCCCAGATCCCGGCACACAGCGTGATAGACTTTACTACATTTGAAAGACTCTGCAATTACAGAGCTTTAGAGAAGGGTACCGTCTCCTTTATTTATTCTGTCCTGAATTGCCACTCCCAGACACCAAGTTGGCATTCATGCATGGATGGGAGGTGGACTTAGGGGAGACCCTCACATTAGAGCAATGGTTCAAGTGTTGTACGACAATCAGTAAAGGAAGCTGGCAGGTTACCCTAATGGAAACCATTTTAAAGAGTCTCCATAGAGTCTACTAAGTACCCTCCAGATTACATCTCATTTATCCAACTGTCTCTCCCTTATGCTTTAGAGGCTGCCAAGACACGGGAACCACTCCTCATATTTGGTGGACGTGTCCCGTGGTATGTCGATTCTGGTCCAATATAAAAAGAGGACTGTTTGAAGTATTTGGAAAAGACCTCTCACTGTCAGCGCCAGTATATCTCCTAGTCCTTAAACCACCGACGTTCAATAATACTACCTATAAACTCCTTCAATATATTCTGATGTCCTCCATGATCCACATAGCATCTAAGTGGCGAACTCCCTCTCTTTCCATGTCAGCAGTCATACATAGAGTTAACCGTACAGCTTTATATGAAAAATAAATGCTACACTGACAGACTCTAGGGAGCGTTATCAACAAATCTGGGACTCCTGGCTAAACTGCTCTAAATCTCCTAATTTACAGTACTTTCTGTCTCTCTAAATGAATACTCTAAACAAGACTTCCTGCATACCCCTGCCCCTTTTCCTTTCTTTCTCTTGACCGGGGGAGTCCCCGGGGGCTACACCCCTCTTTCTCAATCCTACTTGTCTCGATTATTCCATGTTTAATGATGAGACCACACTGTTCTTTAATAGTTATATTTTAATGATTGATGCCTCTTTTCGAAGATGTTTCCCATCTGGTTGCAATTGTAGGAGAACTTTATTACTCCATTATGTACTGTCATGTACCTTGTACGCTTTCTCCTCTCTTTCTTTTTTGCCATCAGTCAAATAAATACATTTTGAAATAAAATACATAAAATTTTAACACCCCCCCCATTTCTCCATTATTAAAATAATGAAAAATATAACATCTTGGGCATGGCTGTGTCCGAAAACACCTGTAGTATTGAAATATTTATCCCATACAGTGAATGACAGAATGGAAAAAAATTCAAAATAGCCAATATGCCATTTTTCATCACTTCACCTCAAAAAATTGAATAAAAAGTGATCAAAAGTTCATTCTCACTCCAATGGTACTAATGAAAGGTACAGATTGCCCCACAAAAAATGAACCCTCACTCAGCTCCATAGATGTAAATATAAAAAAAGTTATGGGTGTCAGAATATGAAAATAAAACAAACATTTTTTTCCCAAAGTTTTTTTCTCAGTATTATAGCACAAGTAAAAACTATATAAATGTGGGATCTCTGTAATTGTACTGACCCAAAAAATGAAGTTAACAGGCCAGTTTTACCGCATAGGGAATATCTTAAAAACAAAACCCATAAAACTGGCGATATTGCATTTTTTTTTCCAATTCCACCCATTTAGAATTTTTTCCTACTTCTCTTTACATTTTGTGCAATTTAAAATGGTGCCATTAGAAAGTACAACAGGTCCTACAAAAATGAAACCCTCATATAGCTATGTGAATGGAAAAATAAAAATGTTATGACTGGGAAGGCCAGAGGAAAATCCTCCTGGTCCTCTAAGGATTAAAGTACAGTTTCAATTTGAAGTCCATATGAAGACCTGGCTTGGTCGGTGTCGATTTGTTCAAACATTGATAAAATAAATTGTTGTTCTGTTATTTCAGCAAAGTCTTGTGGATAAAGTTTCTCGGAGGCAAAAACCCGATATGAACATGCTGTTTCTTAATATCAAGGTCAGGAGGTTGCAGCTGGTCAGCGATTCTCTGGATGAGGTAATAAAATGGTTAAAGGTGACCTACCTGAAACTCATGAAAGGTCCTTTATTGTACATCACCAAACCTTTTTCTTAACATTTTACTTGTTTGCTGAGATGTAGTCATTTGAAGTTGCAGGCCCTAAGCCTGAGGCTGCACTGCTGACAGATTTTGATGAGCCCCTTATTTCTGTTACATACACAGTGGTCATGGATACCTTATGTGGATTCACATTGTTGCTTTAAAACGGTTACAAAGAACATCTCAGCCCTGGCACATTCATACATTACACAGACAGACCATTTGTGTCAGCAAAATGTGCCAATTTCATTGATTTCTGCAACTGTTCATCAGCCACAGGGTAAAGGGACTCAGCAGTTTAGACCCCTGAAGACTGCAGGCAGAGGTAGAGAGGTGAGGGGTGAAGCTATTTCACCCTGTGTCAGTGGGTGCGCATGCTTCTTACATGAACATTTTAATGACCCGGGCACCGCAATCACAGGTGCCATGGAGGCAGTCTTTTCATGTGCAGTGTCCCATGCTCTCTGCACCTGAAGTTTTCCAAATAGTTGATGGCTCCAACTAGAAGACTGCTAGAGCTTCTAGGGGTTTGGGTTTGGAAGCCTGAAGAGCAGAGAGCATGGAACACTGCACATGAAGGGACCACCTCCATGACAGCCCTCACCCCTGTTGTATATGAGAACGTTGGTCCTCAACTCCAGTCCTCAGGGCGTGTCTGCTGGTCAGGTTTTCGGCATTTCCTTAGTGTTGACCAGCTGATATAATTTGTGTCAGTGCATCAGGACTTACCACAGGTATTCATTCTGTGGGATATTCCTAAATCCTGACCAGAGTTGGGGAACCCTGTATTAGAAGGCAGAGGAATGGTCACTACAGTAAGGAGGACATGCAGGAGAGAGCTAATGGTCCATATCCTAGCATAGAGTAAAGTGTGTATGGTCGTGTCTGCAAACAGAATGATTGTTCTACTGGTGTTCAACCATCAACCAACTAACTAAGGCCTCTTTCACATTAACGGCAGCACGGATCTGGCAGGTGAAGGGTGCAGCCGGATCCGTGCTGCGGCCCCACACATGTCACACAGTACATACACACAGACATATACACATACATACTTACATGCTCCCGGCAGGTCTCCACAGCGCAGGAGGAGCAGGACGGCGTGCACATAGGACGATTCCACCCGGCGCCCAGCATGTGAGTATGTATGTGTATATGTCTGTGTATGTTTATATGTATGTCTGTATGTGTGTATGTATGTATGTGTGCAGGTGACGGATCCGTCATGAACTCCATTGAAAGTCAATGGAGGACGGATCCGTTTACCATTGTGTCACACCAAACGGATCCGTCCCCATTGACTTTCATTGGGGGCCATGACGGATCTGTCTTGGTGCGGATGCCTGGACAGCATGCTGCGGTTTGCTCTCCGGTCTGAGGACGGAACGGAATGCTTTTAGGAGCATTCCGTTGTCTTCAGTTCAGTTTTGTCCCCATTGACAAGGAATGGGGACAAAACTGAACTCCATACC
Source organism: Rhinella marina (assembly GCA_900303285.1). Lineage (NCBI taxonomy): Eukaryota > Metazoa > Chordata > Amphibia > Anura > Bufonidae > Rhinella > Rhinella marina. Next base: position 385,080 of record ONZH01028240.1, read on the forward strand.
GGAATTATAAAACGCAAGTGTGAAAGTAGCCTAATGTGTGACATTATTTGAGCCATGCGACATTCCACTTTCACACAGTCTTTTGAAAGTCTGGTAGTTCTTGAAGTATTGGATGACTAGGAGCAGCTAGATTAAACAAAAGGAGATTGATGATCTGCCAATATCAGCACGCATGGTTTATCTTATTAGACAGACACACAGGCTTGGGTCAAAGTCAGAGATTTATTGAGCTGGACATGTTACCTCTTTTATTGAAGCTGCGGTTTTGGCACTGGTTTATCCTGATTAAATACCTTTTGTGAAAAGCTTTCTTTTGATTAAACAAGCCATGACCATGTAAGCTCCATTAAATCTTCTGTTTCCACAGCTTACAAGAAAACGAGCTGATCTGAAGAAAAAGTTGAAGGTTACTTTTGTAGGAGAAGCCGGCCTTGACTTGGGCGGCCTGACAAAAGAGTGGTTTCTTTTGCTAATCAGACAGATTTTCCATCCCGACTATGGTAAGTCTGCTTGAGCACTAGACACAATTTAAAGTATTACAATTGGAGTAATGGAGGCTTCACTAACATTAAGCACTTAGATAAAGCACTTGAATCCGTCTTTTGACATACCTTAATACTGAGACTCTGATGACTAGAATGTAGGTTTCTTTGGTGCTATGCCAAGTACAATGCCCCTTCTGCTCATATCATAGCTCGGTTGGTAAAGGGCCAGTAGTGGAAGTATGATTTTCTAGTGGCTATTACAGTAGCTACATCACTGTGTGTATTTACATAGCTGCCTGCCTCTAGATGATGTTGTGAAATGGTTGCCTGTTTGTAGGAGATGTCATGTTGTTAATAAAGTTTATTTTTTAAAACACACACATCTGCTTCTCCACAGACACTGACAGACATGTATGTTCTGCTCCCCAGTGCACTATTATTCACCAGTTAGATACCTGGGCGGGTCACATGACTGACACCATGTATAGTCCTATCCAGCTCTCCTATGAATGCATTTTACAGGACTAAAATGGGCCGTACCATTTTTTTTACTTTAGGGGGAGGCTACTTATGGATCTAATAAAGGTCTGTGAGCACAATTTTAAATAGATGTTTATTAGAAAATTGTTCAATAAATAAATATAATCCTCAAAACCAGAATTTCTACTTTAAGTTCCAGTGTTTTTTGAGCGTCTCAGATCACAGACTGCCACCAATGCAATGAGTTTATCACTTACATGTCAGAGGAGAGATAAATGCATTGATAATTTGTAGCACAATGCAGAGGAATTTGGGGGACACTGTTTTAGCCTTCTTTGGGAAATATACAAGTAAGGGCCCTAGATATAGGGACTGGTAAGGCAGTAGCTCTCTTATGGCTCATGTGTTGTAGCGCCGATGGGGTAAGCAGGAGGTAAAACCTTACATGTCTCACCTCAGGATCATACATGTTCTACATGCACTTTCATAGGATCTAAGCACTAGCCCTAATATTATAGTCGCAGCTAGCAATTAAAGTCATGATGACATATGTTCTTGTTAGCAAAACAGTTAATAACACTAATGCCAAACTCGAGACTGTAGTGTTTAATACACTTAATGAAGTTGTCTAGTTTGGGCAATCTTTGCTCACGATGTGGCATCCCTAAGGATGGCACTTCATGGACTCCCTACTCATCAGCTGTTATTTCGGCGAGAAATGGTGTACGGTGTGTATTATTGAAGCCTCTCACACTGGACATTGCATCAATGGGCTACAGGGATGAAGAGCAAGAGACATTCGCCTCACAGCTCTAGAAAGACCCTCTCTTTGCTATGATGAGATGTTTGTTCTATGACTACACGACTTATATTGGCTGGTTTCAGGTATGGATCTTGGTGGGGATTAATTTTGTCTTTGTATTTCTTGCAGGTATGTTCACGTATCACAAGGACTCCAACTTCCACTGGTTCAGCAGTTTTAAGTGTGACAACTATTCAGAATTTCGTCTAGTTGGAACTGTATCCTTTTATTGGGGCAAATTGAAGTAGCTTGTCTAGTTATATCCACTGTGAGCAGAAGACTGTTAAAGATTTGTGTTTCCTGTACCACTTCTGCATGGAAGGAGACAGAGGTCACCTCAGAGGATATGGTTGCTGAGTCCTCAAACACCAACCAACCACATAATAGGGGGTCTTGAATAGAAAGCCCCCCCCCCACCATTACCATTTCCATATCCTCTTAACAGGGCATTTGGGAAGGGGTTATCCCAATTAGAAAAAATGTTTAAAGGGATTGTCTGAGATCTTGAAATTGATGGTCTAGCTGCCGATCAGCTGTTTAAAGAGGCTGCGGTGCTCTGTTGAGTGTTTTGGCCTTTTTGTAGGCCAATGACGTCACTTTCATCGGTCACATGGCCTAGGCACAGTTCAGTCCCATTAAAGTGAATAGGGCGGAACTGCAATATCAAGCACAGCCGTTATCCAGTGGATGGTGCTGTGCTTGGTAAGCTGCGAGGAGCACAGCGGTCTCCTCAGACAGCTGATTAGTGGGGGGCACCGGATGTCAGACCCCCGCTGATCTGATATTGATGAGGGTAGGTCATCTATATTAAACACCCATAAAACCCCTTCTAAGTATACTTATATTTAAAAACTAATTTTAGTTCATGAGCATACATAACAATCGTATATTTTCCACAGTCCATGCCGTGGCTGATCTTAGCTGTGCACTAGGCATTATGCATTAGGAGCTATTGTAAGCAATTTCAGATGTCTGTTATTTTCTTACCAACATGCTGATCATTAGTGTGTAATGCACTGTTATATTGGAGGAATTATGATATGTTACTGTCTAGAAACCTTCACATCGTTAAGGAACAGTTGGTTCCTACTGTTCACCAGAATCCTATGTCCTGCAGATCCATCAACAGACTACAGGTAGTCCATCAGTGGAGTCCTAGTGGGGCTGAGTTGCGCCATAATGGTTGTGACTTCACTGTCCTGGGGTAAGCAGTGAGTACCCAGGCCTTCTCAAACAGCTGATCTTGGACCTCCACCGATCAGATACTGAAGACCTATCTATAGGATAACCCCTTTAAGGAAGAACATCAGTAAATAACATGGCACAGTGATAACTCCTGTATGGCGTGTGTTTATACTTAACATGTCCAGTTGATGGGGCTGGCTGTCTATAACAGCATCACTCTAGATATCCGCTTTCCACCTTGCTGCTACAAGAAGCTGTTGAGTCCTCCCATTGTACCTTCTGACCAGAACATACCTGTAGGCATTGCATCTGTCACACTAGATGACCTGTATCAGATAATGCCAGTGAGTACAATTTGGGTTTGTTGTACGCTAATTCAAGTTTCATGTTCTTATTAATTTCACTTAACCTTACTAAAAGTCTGACTCCATTTAGAAGCTAGGATCATTGCTACTGTTTGTTTGGGAACTTGTACTGAGAAGCTGCATTAGATGACCCTGTGCATGCAGATTTTGAAATGGAAGCAACAATGTGGTCACACATAAATGTACCCCCTTATCTTTCAACAAATGTATGGCTCTGCATGGCTAAAAAGGTGAAACTTACCTTTGGATCATGAAAAATCACCATTATATTATTCCTGATTGGCCACAGGAGTAACTCCCTGTAATGTCACAGAAAAAGATCTTTAATGCAAGGATCTTACAAACTTTTATCTTTCAGATTTTAAAGGGCTTCTGTCAGCAGATTTGTACCTATGACACTGGCTGACCTGTTACATGTACACTTGGCAGCTGAAGTTACCTGTGTTGGTCCCATGTTCATATGTGCCCGCATTGCTGAGAAAAATGATGTTTTAATATATGCAAATGAGCCTCTAGGAGCAACGGGGGCGTTGCTGTTACTCCTAAATGCTCAGCTCTGCAACTACTGTGCCCTCTTCACTTTGGTTTACAGCAGTTGCAGGAGCCTCTAGGAGTAATGACAACGCCCCCGTTGCTCCTAGAGGCTCATTTGCATGTATTAAAACATCATTTTTTTCAGCAATGCGGGCACATATGAACATGGGACCAACACAGATGCCTTCAGCTGCCAAGTGCACATGTAACAGGTCAGCCAGTGTCATAGGTACAAATCTGCTGACAGATGCCCTTTAAGGTCTTGGACTCTTTTGGACTCTTTATGAGTGTCACTCAGGGGGTGGAGATATATGGAATGTGACGTGTACACAAACTCTTCAATCCAGTTATTTTCACAGAGGGAACCCTCATCTGTCAGTACACATAAGTGTGGTACTAGATGCCAGCCATTAAAATGATTAGCCAGTTGTGTGATACACAGACAGATAGGAGTCACTCTTGCTTAGCAGCTGTCCTCTGTGGTCCATTGGGAAATCTCAAGCTGTAGACTTCCTTAAGTGATATCCATATGAAAGACTTATGATTTTTTGCATACATGTATTTTGCATACATTTCTGTAGGGAGCGCTCATTTTCAAGCATGGGCATATGGTAGGGGCTGCCCTTGGTATTGCCACAAGTTACTTGAAAAGTGTTGGACCAGAGTTATATCAAACCCATAGCCCTTTATCTTTTGGGTGACATGACCCTACATAAGGATAGTACTTCCCACAAGCCCTGAAATCGGTGAGGTTTACAACTGGCCATAGAGTCCCACCACTTTTCCATCACTTGTAGGAGAAAACAAAGGTATAAGCCTGAAGAAGATCCTTGAGGCTGGGCCACACTTAGATTTTTTAACTCCTAGAAACTTGAACACAATGGCTTCTATTATTACTGTGTTCCACCATTGTCATGTTATTTTATAAGTAATGTGTAAAGAATCTAAAATATGAGGTCAGACAATAACATTTTATTCACTATTGTGCTTAGGAACTTGCTCATGGATTAAATGAACTACTAACATATGAAGGCAACGTGGAGGAAGATTTCTATTCTACATTCCAGGTTTGTGTCAGGAGCCTTTCTTTTTTCAGACTTAAAGGGAACCTGTCATCTCCGAAACACCCCCTGAACTAGAGTAAGTGTTGTATAGTGTAAGTGATGCTGAATCCGAATATGTAAGTTTTATCTTCATACTCACTTCCATTCCGACGCTGTGCTCCCACAAACCTGCAGTAAAATACATTGAGAGGACTCTTCTTTCAGTCCTCTCCATTATGTGAGTGAGCACTGGAGTTTCCTCTGGAAAAAGAAAAAACCCAGATTAAAATACTCTTACACTATACAACTGACATCACGGGGTGGCCTGGGTATGCCAGACTTCTTGTTCTATTACAAGGCTGTTCAAGGTATGAGATGTATGGAGTGGCTTAGACCACACACAAATCGATTGGATATCCAAGCCGAATCCTCCTTTTCCCCAACCCCCTTAAGAACTCTCTTACTCTTGGACTGTAAAGCTATTCAATTAGAAATCTCTAACCCTATTGCTACTAACACAATCAAATTGTGGAAAACCAGCTTAATGGGAACCTGTCATCTCCGAAACACCCCCTGAACTAGAGTAAGCGGTGTATAGTGTAAGTGATGCTGAATCCGAATATGTAAGTTTTATCTTCATACTCACTTCCATTCTGATGCTGTGCTCTCACAAACCTGCAGTAAAATGCACTCACAAGACTCTTCTTTGAGTCCTCTCCATTATGTGAGTGAGCACTGGAGTCCACTGAGTGCATTTTACTGCAGGTTTGTGGGAGCACAGCGTCAGAATGGAAGTGAGTACGAAGATAAAAATTACATATTCGGATTCAGCATCACTTACACTATACACCGCTTACTCTAATTCAGGGGGTGTTTCGGAGATGACAGGTTCCCTTTAAGTCCACTATTACTGCCATCACCCCTCTCCCCCTTACTCCAAATAAGAGATATACTATGGGACTCGTCTCCCCAGTTTAGACCTACCCTAACACTAGATGGTAAAACCAATCACTAAACATTTTCCATCTTATGCATCTAAAATATCATATCACAACTTTGTTCCCCATCTCTAGCTGCGACCCGACAGGGTTTGAAAAGGAAATCCTTATGACTCGAGAACCTACAAAAAAAAATTACTGGGATATACTCTAAACTAATCTCCCAGGCCGGGCCAGAGACCTATGACTATCTACCTATTAAAAAATGGGAAACTGAACTACAGTTACCTCCCACCCAGAAAAGTCTCCAGCGCTGTCTCACTTTGACCCCCACAATATCAACATGTGTACGACTCCAAGAAAATTATTATAAAGTCCTTACCTGTTGGTATTACACGCCGGTAGTTCTCCATAAAATCTATCCATCGGTCAGTCAACTGTGCTGGAGATGTAGTAAAGTAGATGGTTCATTCCTATATATATATGGTGGCAATGTGATAATATCCAGATATTTTGGAATGAGATATGTAATACACTCACACAAGTATGTCGATTCACAGTAACACCCACACCACTTATATGCTTACTGAGTTTATTCGCCAAACCCAACACGGTCTAGAAAGTTGTTACATTTACTAGCTGCCGCTAGAATCCTCATCGCTTCCTTCTGGAGATCAGACAAATCCCCACCTTTGACAGTGTGGCTTACAAAATGTGATGATATATACAGAATGGAGCAGATAGCAGGTTGGGAGACCAGACGCACAGACTCTTTCACCAAGACTTGGAGCCCTTGGCGCAATTTCTGTGGCTTTTTATCTTGAAGAGGTACTAGCCATATTCCTGTTTTCTCTCTGCAGATTGGGACCCTTCCCCCCCCTCCCCCCTTCCTCCCCCCTTCCTCCCTCAGTTTCCCTATATATTCTAGTTCTTACCCTGATGTTATTCACAAATAATAATCGTGTCCTCATATAATGGTTGTATTTATGCATCTCTTATTTGAAAACAAGCACTTATTCTAGTCTTTATGAACGACTTACCTATGTACCCTTGTATTAAGTGCCTTAATAAAAATATGTTTCAAAATAAATAGAAGTGAATGAGGCTTCAGTGAAAAAGTGATCAAAAACTGATTGCACCTGTGTGGAAAAAAACTGAAACACTGAACGCAATCGCAGACAAAACTGACTGAACTTGCGTGCAAAACCATCAGTTTTTTCCTGAACAGAGCCTGAGAGAATCCTTAAGGTGCACAAAAATAGATGTCAGCACCTGTAACCACCTGTTTTGCCAGAGTCCAGCTCCAGCAGTGGGAAAAGTAGCTATCTGGAGGGGGGAGGGCTACTTTAGATGCTGCTATCTCCTGATTGGCAGCTAGAAAGATGCAACTGGTCTTGTTTGAAAGCAGACATTTAAAGCTTTCAGACAATACCAAACAGCAATATGTTCAGGACAGAGAAAGATATCACTGATGGAAATCGGAATGCTGTGAATGCAGCAGAAAGTGAAAGTAAAAACTCGTGATTATTCCCGACTTGATTTCTAACAGTGATTTCTCAGGACTGTCAGCTTTCAAACAAGACCAATTGCATGTTTCTTGGTGCTACCATTCAGGAGGCATCACCATCTAAAGCAGCCCTCCTCCCTCCAGTTAGCTACTTTTCACACAGCCCGAGCTGGACTCGGGCAAAACCATTAGGTGGTTAAAGGGGTTTTCCCATTTCACAGAATGATGGCATATCGCTTGATTATGCCAAATCAAGCTTTGGACCACCACACCTTCTTGCTGCTTACCAAACACAGTGCCGTCCACTTGATAGCTGCTGTGCTTAGTATCGGAGCCTCTTCATACAGCGGACTCCTGGGATCCCCACTGATCTTATATTGATGACCTATCATGAGGACAGGTCATCAATATGATAATCCCAGAAAACCAATTTAAAGGTCTTTTATATTGTCGGTTGTTTGCGCAGTCAATGCCGCATTTGAACATGCACGAGTAATCACCCATTTACTGAGTGATCGCAACTTTTATATGGCATAAAATACTCGTTTGTCGGCAGCACGTCACCCTTTGTAAGTGAAAGCTGTGTGAAGATGAGCGATTGTATAACAGTTTGATTGCAGGTAGCGAGGGGCAATCAACCTACTGTTATCGTATCCTTCATGGCATGTAGATATTTTATCTTCTATTCATATGTATCATTTCTACTCTTCAGGTGTTTCAGGAAGAATTTGGTGTAATTAAGTCATACTGTCTTAAACCTGGTGGAGATAAAATCCCAGTCACCAATCAGAACAGGAAAGGTATGTAAAGTTCAAGACACTGATCTGTAAGGGGCTGCTATAAAACTGGTGTTTATAATAAATGACGTGTTTCTCTCTTTTCAGAATATGTCCAACTTTACGTAGATTTCCTCCTTAATAAATCCATTTACAAGCAGTTCTCAGCATTCTACTATGGGTTTCACAGCGTATGTTCTTCTAATGCATTGATGGTAAGACTAGCGCTCTGTAGAATAATATAAATGGACACACGATCCCCCCCCCCAACTGTAGAATAATATAAATGAACACATGATCCCCCTCCACGTAGAATAATATAAATGAACACATGATCCCCCCCCACGTAGAATAATATAAATGGACACACGATCCCCCCACTGTAGAATAATATAAATGGACACACGATCCCCCCACTGTAGAATAATATAAATGGACACACGATCCCCCACTGTAGAATAATATAAATGAACACGTGATCTCCCCCCCCCCCGTAGAATAATATAAATGGACACACGATCCCCCCCACTGTAGAATAATATAAATGGACACGCGATCCCCCCCTGTAGAATAATATAAATGAACACATGATCCCCCCCACGTAGAATAATATAAATGGACACGCGATCCCCCCTGTAGAATAATATAAATGAACACATGATCCCCCCCCACTGTAGAATAATATAAATGGACACACGATCCCCCCTGTAGAATAATATAAATGAACACATGATCCCCCCCACGTAGAATAATATAAATGGACACACTAGCCCCCCAACTGTAGAATAATATAAATGAACACATGATCCCCCTCCACGTAGAATAATATAAATGGACACACGATCCCCCCACTGTAGAATAATATAAATGGACACACGATCCCCCCACTGTAGAATAATATAAATGGACACACGATCCCCCCCTGTAGAATAATATAAATGAACACATGATCCCCCCCCACGTAGAATAATATAAATGAACACATGATCCCCCCCCACTGTAGAATAATATAAATGGACACACTATCCCCCCCACTGTAGAAAAACATAAATGGACACACGATCCCCCCACTGTAGAATAATATAAATGGACACACGATCCCCCCCCCCACTGTAGAATAATATAAATGGACACACGATCCCCCCACTGTAGAATAATATAAATGAACACATGATCCCCCCCACGTAGAATAATATAAATGGACACGTGATCTCCCCCCCCACTGTAGAATAATATAAATGGACACACTATCCCCCCACTGTAGAAAAACATAAATGGACACACGATCCCCCCCACTGTAGAAAAACATAAATGGACACACGATCCCCCCCACTGTAGAATAATATAAATGGACACACAATCCCCCCCACTGTAGAATAATATAAATGGACACACGATCCCCCCCCCCTCCACTGTAGAATAATATAAATGAACACACGATCCCCCCCACTGTAGAAAAACATAAATGGACACATGATGCCCCCCACCTTTGTAGAATAATATATATGGATAAATGATTCCCCGCCCCCACTGTAGAATAATATAAATGGGCACATGCCCCCCACCTTTGTAGAATAATATATATGGATAAATGATTCCCCGCCCCCACTGTAGAATAATATAAATGGACACACGATCCCCCCCCACTGTAGAATAATATAAATGGACACACGATCCCCCCCCCACTGTAGAATAATATAAATGGACACACGATCCCCCCCCCACTGTAGAATAATATAAATGGACACACGATCCCCCCACTGTAGAATAATATAAATGGACACACGATCCCCCCCACTGTAGAATAATATATGGGCACAGAGCCCCCCCCCCGTAGAATAATATAAATGGACAAATGATCCCCCCCCACTGTAGAATAATATAAATAGATAAATCCCCCCCCCACTGTAGAATAATATAAATGGACACATGATCCCCCACCTTTGTAGAATAATATATATGGATAAATGATTCCCCGCCCCCACTGTAGAATAATATAAATGGACAAATGATCCCCCCCACTGTAGAATAATATAAATAGATAAATCCCCCCCCACTGTAGAATAATATAAATGGACACACGCCCCCCCACCTTTGTAGAATAATATATATGGATAAATGATTCCCCGCCCCCACTGTAGAATAATATAAATGGACACATGATCCCCCACCGTATAATGTAACTATTTGATGAACCAATACCAGACTGCTCTATAGATATACTGCATATGTCCATAGAAATTAATGGATTGAAAGAAGTTCTCTCGTAAAGACGCCCTCTTTCCTTATAGAAATTGTAGAGTGTCCCTACTATGGTCCAGAGCAGACAGCAGCTAGGTGACAGCAGTTCTCGCTCTGGTGGATCTGGTCCATCATTGTATTACGTCATTGGAGAGATACATGGCTTGGGGAGATATTGGCTCTTGTTTGGGGGGTTCTAGGAGCTGTGATCAGAGGATTACTGGGGTTACTGAAATTAGAGAAGTGGTTGTCTTCATGAGACAAACCACTGAGACTGGGAATTCCTGTTGAGTTGGCCGGGCAGGGTGCAAACTGCAAAAGTTAAATATAAAAAAAAAAACCTCTCCTGTTACAGATCCTCCAGGTCCACTTCCAACTCCTTGCTCCGCCAGAGGTGTGACATGCCATCTACATGCACATCACCAATCCAGGACAATCAGTGGTCTCAGCAGTGGCAGCCAAGGGCGGATTAGCCATAGACCTTACATGGAAATTTCCCGGTGGTCTGATGCCGCCTGGGCCCTCCTCATGACCAGCCAGTGGAAGTTTTTGGGGATGTATTTTGTGCTGCTGGCAGTATTTAGTGATGGACTGTGGTATTTGGCTCTGTTGGAGTGGTATAATGTACAATATGGAATTACTGGCCCTGTCTTCCATCAATTTAGGCCCAAGTACAAAACGGGGCCACGTTTAGTATTTTTTCCAGGGCCATTTTACGTTCCCAGTCTGCCTCTGGTGGCAGCAGTCACGTTCCTTGCCTGGACACTTCACCCGTGAGGCCATATATATGGCCAGCAGCAATGACGTGCATTTAGATGACATGTTACACTTCTGATTCAGCGGGGACTGAAAGCAGAGGAGAAGGGAACTTTGTGCTGGACCCAGAGCACCTGTGACAGGTGAGACTTTTTAACTTGTGCTGCCTACCCAGTGTATGACTGCAGATAGTTAAAAGCAGGGTACACTTACATATGCTGAAACACCTCCATCTTTAGATTTTTCTGCCCACATTTGTAGACAACATGGTTGGATCCCGGCCAGACCTATGATGGAAATGCCTATTCTTGTCCACAATTGCAGAGAAGAATAGGACATGTTCTATATTTTTGCAGGTCCACGGAACAGAACTGCGGATATGTACAGCACACGGTGTGCTGTCTGCATCTTTTGTGACCCCATTGAAATGAATGGGTCTGCATCTGTTCCGCAAAATAACGGAACAGATGCAGACCCATAAATATGGTTGTGTGAATGGACCCTTAAGGCATTCTATTCTTTGTTCCAGTTACTACGCCCAGAAGAAGTGGAGATTCTTGTGTGTGGGAGTCCTGAATTAGACATGCATGCGCTCCAGAAAAACACGCATTATGACGGCTACCAGAAAACAGATCTTACTATTAGGTAGGTGGAGTTTATTTGTACAAGATTTAGAAGTGGATTGCACAGAATTACTGGACATGTATACCCCATATTAATCAATGATGTTTCCAAAGACAAATATGGCCATGATAGCGAAGGTCTCAATGGGCACAGTCATCAGAATTTGTGTAAAGGTGGTTTCACACAGCGTTTTTGAGCCAAAACCAGAAGGAGGAAAAGATATGCAAGTCATTTCTTTATATTTCCCATTTTTTTATATCCACTTTAAGTTTTGCAGTGGCGCTTTTCCAAAAACGCTATGTGTGATGTTACCTTTAAAGTCTTCTAGATATAGGTCATCAATGTCAGATTGGTAGGGATTCAACACTCTCCATTCCCACCGATCAGCTGTTCTCAGTAGCCATAGTGGCACCATAAAATACACAGTGGACTGAGGTGGACGCAGAAAGTGCCATTCACTAAGTAGTGGCTATTCTGCCAGCTCATGTGAGTGAGCAATAGAAGTCATACTCACAAGTTGCTGGTACAAAACCTTTTTGTTTCTTTGTATGTCTTTACTTCATTTCAATATAAAATAGTACATCCTGAAGGACGCTGAGACAGACATCGTTCACACCTCCTCCCCTCCACACGACGTTTCGCGCTCCCTTACTCACGATAAAAAGAACACACAAGTCTGCAAGTTTGAAAGACTTCACATGACAGCCTGGGGACTAATGAAGGCCTTAGGCCTGCCTATAGTGCATGCCTAGCAGGCTACGCCTCTCTGGCGCAGCCTGTTGGTGCCCATCAGTATAGCACTGACATGAGCAGTAAAATTTATCATAAAAATTATCAAAAGATCACCTGTTAAAGTTCCCTTGTGGGGAAAAAAATTTAAAAAGTTTTATTCAATTAAACAAAAGTAATTTTTTTCTATTGAAAGAAAGCTTTTCAATCGATAAAAATGCAAAAATAAAATCTCCACACATTTGGTATGCTGCATCTGTAATGAATGACACGCCTTACGCAAATATCATGTACGGATGTAGCAGAGTTAACACACACACATCTAGTTAATGCTTTATGACTGTGACTGTTAGGTCTGCTGTATCTGTCATTTATCTTATACAGTGAATTCCATATAAAAAAAAGTCAGAATTGTTTTCTTTGCTCATTTGCCACCAAAAAGAAACCTGAATAAGGCTACTTTCACATCTGCGTTTTTGCTGGATTCGTCACGAATCAGCAAAAACGCTTTAATCATGATATTACAACCGGCTGCATCCTTTATGAACGGATCCGAGATTGTGTCCGAGAAAACAGAACCGGCATCAATGACTTACATTGTGTTTCATGCCGGATCCGTCTTGCTCCGCATCCCACGACTCCCTCAAAAATGCTGCTTGCAGCATTTTTCTGTCCACAATGCGTTCCGTTCAGTTTTGTCCCCATTGCCAATGAATAGGGACAAAACTGAAGCATTTTCCTCCGGTATTGAGATTCTATGACAAATCTCAATAGCGGAAAGGAAAACTCTGATGTGAAAAGTACAAGTCAGCCCATAAAAAAAAACCAAGCCCTCGCAAAGCTCCATAAACATGTTATGTATACCGCAAAATGAAAGCCACAAAATTCATAATGTAAAACCTCAGTGGCAGCATTGCTGTTTTGGTTTTTTTTTTGTTGTTTTTTTTTTTGGATCCCCCAGAAAAAGTTAATAAAAGTTAATCAGTAAGTTATGTGTACCCCCATTAAAAACTACAACCTGTCCCACAAAAAAACAAGCTCTCGTACGGCTAGCTCTTGGAACTAGACGATGGAAAAATGAAAAAAATCGCTTGGTCATTAAGGCTGGTCACTGAGGGGTTAAGACCACATAAAAACACGATGGCAAACTTTGATTGCTGAATAAAGAAATGTTTCACAATTTCCACTTTTGCAAGTTGGAATCGAAACAAACAGGTTCTATTTCTTCAGTAGGCAGGCACTAGTCCTCTGTCTTCTCGGAGCCAAGGCAGTGTGAATACAAGTGGTTTTTTATACATATATAAAGCCTTCTCCATCATGTTGTTTTTGGGATCATTTTATAAGGTTACATTTTTTCATTATCTTTATCTCATTCTTCAGGATAGCCCTTCCATCTTCCCACCTTTTTGAGGTCCTCTAGACTGTACTGACTTTGGCTTTGCAGATCTGGCATCTCTATTGTCTTGTAAGCCGTTCTGTAGAACATGAGTCCTGTAGCTCCTAGAGGGGGTTCCCTGCTTTACTTCTCGATCAGTTACAGGAGTATCTACAAAGGGCCATGCACAGAAATTGCAAAAGGAAGAGAAGTTTCTATGGGTAACCTCTCCACTTGCATTGTTAAAAAGTAACTGCACTTTTTGAAACTTTTGCTTTGTCATAGGGACATATCAAGTGTTGATCGGCGATAGTCCCAGCGCTGAGACCCCCGCTGATCTCTAGAATGAGGAGTCGGAAGCGCTCAGCCAAGTGCCGCTTCTCCTCGCTGCAGAGCGTGGTGGTGAAGACGGGCTCATTGTTTTTCTTCTCTAAAAAGGAGCGATGTAGCTAGAAAGGGGCTTTGTCCAATTTTCCATCTGCAAAAAACAACAGCACGTGCATGGCTTACATTTGCATTCCATTTTTTTTCTGATTCCCATATATTCAGCAAGAGAGTCTGATCCCCAAAAAAAAGGGCTAGAAAAGAACATGCATGGAGTTTCTCTGATCAGGCACATGGATCCGCGAGTTAATGTCCCCAATGAATTGTAAGGGTCAGGGTGCTGTCTATTTGCAACACAGACTGCACGCAGAAGCAAAGAATAGTCATGAAAATAGGCCCTAAGTGGAGGAAAAAAGGCATGCAACAGTTAAACTGTGGACATACTTCTATCTATACTCTGACAAGAACTGTGCTGAGACAACCCCTTTAATTAAAGGGGTTCTCCGGGCTGTTTATAAAAACAGTTCTTTCTAATGCCCTGTGGAAGGAACATTGTTAGGGTAATACTTTTACCGTCCTTCACTCCGCTGATGCTGCCGTCCCAGGCTGAGAGCGCTTCCATCTGGGTCCCTATTGTATAGTAGTAAATGCAGCTGGACAGGAAAAGATGCACACACATCCGGATGGGACCTCGCGGAAGAGTCGCCAGCCTGTGTGAGCACCAGGGATGCACCACCAATGAGGCCAGGTGAGGCGATCGCCTCAGGTAGGGGCAAGAGGGGGCAGCAGAAGGGCCATGGGCGGTAAAGTCTTAACCTAAGTATCTTCCGCAGACCAAGAACTGTTTTTATAAATACCACGGAGAACCTCTTTAACTACTGATCCGGTGTGTTTTGACTACCTTATCGTAAAGCCATGTATATTGTGTACAAGGCCTACACACCCTGCATTTGGATAACTTTGGAGACTAATGCCGTGCATTCATTTTGCCAACATTTTTACTCCTGGTTAGTAAATACTTATTGTAAATAATAAAGTGAGTCATCTTACCTGCTGGTTACCTGCACCGATAACTGGAGTCCAAACTTCGGTAACACATTATATTAGAGAATTTCCGTGTGTAGTGTCCATTGTCATCCTGGAGGAGAGGACATTTTAAAGTTTTTGAAATGTGTCCTTCGGCCTGCTATAATGAAGCATAAACTTAGCAATCCCTTTAAACCTTGGTCAAGGTTCTTGTAGCAGAACTCTCAAATTGTTCTGCTGTGAGGACATCAACCAGGACTTTGATGGGGAAAAAAGATCTGTGTCCACATCTTTATGGAGAAAGAATTTATTTTTATTTATTTATTTTTTTTGAATCAGATCATTTTTTATTAGTTTTAAAAATTACATATTACAAAATAATAGACATTAAACATACATTAAAGTTACAGTTACATCAAGAAGTAAGTCTCAACATAAGTATTGTTCTAGTACGATATAATTAGTGGCTCACCAATATAGAAAATAGGAAGCGAGGTGCTACACACTTGCGATTAAAACCCAATAATCGTATTATTTAGACAGACGATAACAATGTAAGTAGAGCACTCTCTATCTGGTATTATGGAAAAAAATGCAATGGAAATAGTGATATCGTTAAATAACAGTGGTTTTTATTAATCTATAATAAAAAAGGGTATTAAAAGGATTAAAAAGTAAATAATGAAAATAATGAAAAAAAAATAGAAAAATGAAAAAAATTAAATATAAGTGAATAGTATAAAATGCGATAAAATAAAATAAATTGTAGTCCTTTTTCAACTAGCTGGTTAGTTCAGAGATGTAGTCCAAACAGAGTTAGTTAAAAAATATATATGATGCCAAGTGGGGTTGTTTAAACCCAATTGCCACACTGTATGATGTTTGCAAAATAACAGTGTATCAATGTGTAGTCCCAGACAGTTTGTGCTGGATCGTCCACTATTGGAAGTGACACGCTGTATTCAATATTCGTTAAATAGTGGCAGTATTCTTAAGAATAAGGAGTGTCCGGGGGTCGCCTTATCTTCCCTTGCGCTATCAGGTTTTAGACATATAGTATCATAAAGACTTAGGTTGATGTGTACAAATGTTGTGTACTTTACCCATCCGGGAGTGGAGTAGTTGTGGTCCTCCAGAAGTGTAAGTACGTCCTGCTCTGTCTGATGCGCTATGTTCCCCAGCGCGTATCTGTTCTCGGCTGTATGTTGCCGCGCACGTCTTAGCCCGGTCTACACGTGGCGTCCCACGTGCCTGGTGCGCGCCAAAATTCAAAAAATCGAGGTGCCGGGAATCTCTTATAGAGTTGTGGACTTATGTATAGTAGGTGTTGCTTCGGCTATGGTTAGTTGATTTCGCCGGTGAAAGCCTCTGGGCTTTTTCTTTATTAACACACGTACTTATTCGATACAAAAAGGAAAAGGGGGCGTAAGCATGCAAATAGCAAACAATATCATTCTTGATTGGATAGAAGTTGCATTCCATTCTACGTCACTAGCTTGAAAAAGTCATATTGATAAGAGTACAGGGGCCATCTTGGACTAGTTAAATATATATATATTATACGCAAGCTTTATAAAAGTTACAAAGTATAAAAATATAATATAAAAAGTATAAGATTATAATATAAAAATTACATTCACATTATCACAATAGAAAAGGTGGGGGCTTTGTTCACAGTCTTGTTTCCCCAGCAAGCTGATAAGCATTATACACGCATTCCTTTGTGACACTGCACCGCAGCATCTTGGACACAATACCAGGATATAGACATTCTATACAGCTGCATAAGCATTTACAAAGCTGAGATATATGTATATATATATATATAGCATTAAATACATGTATATACAAATGACATAACACTGTAAGGGGAAAATTCAGTATTTCTACCGGTCTACCTTCACAATACTATATGTCTAAAAGCTGATAGCGCAAGGAAAGATAAGGCGACCCCCGGACACTCCTTATTCTTAACAATACTGCCACTATTTAACAAATATTGACTACAGCGTGTCACTTCCAATAGTGGACGATCCAGCACAAACTGTCTGGGACTACACATTGATACGCTGTTATTTTGCAAACATCATACAGTGTGGCAATTGGGTTTAAACAACCCCACTTGGCATCATATATATTTTTTAACTAACTCTGTTTGGACTACATCTCTGAACTAACCAGCTAGTTGAAAAAGGACTACAATTTATTTTATTTTATCGCATTTTATACTATTCACTTATATTTAATTTTTTTAATTTTTTTCATTTTTCTATTTTTTTTTCATTATTTTCATTATTTACTTTTTAATCCTTTTAATACCCTTTTTTATTATAGATTAATAAAAACCACTGTTATTTAACGATATCACTATTTCCATAGCATTTTTTTCCATAAGTATTGTTCTTTTACATATTCTACTTACTTACGTAATACCATTCCCTAAACCCATAGGATCCTGTGGTATATGTACTGAGAAAGCTTTCTGTATAACATCAAGCACCTTGCCCCAGAATACTGTCAATGCCGTACATTGCCATGGCATATGTATCAGATCCGCAGATTCCATAGAACGTCGGGGACATTTAGCATCTGAAGCCCATCCGATGTAAGAAAACCGGTGTCTTGTACACTCTATGGATAATAAATAATTGTGAGAGCTTTCCACTTTCGCTCAAGAAAGACATAGGCAGCGCTTCTAGTATATCGGACCATTGCTCTTTCGAAATTGCACCCACATCTTGTTCCCATTTGCGCATCCTGGTCAATGGATGAGACTCTAGGTATTTGTCAAGCAACAACCGGTATACCAGGGATTTCATCTTCCTTCTCTCCTCTCTCAAAACTATAAGATCTAATGCTGTATCTCTGAAGAATTTTTTTTTTCTAAATAACCCCCTGTAGGCCTTTCTCATCTTTGCTTCCTGCTGCATGTTGTTTGTTCATGAGTTCCTTCACTTAGTAGAAATTGATGAAAGTGTTTCTAATGACACCACTGTGGACGTTCAGAAAGTAAAAACTACTACTTTAAGCAGTAACGGTTTTGTAAATTCAGACCTGAACGATATCTGCCAATGGATAAATAAAGATAAAAACTAACAAACTAAAATAATTCATTTTGCAGGTATTTTTGGGATGTTTTACTCGGGTTCCCTCTTGACCTTCAAAAGAAGTTTCTACATTTTGCGACAGGAAGTGATAGAGTGCCGGTGGGAGGCATGGTGGACTTGAACTTCAAGATATCAAAAAATGAAACTTCAACTAATTGGTAATAATAGAAGCTACTCATGAATACTTTTTTCTCCACAGTGATAGAATGTCTTGTCCAAATCCCATTGTAATGAACAATTATTTTTTACAAATGATATAGGGAATGTTTCACATATCTATGTTTTTTATAGTTTTCTGTTTTGGTGGAGGAACAGCCTACTGGAGTTCTCCAAATCCAGCCTAGCTGGGTACTGCCGTTCATTCCCGGTGCCCATTGAGTATAATAGCAACTGGAAGGGCAACATTAAAATTATTTTGTGTGGTATAAATAACATGATAACTTGATTCTGTGGGACACTAATTATGGTGTTACCAAATTTATATATTTTTGACATTTTTATATTTCTTTTCTCTTCTCCCTGCAGCCACTCCCCCCTCCTCCAGGCTGGCTGAGATCACAGCCAGCTGTAGGGGGGAGGGCTGTTTTAATCCTTCATATGCTGGGATGGGTAGCAGCTAGAGAGATGGGCATCCTAGAGATGGGAGCCCAGGAGACAGAGCAGTGGAGATACACTATAACCCCATAACAGTTTTGCCCGAGATCTGTTCAGGCTTTCAAAAAAGGGCTTAGCAATTGAGCCCCATCAGATCTTTGGCAGCAGGTTGAGGGGGAGAGGCTGCTTTGACCCCTTACATCTCAGGATTGAGATGTGGGCCTATTAGAAAGTTGATAGTCTAAGTGTTATAACAAGACAAGAATCACGCATTATCTCCCCCTCATTGGGAGATATGGCTGTTAGAAATCGGGTTAGGAGTGCAAGCATCCAAAACCTGCTTTCACTTTGAGTTGCTTTCACTCCTGATCTGATTTCTAACAGCTATATCTTCTGAAATAGAGAAGATAATGCTGTGATTCAGGTCTTGTTTTAAAGCTTAGATTTCAGACAAAACCACCATATCTCTATCTACTACCGTTCCTGAGATATGAGGGGTTAAAGCAGCCTCCCTCACCCTGCTGGCCGAGCTCTACTTGGGCTAAACTGTCAACCTGTTTTCTCAAAGCCTTAGCAGGGCTTTGAAAAAAAACTGTTATGGGGGTTTAATCTCATTTATGTATGTATTTTGGACAACAAGCTTCTTCCGTACATAATTTATATCAGAAAAAAAAAAATTAAAATGAATGTGTTTGTTTCAGGTTGCCAACAGCACACACCTGCTTTAACCAGCTGTGTTTACCTCCCTACAAAACGAAGAAGGAGCTAAAACAAAAGCTGACCATTGCTATTTCCAACTCTGAAGGTTTTGGTCTCCAATGAACACTGAAGAGTTTCTGATTTCTTCATTCCTGCATCCATTGAGTGCTGGTTGTAGTAGGAAAGCAGCAGTGCTGACTACCCTGCCGTTGTACTACGCATAGCTGGTGCCAGTTGTCAGACTACAGTATGGGAGCCTTTCCATTAAGCGAGAGAGCACTCCACTGAGAATGATGTGGGAAAATTGCAAGAATATGTCTTGTAAATAACACAGATTTTACTTTTTACCAACAGGCAAGGCACTCGCTTGAATTTAGTAGCAATTTTTAGTTACTTAGTAATAAACTTCATGCAGGTCAGCAACTCTTGAAGAAGCCGCTTTATAATCCTGCCATGTATTTATACTGCTTTATTAATGTAGAATATGTTTATAATGAGTTGTAAAAGAGACGTGTAGATAGAATTTTTACAATTTTCTACTTTGTGGCATTGTAGGGAATGGACGAGAACAGCAAGTATTTGTTAGCATTATGTTCTATTATGTGTATTTATGAATTTACAGGTCGTTGTCTCACCATTATATGTCAAATTTATTTTATAGAACATAAAAATGAAGCATGTTTGCCTTTTACGTGTTTTTAAACTCTCCACGCAATAGTTATGACACTTACATACTTAGTATGGGGCCACTTAGTTTTGAATGTGTGTAGCGATGTGCACCGCCATATACTGTATTTCTACATGGTCGGGTCACATTATTATGGCCAGCATCTAATATCCAGAGTAACCGCCGTACACAGGCTGGGAGTGACACTTCCATTATGATCTGTTCATTGACATCTGTAACAACTTTCCTTTTCTTAATATGTAAATGGAAACCTATAAAATGAATGTGACATGTAGTGGTGGGATGACCCTTTCACGTTTATTTACCAGTGAGGGACTACCGGTGATTTTATCACTTAAATAGGAAAAACATTTTGCTTTTTCTATAAAGGGCATTGGTTTCTGCCTTTTTTACCATTGAACATGCACCGTTTTACATATGTATAAACTTTGTTCCTTTTGTTGGATGCCAAAAAGGCAGGGAGTTTTGGTGAGCGTCGACGAATGATTTGTAACTTTCTACCAATGCCAAATGCCATATGTATGTTCTTAAAGTGGAGGGGTGTCAGGGACACCGTTTATATGTATATATTAGGAATTCTTTTTGGGTGGTTTATATACCATTGTTGCATTTCCTGTATTAAAAAAAAAAAAAACAAAAAAAAAACAAACAAAAAAAATTTTTTTGCCAGGAGAGTAATACTTTATTTTATCATGTACCCTTTCTTTTTGGAAACTGTTAAATGTCCCCGACAACCTCTTAAACAAGTTGTTGAGGATGTCACTGACAGTTTAACCTAGAAAGGCACTAGAACAACTTCTTGGAAAAAAAGAAAGTGCTGGCTTTTTCGTTCTAGGACCAGGGGCGGACTGGGAACTTAAAGTGGTCCTGGAAAAATGAACTAAAAGTGGCCCCATGTTGTAGGAGAGTCCAAATTGACAGAAGGCTGGGCCAACCCAAGTAGGTTTGGCAAGCAATACCATGTTGCGCCACAAAATACCACCTCATCAGAACCAAATATCACTAAATAATGCCCCAGAAACACAAAATACCTCCCCAGGAGCTGCCCCTCTATGGTGGCCAGTGCCAGCTGCCACTACAGTTCTCCTACTCCAGTTGTCTTAAGATGACATCTTATAGTTGAAATCTGGAATCAGGAGGGGACGGTCAGATCTTTATTTAACCGGTTGGTAGACCTGAGGATGGCTCAGGGGGCCCCCTGGCCATTAGCCCACCAAGAAGTTTCCCAATAGGGACTATGGCCAGTTCGTCCCTGTCTAGGACTTGCACTTGCTGTCCTTGCTGTCCTATGTAATATTACAATATTATCTGTTCACTTATATCTGTAGCGACTTCCATGTAGTTAAAGGGGTTGTCTGGGACTTCCTTTTTTGTTGCATTATCTGACGTACAAGAAGATCTTCTGCCATAGGAAACACTTTTTGTTTCATTTTGATCTGGATCAGTAGGTTATGATGATCGGCAAGTGGCACCATTGAGGGAAATTCATGTGCCGTACAATCGGACTCTGATCTTCTTTTAAAGGGAGACACCATGTACATGGGTATGATCAAGTGCTGTGTCCAACAGCGCATGCGCAAGATTTTCTAACTGCACTTGTGCAGTCACAAAAATCAAGTCCAGAGGATCTGGAGGCACGTCAAATTCTTACGTCCTGCGTCTGTCCCTTTTTCATGTACATGGTGTGCAAGTCATGTACCAGTGTCCAAACTGCACCTGGGCAAACTGTACTAGTCCAACAGGGCAGGTACTGTTGGAATACAAGGGGTGTATTGGGTGGGTCCAAAGCAAGGAGTTTGAGCACATGCTAAGAATTTGGGGTTTTGTAGTTTGAGGTTGTGTTCATTACAGATCCCATGCCCCTTATTTTCCGATTGTAGATTTTTTTAAATTCTATTTTCTGAACGTGATTATGAGGGCAGCCATCTTGTCTGTGCTGTTCTTAACAGCATTTATAGAAAAGCTTTACAGCAGCCACCATGGGCCATAGACACAATGCAGAGAAGGGGACCACATTGACCTCTATGGGAAGAATCTTCTTGGCATGCGGTATGCAGAGGACAGGGAGTAGATGAGCTTTGATAGCAACTATTGCGAATGGTGTATCCTGCATTATCTATATATAGGTGACATCTGTCATTGTAATCCTGCCAGTAATGTTTAGGAGATAACTGCATAAAAAGTGATCTATACAGACCAAGAATTGGCAACTATTATGAGGTTTAGTAACCAGTGCGAAAAACTGCAGGATTTTTGTTTTTTTGTTCTTTTTTTTTAACATGACTTGGAACATTAAAAATAACCACCAACTATTCTTTAAAAATATGAAATATAAAAACGTGATTTTAACAACATGACACATTCCTTTCAAATCTTTTGCCTTTTGCCATTCCATAAACCGACAGCAGCAAGACTAGAATAATGAGTAGGGTAAAGCAATATGTATTAGGAATAGTAAGGAACTGGTCTATATGACTTGGCGACCTGTTTGTATGTAGATTATGTAAAATAGATTCAGTGATTTATTTTTGGAAGACTTCATGACAATGAGAACTTTTTATTCTGTATCTCTGAAGGTTTTTTTTAATTAATTTCTACTGAGTAATACTGATCACTGAAGACGTCTGGAGTTGTAGGGAGACTTCAGTAAAATATTTAACTAGTTAGAATAACTAATGTGTTGCATGAGAAGTTGTGCTGGATGAAGACGATTTACAAGAATGATGAAGAGAACATTTCAGTGAATGGAAACACATTACATTCCTGGTCATCAAATGGCGTTCATGTGTTTATGGCGTAGTTTCATGTAGTTTTGTATGTAGTGAATTATGTGACAAAAGCAAGTGTTATGACCTTGCTGAAATATCATGTTATATAGTATTGTATGAAATTCAGCTTGTCACGCTGCGTATTGTGTCCATTTTGGCAGGCGTTAACTGGGAGCTGAGGCTTCTATCCAGTTGGCTGTTTTTGTGACTTTGAGTCTCATGTAGCTGTTAGCTTTCATTTTAATACTGATGTGTGCCAACCATCTTGTTTCCATTTCATGTTTCTAGCTATTGGATCCTGGGGCAATATTTTCCATTCCATTGATACCTTTTGATCCTCAGATGGTGGAAGGGTTAAGCGACTTATTTCATATGGAATTTCATCACCAGGTCGATTTTAGGTCTGCTACTTTGTGCTCATTAACTTCTTAAAGGGTTTTTCCGGGTAAATATTGATGATTTATTCTTAGGATAGGCAATTAGTATTGGATCGGTGTAGGTCTGGTTCTCAAACCCACCAGTCAGCTCTTTGCTGCAGCAACATGCTGGAATCCAAGCTCAGCTTCATACACTCTTTTGTCTTGTCGCACTGATGTTTTCTGGCAGCAGTATTCTTGAGTTGCCGGTCTCTTTGGAGTGTTAATCTCACAGGAGAATAATATCTGGTTCCATGGAGTAGGAGCTTTCACATGGGTTTCCTCTCTCTTCTCTGTCTGAACTGGATATCCACCTTCTGGCAGGAAGTAGCTTCAGCCCACTCCTACCAAGAGGGGACGAACAGGGTGGTTAGCCCTTGTTCCTACCAACCATACCTTTCCTGATGGAACACGTGGCCAAAACAATAAATACTTCACATTACACAACTATATACAGTTGCAGATAACTCCAGGTCTGGTGTACTGCATCTGTTGCAGTGCTCCTGTTGAAGGAAATGCAAGAAAGCTGTAGTAACCAGACATATCCACTAAATAGTGTACGGAGCTGTGCCTGGGGCTGGGACACCACTATTCCTGTGCACATCTGATTAGTGGGGGTGCCAGGGATCGGATTTCCACTAATCTGATATTGATTACCTAACCTAAGGATAGGTCATTAGTATTAAAGTCCTGGAAAGCCCATTTAATATAGCTTTATAGTTTTTCCCTGATAACAGACAAGTTCTGTGCATTGCTAGAGTATAATAAGGTTAAATCAAGGCTGTCCATAGCTGCCACTAGGTGGAGCCTCCTACATAACTGTTTCATTATTGAGTTCTTTGTGTAAACTGTAAGCTCCTAGTGGTGGCTGCAGGTAACTACAATAGTATAATTTAGATTTATGCCTACAGGGTGGAGCTCTGTACCAGAAGAAATAATTAATTAGCCTATAGTTTTGGACCTATTAAGATTAAAAAAGGAAAAATGATGTTCAATCCTTCAAGGGTGGAGTTCACCATGTGGGCTGTAGGTAACTTACAGTACATTCCTACTTTATATAAATCACATTCCTATTAAAACACATCAGTTCTTTTTAAATTTAATTTTTTTCTACTTTCATACTGTGGATCCCATGTACAAATTATATTCGGACTGGACAACAACTTCTTTATCTGGTAATATTCCCACATATACATGGACAGTCTGACATGATATTCATCTCAATGCAGCTTGATGGATTTGGTATGACTTTTCCCATATAACTCATTTTGTGCTGGAGAGGGTGAATATTCTTGGATATTTTGCTATATTCTCATACCCACCAAGTCTACATTCATGGGAAACTGCCCAGAATTGGGCCTGGCTGTTATGAATGAGAGTCTCATAACCCCTGGCATCAGTCATGTGCCATCCTGGGCAACTTCCACTGTACATATCTGCAATAATAAGAGCGCCAACTCTGAGATTGCTGTTCAGTTTATTGAGACCTCAATCCTACATTATGCGTCAGTTTTGGACTCCTAAAACTATATTGTTTTATTACATTGTGCCAAGTAATTAATTTACCTTTTTATGGTAAAAATGTAAATCTAAAATGACACTTTTCAGTGCCCCCTTGTTTTATAGATTAAGCTCCTTACTGCAGCTGAACTCCACTGGTCACAGATGGATAATGCTGTCAAATTACTGTCTCCTGTGAATCAGATTTAAGTAGATTATCAGGTCTTTACGTCATCTCAGCAGCTCTGTGTTTTGTCCTGTCTTATGTACATTCATGTGAACCTGTGATGTTTCCTGTCCACTGCAAAATGATCCAAACATCACAGCCTCCCTGCTTTTATCCGTAGCGCCAGAGTGCACCCGGACCTGCACCGAAATGAATGTTTAGAGATCCACTCATTCAGTCACGTTGTATGATAAATCTGGTTCAGAGCTAGACAGTTATATACTAAGGGCTCATGCACACAATCGTATGTATTTTGCAGCCCGCCAAAAACAGATCCGCAAATAATACATATGAGGTCTGTGTGCATTACGTATTTTTCGAAACTGAACAGCTGTCCCCTAATAGAACAGTCTTATCCTTGTCCGTAATGCGGACAATAATAGGGCATGTTCTATTTTTTTGCAGAATGGACATACGGAAATGGAATGCACATGGAGTAACTTCTGTTTTTTTGCGGACCCATTGAAATGAATGGTTACGCATACGGTCCGCAAAAAAAACGGAACGGACATGGAAAGAAAATATGCTTGTGTGCATGTGCCCTAAGACTGCTTCCACACAGTCAGTGTATGATCCGTGTTTTCATCAGTGATTGTGAGCCAAAACGAGCTGCGTGTCAAAAACACAGAACACGTGCAAATCTCTCCATTATACCTTATCTCCAGGTAGGCTCCACTTCTGGTTTGGGCTCGCAATCACTGCTGGAAATCTGGAGTGGTACCTTTGAACTGAACCTGAGTTCGGTAAAAGGTTTTTAACAGTAGAAATTAATTTCTGAAGTTATTACCCGAAGTCTCGCGAAGTAATAACTTTGGCTCATCAGAGCCAATACATTCTAATACTGTACAGAGCGCTCACTCCGTACAGTATTCTAACAGTTTTATGCGAATCGACTTTGGATGTTTCATCTGAAGTGAATTCGCTCATCCCTAATCTCTTTCTAACAAAGCTAGAACCAGCCCTGTACCTCACATGGATCCAGAGATGTCCTCATTCCTTGCTCTGCTAGATTTATATCAAG
This sequence comes from Rhinella marina, assembly GCA_900303285.1. NCBI lineage: Eukaryota > Metazoa > Chordata > Amphibia > Anura > Bufonidae > Rhinella > Rhinella marina. The sequence continues at coordinate 411,289 of ONZH01028240.1, forward strand.
CTGACAGCCCTTAGGGATGAAACTAGCATGTGCAGCCTTCTCAGTCAGTAGGTCAAAGAAATAAGAATAAGAACAAACAGCAGGTGGCGCTATACAAATACATTTTATTGAATAACCCAGGGGCTACACTAAATGTTTAATTACATGCAATTACGAAAGTATTCAGATCCAGGTGCTGGTTTGAAAACTGTAGAATATTTTTTGTGGGACAACCCCTTTAAGCAATTCCACAATGTTTGGGACCCTTCAAAGAATTAAGTATTTCAGCCTCCTGGACACCTTTAAGTGGGTATTGGGTTTAACTGCAGTCACCTCTGAATTTCGGAACCGTTTTTGGTATTTGACTTTAAAAGCAACTTCACGTTAATTGCACATGTACTTTAATGGATTTCAGCTTTGGTAAGTTATGTCGATGTCCTGCTGCTCCAGTTCCTGCAGCTGTGATGTCATGTTTATGTGACCGCTACATCCAATCACAGGCTTTAGCGGTCACGTTCCATTCATGCACATTTAAACGCTGCAGGACGAGAGGGGCTGCACTGCAGTGACGGGACATTTAACAGGCGAGTAATGTTTTCTTTATACTATAGTTTCCTTTTTTTGGACAATTTTTAAAAAAATTTTGGAAATCTTGTAGGTCAACGACTGGTTACTCTTGGATGAACTAAATTGCACCTGATGTAGGAAATAAAATACTTTATACTGTTGTGTTTGCTTTTTCAATTTGCTGAGGAGTTTGGGTCTGACTTCAAATGTTTGTGTATGAAAACCTTTTGAGTATGTTTCTAGCTGATGATCACGACATGGAGACAACTGTTGTTGCCTGTAATCCTGAGAAGAAAAGCTTTATTGTTGACCTTAGCGATGTAATACTTGCCTTAGGATACTTTAATTTATTAACGAGATGTTCTGTTTACTGTCAAAGTAATACCTCAGAAAAACCTGCTGTTTGCATAAATTATAAGTACAGTGTTAGGGACACATTTTATACTTTGTACAAAAAAGTAATAAATCTGTCTGCACTTTGTACTTGTCTGTTGTGTGTTTTTGTTTTTTTTTCATAGCTTGAAATTGCCCAATAAAAGATGATCGTTAGACCCCATTCACACGTCCGTATTTTGCGGATCCGCAAAACACGGACACCGGCAATGTGCATTCCACAATTTGCGGAACGCACATAATAGAAATGCCTTTTCTTGTCCGTGTATTCGGACAAGAATAGGACATGTTCTATTTTTTTCGGGAGCCGCGGAACGGAAGTGCGGATGCGGACGGCACACTTTGTGCCGTCCGCATCTTTGCGGCCCCCATTGAAATGAATGGATCCGCATCCTATCCGCATAATCGTCCGCAAAAATACGGACGTCTGAATGGGGCCTTAGAGAGGATCTGTTTTGTGACATGTATTTAACCTCTTCATTACCGGGGTGTTTATCCCCCTTCCTTACCAGGCCTTTTTTTTACTTGTAAGAATGGGCCCAACTAATTCAATTCTGAGCCAACCTAGATGTATTTGCTATTATTTTTCTCGAGACACCTTTCTTTTGTGCCAATAGATGATGGATATATTTTAAAAATATTTAAGGAAAAACTGAAAAATATATATTTTTCTATACTTTATTTTTATATTTTTTTTATTTATTTTTTTTTATTTTTTACTTTTCACTTTTACTAACTCACTTTTTAAGTGAATTAATCCCTTCCTGCCACAGTCGGAGCAGGAAGGGGTTACTTCACAGCCTGCAGGATGACCTTTTATAGCCAGCAGGTGGTGGTCTTACATAAGGAATAGTACTCTCTGTCGGCTTTTGCTTTTAATACTGTGATAGATCCTTGTAGCAGGGTGCTGCAGGGATCTATCACAGCCTGACCACTCCTGCTTCTCTCTGTGACCGCAGCTGTCTATTGACAGCACAGTCACAGCGATCTGCAGCAGCATGGGCCCCCAGCAGATCTTAATATAATCTGACGCTTTTATACGTCGGGTTATAGATAGGAGCCTACCACCGCAAGATATAAAAACATGCAGCGGCAGGCAAAAGGTTAAGAAGCTATATTTTCCCACCATTGGTAGAAATACATAGCTGGGACCTTACATCACTTAAAGGGGTTGTCCGAGTTATTTTTTTGTTCTTTATATGTTTCTAACTTGTCAGGTATAACAACTTTCCCATATACTTTGTGTTTCTAAAGCTGCTGGTTTCTCAGAGTTGATTGAGGGTCACATGACCTGTGATGTCACCTTATCTCCCTGGTCTGTGATGTTTCGTGTACAAGCCTCAGAGTTCAGATAAGTCTGTACACGAGACGTCACTGGCCACGCCCCCTTTCTTTGCCGGGCTCCTGCTATCTGCTCTCTCCCTGGATTCCTTCAGATAAAACATTAACCCCTTCAGCCAGAACACACTGAGGGCTCAAGGCTTTACAACAAATAGCTGCAGCAGTGAGAGGAGACAAATGCTGGGCAAGGAGCTATAGAGGAATTGTATTGTACAAGAACAGGTAGGGAGAATTTCCTGTGTGTATCAGCAGTGTCATTGTACAGCTGGGACTTGTAGTCCTACACAAACAACATGCTGCTGAGTTTCCCAGCAGGCAGACATGTACTCACAGCACTTATATTCACTGCCTTTGCAGAGAAGGGGGGAGGGGCAGAGATTGTTATTACTGCATGTAAACAAAGGCCAGAAGAGAACCAGGGAAATGGGGAAATATAGATTTTTTTTGCCTAACACTTGCTGAACTTAGTTATATATTGCTACCCATCAGATTTACAGTGCTATATTTTTTTTTCCATAACCCCTTTAATGATAGGTGGGGGCAGCATGGTAGTATGTACTGTGTCTTTAGGGTACATGCACATGGCAGAGTAGTTCATTTTCCGCACTTATTTACGTGAGGATTTTGCTGTTTTTCTGCACCAGAATCCATGTGTTACTTACTGATTTTGACCCATGATCCCACACACATTGCAAAGCAGCTGCAGGGCGTCTGCCTTCCATTGTTTCCAGTGGGAGGGCCGGGCTGCCATTCACACAGCTGGTTGTTTAAAGAGTTACTGTACTTTCACACAATTTCACTTTGTTAAAAAAAAAAAAATGCCTGCATCCACCTGAAAAACAGCTGTAAAGTCATGGCCACTCAGGGTCTTAAAGGGGTATTCTCATCTTAGACAATGGGGGCATATCGCTAGGATATGCCCCCATTGTCTTATAGGTGCGGGTCCCACCGCTGGGACCCGCACCTATATCCAGAACGGAGCGGGGAGCGCTGCGCCTGGAGGACCCCAGGTTTCCAGGGGTCCGGCCACCACCTGTCGCAGCTCCCCGCGCCGCTCATAGAAATGAATGGGAGCCGGGCCGTGCATGCGCGGTGCGCTCCCATTCATTTCTATGAAGCCGACGGAAGTAGCCGAGCCAGTGCTCGGCTATTTTCGGCGGCCCCATAGAAATGAATGGAGGGCGGCTGCGCATGCGCAGTGCGCCCTCATTCACTTCGGGGGCTCCGTTCTGGAAATAGGTGCGGGTCCCAGCGGTGGGACCCGCACCTATAAGACAATGGGGGCATATCCTAGCGATATGCCCCCATTGTCTAAAATGAGAATAACCCTTTAATTTCACCTAAGTTGCAGTCCACAGCCTGTTGTCATGCACGATCCCTGGTAACAGACTCTGAAAACAGCTGAGAGGGAGTAGGGGTGTGTCAGAGCTACCAGAGATTGTGAGTCTAATAAAATAACCGCTTCTACACTGCTTCTGTGCAGGCTGATAAGCTCTTATTGTAAGTGTGATTTCTCCCTCCTTAACAGCTTTTGGAGCTCCCTTGAAGAAAACAAACATAGTGGAAATTTAAGGGAAAGGATGACGCTGGAGTACAGTGCTGGCAGAAGGCAGACACCCTCTGCTTCTGAGTGAAATGCATCTAGCTGTGCAGCTAAAAAAAAATAGGAAAACCCAAACATAACTGCTCCTTCACAGTTATGATTGTACAAAGAAGCACAGCCATTATGCAAACTTTGTTTTGAAAACCCCGGTCCACTTTAAAGCTTTGACCATGTCAAAAAGAGACATGTCATATCTCGGCACAGTGTCTGGAAAGAAGCTGCATGAAACCGTGGTATGTGTCCACTCGTGGTTTAGCTCCATTCAGTGGAGCATTGTCAACATACTCTTAGAGCAACAACAAATACAGACTTGTGCCTGCTGAAAGTCTGCATGGAAACAACCATACATTTAATTTCACATCTGCTTCACAAATCAAGAGAGTAGGTCAATTTTTAGGATAATATTAGGAGATTTTTCTAATCTATGTAGGTTTTTATTATCCAACAACTTACTCACCTTTAGTTCATTAATGGTAAACCAATGCTTTTAAAACCATCATGGTGGCGATAGCAATTAGAAATTTCTTAGGGTGTCATGAATATGGCTGTGTGATTCTGCCAAGAGGGCTATGCTTTCTAAATGGAATCTGTCTATGTTTGGGGAGCACAGGCATGCCCTTACATAGCTTAAGTTTAGCTTTCTAAGGATGCCCCTATAAAACCCAGGCAAGTGTTTCCAAAGCCAGCTCCAAATGGAGTTGTTTTCTACTGGAGCACTTTGTTGTTCCTGAACACTGCAAAATGCTCTGATCAGGACCAGATTAAGGGTTTAAAGAATGCATTCACTGGGGCTCCTAGGCAATGTAAGGCCCTCCTCTATCACATAAAGAGGAACATGTGCGCAAACACTCGCTAGTTTACACTCCTCTATTACTTCTAGGCCTAGATGTGCATAATCAAAGGCATGGACAGCTAGTTCACTCAGAATATGTATGGCAGGTTTGAGAAGGTTTGAAGAGATGTTCAGCGTGCACAGCAAAGCGCTCAACCTTCTTTTCTTTGTTTATTTTACACGCCCTTACCAATCACTCATGTGACTCAGGCTGCACAGGTGCACCAGAATGTTACCATAAGATGTAAATCATGGTACATTCAAACCTGGAGTTTCCACACCTCCAGGTGTAAATGTCCAAATACACTCACTGAAAAAACGTGGTCTAAAATGGCAGAAAGTTGCTCAAACCCCATATGCTGTTGCACATATCAAACCAAGGGAGCAATTCCTGCACATGTGATCCGTTGCTAACAGCAATCCCCAGCAAAAATGCATACAATGGAGGATGCCGGCAGCAGACCACATGTACCACAAAACCATCCTACACATGAGTCATTGGTAGGTGGGGCTCATAGCTTCCTCCCTTCTCCCATTGTATGTGTGATCTTACGCTGGAGGTAACTAGGAGTAGGTTGCTGTGTGTCGGCCTGTATGTTCCTCCACAATTGCCCATACGGTAGGTTAGTGTTAGGTCCCGAGCCACTCTGAGATACCTTGACGCAGTGCTTGGACTCTGGTATGTTCTTGATATAAGAATATATTGGCGAAAGTCTCATTTTAACATCAGCGTGAGGGTGTAGCCATATATTACCAATTGCATTACCGCCGCAGTGCACCTCTATCAGTGATTGTTTATATAGTTTTCCACATCCGCACAATTTGTTACCTTGTTACCTTAGGATGGTTTTGTGGTACATGTGGTCCGCTGCAGGCATCCTCCATTGTATGCATTTTTGCTGGGGATTGCTGTTAGCAACAGATCACACATGCAGAAATTGCTCCCCCGGTTTGATATGCGCAACAGCATATGGGGTTTGAGCAACTTTCTGCCATTTTAGACCACGTTTTTTCAGTGAGTGTATTTACACTACAACACTAGAACTAAGCTCATTACATAAATACAACACTAGAACTAAGCATAGTATATCAAAACAAATCCAGAACCAAGTCTTTCATGTAAATACTGCAACAGAACCAAGCGCAATATTTAAATACAACAACAGAATGAATCTTATAACTTAGATACAGCACCAGTGCCAAGCTCATAATAAATCCATCTCCAAAACCATGTATGGTACTCAGGTCAACTAGAAAGCTGGGATAACCTTTCCAAGTAAGAAGGTTTCCAATTAAAAAGAAAAAAAGGAGTGTTTGATGGGAGAAGTTTCATCATTGCTCCATCACTTGTCCCACCACTACTAATTTCTCCAGAGTTTGCTGCTGATGTCTTTGGCTTCTTGCTTTTGCAGCACATTCTGACACTCTATACTAATACAAAATCATCAGAATGCAACACATTGTGCTTCTGTATATAATAGTATAATAAAAGTGCTACACATTGTGCACCCTGAATATAACCGTGCTACACCCCCCCCCCTGAATATAATAGGGAAACACACACTGTGCGTCCTGAATATTGACACCAATGGTTTGTTCATACATTGTTTTGTACCATTTTGTATTAAAAAAATAACCCACATTTATCTTGTGTGAACAGGTGTTATTGAACAAGGTCTTGTAGGAAAGCAAATAACCACAAATGCAGGAAAAATACATCATTACACCTATTTCAGTGCTGCCTCATGAACCGTGCAGCCCTATGCAGAAGCCCTGTTTCACCTGATTTGCCATACTGGTCTGTATTGTAAAACTAACTGGTAATCATCATTTATGGCAAGTCAGCAAGCAAAAATATTTTTTCAGACTGATGTAAACCTTTATCATCTGTCAGAAATATAATAGATATTCCTCTAGTAATCATTATCGCCATAGAGTGTAACAGGTATCACTAGAGAAAATGTATGCATACTTTACATTAAAGATCTGGTATGGACTGGATGTCTCATCAATATACAGCTTAGGTGCAGAGAGGTGATTACATTAGCAAGTACTCATCTTCTCACTCTTCTTTCCTGGAAGAAACACTTCCCCATAGGTGGCAATAAGGGAGTAATTATGCTCTGATGGGGAGTATGGATAACATGCACAGAAGTCCATGTTGCCTCCCCCTGCGGTCATGTACAGTTATATAGGGACAGGGGGCTCCTAATCCTCTCCTCCTCTCCCACCAGCATGTCCCCCACTGACCCCCCCCTGGGGCTGCTTCAATCTGTGTTATCTCAGGCTGTATAACAGTTAGAGATGTTAACAAGTTTTAGGTAATATGTGCAGATCTCACTGCCAAATGGTTCTGTCTCCAGCTGTATGGCTGCTAGCACCAGTATCTTGGTCTTGTTTTAAAGGTTACATTCTTAGCTTTCATAAAAGACCTGGCTCATATACAGCCAACGATAAAGCCAATGGGAAAATATTGAAATTAGCAGAGCCTAAGGTTCCCCTCTTCTGAGTGCTCCAATGATAATCTGGCTTTGGCTCGGGTACTTTTGTGGGCCAATCCCAAAATACTAATTCACCTATTTTTTAATGATCAAAATTGCACTTTTAAGCTTAGGAAAATGTTAATACAGATTCTCCAGAAGATTTAAGTCATTATTTGCTGCTCCACCAATCTGGGCAAGTTGTCACTTGTTTCTGAAATATTCACACATTAATTTAGCAAGGGCTTTAGTTGCTGCACCTCTTTCATTATGTGCAGGTATTTAAATATGTGGGGCTCGGCAGCTCGACAGTATATTTATAGATGTAGAAATTAAAGTTCAGTTGTTCCAAGAATATATTACCTACAGAATGTATGGCTGTAGAGACTGTAACATGTTGCAGTCTTATTTGGGAAGCTCACAACTTTTTTCTACACTTTTCTACAGTATTTTTACAGTGTTTGCAACACAATGTGTACAGTAAGACTTACCAGCGGATGCCAAAAGATTGTGGCATCCAACGGGTTAATATGTGTCGGTAAACTTCTTTTTTTTTTTTTGCTGAATTGAATAATGTAGTACACTAGGATATTGTATGTAGAAGCATTTCTCTGTAAATATGTTAGTTACAGACATATTTACAGAGAAATGCCGCGCAATGCCACTGCATGGACACAATGGCGTACATTGGAGGTATATGCAGGGAACTGCTTCTGATGTACACCTCCGAGAGCCCCAAATGTGATCTGATCAAAGACTAACAGAAAGTGTAGAACCAACTGAGGAAGAAAAAGTAGTACAAATGGTGCTGATGATTGTATGATCATGTTAGTTTTGAAGGGTTGTCCCAGGAAAAATATTTTATAGTTTTAAAACCAGCATCTGGATCTGAATCATTTTGTAATTGCATGTAATTATAAAGTATTCAATAAAATATATCTGTATAGCACCACCTGCTGTTTGTTTTTTTTTCTTATTTCTTTGTCCTGCTCACTGAGAAGGCCACACATGCTCAGTTTCATCCTTCAACTACCTTCTGAGCTGTGATAGGGAGAGCTCAGACACGCCCCCTGAGCTGTGAGAGGGAGAGTATGGACACGCCCCCTGAGCTGTGATAGGGATAACTGTGACACGCCCCCTTAGCTGTAGCTAAAAAGCCACTCCCCTTGAGCTATCAGTTTAATATAAATCTAGCAGAGCAATGAATGGGGAGATCTCTGGATCCATGTGAGGTACAGGGCTGGTTTTGGTACCACCAAACATTTGCTCCTGAACATATTCAACTGTACATATGTATACCACCTACTACAGCTTTTTGCAGCATCCAGTTATATTACTGCCTGTCGTGACGCTAAAAAACAAAATAATACATTTTTATTGATGAATACAAACATAAATGCCTTACAAGGCATTTGTTGTACTGACACCTACACTTCTACCTATCTGTTTCCAACTAGGGAGATTATCAGCAGCAGTGTCCTATATTGGGTGCCACTCTTTTCTATGTCTATATTCATCAATAAAAATGTATTATTTTTTTAGCGTCACGACAGGCAGTGATATTGTTTAATTCCCTATTACGTACACCCTTTTATCTGCATGTCCATGATTATTCATCATCCAGTTATATATATATATATACAGTATATATATATATATATATATATATATATATATATATATATATTAGAGATGAGTGAATCTATTCGCTGATTTGTATCGAATCTTGGAAATTTTCTTCGGAAATTTTGTCGGATTCGCTTTGTATTATTCGTAAACGTACGCAAAAATTTGACTGCTAACTTTTGCAAAAAAATCAAATTTTGGATGATTCACTCATCTCTATATATATATATATATATATATATATATATATATATATATTAGAGATGAGCGAATCATCCAATATATATATATATACAGTACAGACCAAAAGTTTGGACACACCTTCTCATTCAAAGAGTTTTCTGTATTTTCATCACTATGAAAATTGTAGATTCACACTGGCATCAAAACTATGAATTAACACATGTGGAGTTATATACGTAACAAAAAAGTGTGAAACAACTGAAAATATGTCTTATATTCTAGGTTCTTCAAAGTAGCCACCTTTTGCTTTGATTAGTGCTTTGCACACTCTTGGCATTCTCTTGATGAGCTTCAAGAGGTAGTCACATGAAATGGTATTCCAACAGTCTTGAAGGAGTTCCCAGAGATGCTTAGCACTTGTTGGCCCTTTTGCCTTCACTCCAGCTCCTAACCATCTCGATTGGGTTCAGGTCTGGTGACTGTGGAGGCCAGGTCATCTGGCGTAGCACCCCATCACTCTCCTTCTTGGTACACAGCCTGGGGTCATTGTCCTGTTGATAAATAAATGATGGTCCAACTAAACGCAAACCGGATGGAATAGCATGCCGCTGCAAGATGCTGTGGTAGCCATGCTTGTTCAGTATGCCTTCAATTTTGAATAAATCCCCAACAGTGTCACCAGCAAAGCACCCCCCACACCATCACACCTCCTCCTCCATGCTTCACGGTGGGAACCAGGCATGTAGAGTCCATCCGTTCACCTTTTCTGCGTCGCACAAAGACAGGGTGGTTGGAACCAAAGATCTCAAATTTGGACTCATCAGACCAAAGCACAGATTTCCACTGGTCTAATGTCCATTCCTTGTGTTCTTTATCCCAAACAAGTCTCTTCTGCTTGTTGCCTGTCCTTAGCAGTGGTTTCCTAGCAGCTATTTTACCATGAAGGCCTGCTGCACACAGTCTCCTCTTAACAGTTGTTGTAGAGATGTGTCTGCTGCTAGAACTCTGTGTGGCATTGACCTGGTCTCTAATCTGAGCTGCTGTTAACCTGCGATTTCTGAGGCTGGTGACTCGGATGAACTTATCCTCCGCAGCAGAGGTGACTCTTGGTCTTCCTTTCCTGGGGCGGTCCTCATGTGAGCCAGTTTCTTTGTAGCGCTTGATGGTTTTTGCGACTGCACTTAGGGACACTTTCAAAGTTTTCCCAATTTTTCAGACTGACTGACCTTCATTTCTTAAAGTAATGATGGCCACTCGTTTTTCTTTACTTAGCTGCTTTTTTTCTTGCCATAATACAAGTTCTAACAGTCTATTCAGTAGGACTATCAGCTGTGTATCCACCTGACTTCTGCTCAACACAACTCATGGTCCCAACCCCATTTATAAGGCAAGAAATCCCACTTATTAAACCTGACAGGGCACACCTGTGAAGTGAAAACCATTTCAGGTGACTACCTCTTGAAGCTAATCAAGAGAATGCCAAGAGTGTGCAAAGCACTAATCAAAGCAAAAGGTGGCTACTTTGAAGAACCTAGAATATAAGACATATTTTCAGTTGTTTCACACTTTTTTGTTAAAGGGGTTGTCCGGGTTCAGAGAAGAACCCGGACATACCTGCAATTTCACCCAGGCAGCCCGCCTGAAGAGGGCATCGGAGCATCCTATGCTCCGATGCCCTCCTTTGCCCTGCGCTAATTAGCGCAGGGCAAAGGAATTTCGCCGGGTTCCGGTGACGTACCGGTCCCTGCCGGGCAGAGGCTTCCGCCCGGCAGTGAGTCGGTGACGTCATCGGCGCTGATGGACAGGCTTCAGCGCTGCCCTAGCCAGTAAAACGGCTAGGGCAGCGCTAAAGCCGGCCCATTAAGGCCGGTGACGTCACCGAACTCACTGCCGGGCGGAAGTACCCGCCCGGCAGCGAGTATTTTCAAAACAAGAGACCTTGCCCTGCGCGATCTAGCGCAGGGCAAGGGGGGGGCATCGGAGCATGAGATGCTCCGATGTCCTCTTCAGGCAGGCTGCCTGGGTGAAATTGCAGGTATGTCCGGGTTCTTCTCTGAACCCGGACAACCCCTTTAAGTATATAATTCCACATGTGTTAATTCATAGTTTTGATGCCTTCAGTTTGAATCTACAATTTTCATAGTCAGAAAACTCTTTGAATGAGAAGGTGTGTCCAAACTTTTGGTCTGTACTGTATATATATATATATATATATATATATATATATATATATATATATATATACACTTTTTAACACACAGTACAGGCAACGGTATGCAGGAGAAACATATGTTCTTTCCAGCATACATCTGACCTATACGATTCTATGGGAAAATGAATTCTAAGTTCTCCAGTTGTGGTAATTTTTAACTACATAAAGCTTAAAACGTTATTTATTGATACATTGTGACAAATTATGACTTGGGTTTCTCTCTATTTGTCACATCATACATTACTTCCATTTTTTTCACATAGGCTAAAATTATATCACTTTTTGGACCTTGTCCAAGTACATATATAATGGAGTTACCGTTTGTCTTTTTTTTCCATTTTTTTCATAAATGTGTCTTAATCCAGGACAAGCGGCAAGCCTTGCTGACTTTCCACTCCAGTATTACAAACTGATTTGCATGGCGCAATTCACTAAATGCTGCCACAAATGGTTAAGAAATATGTTGGGCAGCAAATATAAAATGTGCCAAAAGAAAAGTGCAAATATAAATGTAGCCCTTTGCTTCCAGTTTGCTAAGAAAAGCTAGATTTTTCTGTGGTTAAAGGCAGTGGCGTACATACAGAAGTAAGGACCCCATAGCAAGAATCAAACCAGGCCCCCCTCCCACAGGGCAGAAGGGTTTCCGCCTAAACCCCCTTCTAATGACCCTTGGGCCATTTTTCCACTGCCTCATTTGCTATAAGTTGTTCCTTTAGAAGGTAGAATCCTGACCAAGTTTTCACCTCCGGTAGAAGAGGAGATAATCCCAACTGAGACTGGGCCTCCTCTTGCCCTGGGCCCCATATCAGTCACATGGTCTGCTGCTATGGTAGTTATGCCTCTGTTTAAAGGTATTGATTGAGCGAATTTTTCAAAAATTTGATTTGGACGGTTCACCGAATTTCCCAAAAAGATTTGATTCAATACGAATTTATTTGTGATGAATCCCGTTAAAAAAACAGCTATTTCCCGGCTGCAGAGAGCCTGTTTAGTGGTGTAGAACACTGTGCCTTGCAGTAACACGCATAGGGAGTCTGCTGTGGTAGTGAAATAATACTGTGAGTCAGTATGACACGCAGATGACAGGCGTCGCTCTTAGAGTTATGGAGCCAAAACTGACCAAATAACTCAAGTGTGAACTCAGCCTTACAGGTCAATGTTAGCATCAGGTATAAGGAACCATGCAGAGGCCCAAGATCCTACTATAGTGTGAAAGAGCACACTCCTTTTACAGCAATTCACTGATTCCACATAGATTTTTACAGAACCTGTTCTGTTTTACGCGGATGCAAGTAGAGCCCCCCCACCCCTGACAGAGTGGAGAGAGTGTCAGCAGTAAGTTTGTGTTGACGTCACTGAATATTTTGCCCTTCTTCTCATCCATCATAAGAACAAACCCAAATAAATGTATCCTGTATTTGAGCATCCGCCTTCACTCGGTCAGCATTTGGTCTGTAATTCATCAGTATTTAAAATTCACACACCCCAAAACTGATTGCATTAAAACGCACTTTCACCCCAAAAGCAAGGATGAATGGAAGTACTTTTATATATTTAAAATAAACACCCCCCAAAACTGCTTGTATCAGACAGCACTTTCACCCCAAAGATTTTTCAACCTAAAATCAGTAGTATTAGATCACTTTTAGTAACCCCAATTAGTGCAGCAAGGTGTAATAGAATAGCTCCTATTACCCAGGCTTTACACTCTTCTATTGGTCTCTGCTCTCTCCCTACAGTGTGGATAATGCCTCTCTATCCTTTCCCTACACTATGTATAATCTTTCCCTGAACTGCTCAATCGTAATTTTTTTAATAAAGTCTTTCCTAATTACTGTTCCTAGTGCCTACAACGTCTCTCCCTGCACTGTTCACTGTAAAATGGCGGAGACCAGGCATGAGAAGGCTTTTTATGGGATATCACAGAGGCTAGATATCTGCTGATTGGCTGTCTGCATGGCTCTCTCATTCCCGGGCTTCTTACTTTCACTTGGTAACATGTGCAGCAGCCATTTCAGAAAAGTGCGATTCTTTACCCCGAAGTAAGAGGAAATTCGACTTCGGGACAAATCAAATTTTTCCTGAAATTCGGATTGAATTCCACTTTGTCAACTTTGATTCGCTCATCTCTAGTATTGATTAGAGAGAAGAAAATTATGGGTTATAAATCTGCCTCTCCCGTTCCCTCTGGTCTTTATTTCCTGGTCTTGTCTTGATACACGAAAGGTCCACTCAGCCAATTGCAGGCTGCAAAGATCACCCGTCTTAGCCAACATTTCCTGTTGGAGGGGCCAGGAAATCTAGACCATTGGGAGATGGGTAAGCATTGGAAAGGGAACAACAAGGGGGCTGATTTGAGTATTGCATCTTTTTTTTTATGCATTTTGAGCCAAGGTCATCACCCAGAAACCCAACCGTGCCAGCTGGGCAGGATGCATGACTATAGCATACATGAGCATGGTATGTAAACTATGAAAGGTGTGACCTGTGAGAACCTGCTGTATCTTCTCAGCTGTCATTTTGGCTAAGATCACATACACCTGTCATAGCGGTTTATGTCAAATTTCATTACACCAAGGTATTTCATTTTGGCACAGGATTATTAAGTTAATGATAAAATTATTTTAGACCTTTGTGCCGAATTTCAAATGCAGTTTACAGAAATGATTATGATCTAAGATGTTCTTAAGTAAAATCACAACAATGAGGGTGAACTAATTAGCTTATCAATTGATATTCTGGCTTTATGGGGTCTTTTTCAAGCCCCACTGTGGAGCTGAAAGGTCGCTGTGTACCGTGAGTTCTAAGTGTTAAGGTGGTTCCTTAACACTTTAAATTTGTGGCACTTCTCTTTTTTCATATTTTTGGATTCTGTTCAGGTTGATTAGAGTCCAGCCTGGTGAAGTCTGAGCACCCTGGGATGGATGATACTCCAGGATATCACAGTGCTACCCTGCTATTGTCTTGTATATAGCTTATTATATATGCGGTGGCCAATTTCTGATAAGTAGAACTCACTATTTTTGGCACCCTGACACAGTGTACTGTATGAAAACATCTAAGGGTCGCATGCCTGGCAGAAAGACAGTGCTGGTATGCAGGGGCATTTGGTTCAGGTGTAATTACTGAAATTAGTATGCCTCTCCGTCAACCCCTTTTAACCCGTTTCCGTTCCTAAAGCCATATAAGGACTTCTTTTTTGTAGGACAAGTTGTCATTTTTTAATGGCACCATAACATTTTAATATTTCCACCTACAGAGATGTTTAGGAGCTTGTTTTTGTATAGGATGGACTCTATTTCTTACTGGTACCATTTTGGGGTAAGTACAACTTTTTGATCACTTTTTCTTCATTTTTTGGTCATCTTGTACCCAACAAAAAATGAAGAAAAAGTGATCAAAAAGTTGTACTTACCCCAAAATGGTACCAGTAAGAAATAGAGTCCATCCTATACAAAAACTAATTGTGCATTTTTGTTTTCTTTCTGTTATGGGATTCACTGTGCAGGAAAATATTTTAATAGTTTGGACATTTTTGAATGCAGCAATACCTGTTATGTTCATTTTTTTATTGTTTATTTATTGATAGATGATAAAATGGAGAGGGGATGACTTGAACTTTTAATATTTGTGTTGTTTTTTTGTTTTTTTTTTTAAACTTTTTTTTATTGTTTTTACTGTCATTTTTATTTCTTTTTATAGGGGACTTGAACATGCAATTTTCTGATCGCTTGTGCCATAGACTGCAATAGAATACTACTGCAGTCTATCGGATTCTAACAGGCACGACTTTTCAGGAGGCTCTCTATGACAGCACTGGGAGCCTTCACTTCCATCTCGGGGCTCCGATCAGAGAACAAAGGGAAGCACCTCCCTCTGTCTAATCCCACAGAAGCCATGGTTTGTATTGACAATGGAAATCTGAGGGGTGAAATCACTGAGATTGGAGTCTTTGCCTATCCCAGTCATTGCCAGTGGGTGTGCCAGCATGTGCTCAATCCATACATCCCCTGCACGCTAATGCCATACATATAGGGCATTATGCATTAAGGGGTTAAAGAGAATCTTCCGTAAGAAAAGGGTATTTTGTTATTTAATCTCTTAATATGATAAAAATGAGTTTCTGTCTGTCTGTCTGTTCTCTATGCACGACCAAACTACTGGACCGATTTTCACCAAATTCGGCACACAGGTACATCAGGTGTCCGGGAAGGTTTTAGGCCAGGTCTCAGCTCTCTAGGATGTATCGTTCCCGAGATATTCCCAAAATATGATCTCCATTAGCCAATATTAGCCTGGGGGCATTTCACTTCAAATCCCAACTGCCATTTTCTCCACATACACATCGGTTTTCATAACAACCCAGCCAGGTAATTAACAGCTTTAAAGGGGCAGAGCTCTGTGGATGACACTGTTAAAGGGGTATTCTGGTTACCATAAATATAACTTATGTTTTAGACTAATTTTAGACTAATACCGTTCAGTAGTAATAAAAGATGTTTTCTTCCACTGCTACCCATTGCGTATCCTCATAAATTACCATGGCATCGACCTGTAATTCAGGCCACCCCCTAAAGAAGTACTTAAAACCCCCGCCCCAGGTCTCGCTAAGCCACGCCCCTGATTCGGTCAGACCATGCCCCTCCCACTCCGCAGCCAATGGGGATTGAAAAAATGAAGGTAAAAATCAACTTCAGTCAGCTGCATTGACTTTCTCTCTGCAACAACAAACAGAAACATTAAATGAAATAAATGAAATACACTAATTTTAGACTAAGACCATTCAGTAGTAATAAAAGATGTTTTCTACCACTGCTACCCATTGCATGTCATCATAAATTACCATGGCATCGACCTGTAATTCAGGCCATCCTCAAAAGAAGGACTTAAAACCCCGACCCCAGGTCTCGCTAAGTCACGCCCCCGACTTGGTCAGGCCACGCCCCCTCCCACTCCACAGCCAAAGGGGATTGAAAAATTGAAGGTAAAAATCAACTTCTGTCAGCTGCAGGGGTGGGAGGGAGAATGCCTTTCTCTCTGCAATGACAAACACAAACATTAAAT
Organism: Rhinella marina; assembly: GCA_900303285.1. NCBI lineage: Eukaryota > Metazoa > Chordata > Amphibia > Anura > Bufonidae > Rhinella > Rhinella marina. Next base: position 427,569 of record ONZH01028240.1, read on the forward strand.
GAAATAGATTAAATGTACCCGTGCAAAGCTATGTTTTCTTCCACTGACTTAAAAGCACCCCTTCCTTCCCAAGGTCTGGCTAAACTACGCCCCTGACCCAGTCAGGTCACACCCCCTCCCAGTACGCAGCCAATGGGGATTGAAAAAATGAAGGTAAAAATTAACTTCTGTCAGCTGCATTGACTTTCTCTCTGCAATGACACACAGAAACATTAAATGAAATAGATGAAATATACCCAGGTGAAGCCGGGTCCTTCTGCTAGTATACATATAAAGCATTATTTTTTTCAATTTTGTGTTTAGGGGATAACTTTACTTTATATAACCAGTTAGCTGTAGACATGTATTCCAATGTTTTTATTTTTCAATATTGAGAGACCTATCGGGAAAGAGGCATAAATAACTTAGCACAGAAATTGTACGTTTTCTGCAACTGAATGCTCCTGTAACAACCACCTGTAGGCTCTTAGCTTCATTTTCTGTTCAATATGATTTCCCTGTCCACAGCAAAACCACTGAATGGCAGCAACTCTCAATGTGGTGTAACAAAGGGATTTCCATCATCTCTGGTCAAGGAGAAAAATCATGGAGAACATCAACCTGAATTGACTGTGAAAAGGTTAACACTCTGGCATCTTAAAAACAGCAAAGAGAATCTTCTAGAACCAAGAGTGACATTTACAAAAAGCTGTTTCGTAACTTGCCTGGTTACATGATCTTCAATGCTTATGTTCTTCATATGACTTGTGATTTATAACGTTATCTGCTTGTTATTTGCACCTGCCCTTTACTTTTTGTAAGACTAAAATACAGCTAGCTTTCAAACTGTAATGTATACATGGCATGTAATCTGAATTTACATACCACACATACATCAATCTGCATACATCTTCATATATAGAAGCCTTCCTATCAGATTCCAGGTAACCTTTCAAACACAGCAGGCCACAGAGTAGGTTTGTGCAATCGACAGTACGTAAAATAGTCAAATATTTATAGGAGCAGAGAGTATTAGTTACTGTATATACATTTTCTGGTGAGTTTATCTGAGGATATAGACAATCATAAATCCCTGGAGGGGAGATCATCTATCACAGAACGGTTGATGATATATAAAGCTTAACAAGGCACCCAATAACTGAAAACGGAAATTAAAATATGGAACTAGAGATGAGCAAACTGATTCTAAATTATATGGTTCGTTATGAATTTCACAAAAATTCATCCAACAAATTAATCTGAGGCTTTTGAGATTTGTTCTGGACGAATCGTGTAAAAATGGTGCCCAGCAATATTTCACTGTGAACACAGGCAGGAAAAACACGAGGGAGGAAGAACATGGAAGATCACATGACACTGGGAGGAAGTGAGGGGGAAGGGCAGAATTCAGGAAGGTCTTATTGCTTACCAAACCCTCTGCATGAAAAAGAAACTTTGAACACTGAGCAATTGCACATTTATTTTCTTTTAAAAAACATTTCACTGCATTATACCTGTGTTATTAAATGCAATGCATTTTACTACAAGATAACGTTCAGTTGTAGTGAAAGCATTTTATGACAATAGCGCCATTATACCCGTGTTTGGCTACTTTCACACTAAAGTTTCTATTTTCCGGTATTTAGATCCATCATAGGGTCTCAATTAGGGATGAGCGAATCGACTTCGTACGAAACATCCAATGTCGGTTCGCATAAAACTTCTGTCTAATACTGTACGGAGTATTCATTTTTTCCTGTAAAAAAAAAACCATTTCCTTTATTGGGTTCAGTTCCAAGGTAATAACTTCGGCTCATCTAAGCCAATACATTCTAATACTGTAATGTTTCATCCGAAGTCGATTCGCTCATCCCTAGTCTCAATACTGGAAAAAATGCTTCTGTTTTGTCCCCATTCATTGTCAATGGGAACAAAACGTTACTGAACAGGACGGAAAGCTCCAAAATGCCTTCCGTTCCATTTGGTTGCATTCTCATACCAGAGATCAATCCGCTGCATGCTGCGGTTTTCTTGCCTTCATGGAGTGCGGAGCAAGACGGATCCGTTATGACTCACAATGCAAGTCAAAGGGGACGGATCCATTTTCTCTGATGCAATCTGACACAATAGAAAACGGATCCGTCCCTATTGACTTTCAATGGAGTTCATGACAGATCCACCTTGGCTATGTTAAAGATAATAAAACCGTATCTGTTCGTAACGGATGCAGATGGTTGTATTATCAGTAATGGAAGCGTTTTTGCCGAGCCCTGCCGGATCCAGCAAAAACGCTAGTGTGAAGTAGCCTTATTAAACACGTTGCATATTACTGTATGATCATTGGTATAGTAAAAGCATTTAATGGGAATAATGACATTATTATACCCATGTTATTAAACGCATTGTAGATTACTGCACGATAACGGTTAGTTATAGAAAAAGCTTTTCATGGCAATAATGCCATTATCATACCCATGGTATAAAATGCGTTGTATTTTACAGCAAGATAACAGGTAGTTCCAGCAAAATCAATAATGGCATTTAAATACCCTTGTTATTGAATGCATAGTTCAAAAACATTTTACTACAAACATAGTTTTGTTATATCTGTGTTAGTGAACACATCACTGCATCAGACCATGTAGTACAAATACATTTTACCTCCAAAATTTCATTGTTATACATGTGTTAGTGAACGCATAGTTCAAAGACATTTTACTGCAAACATTGCCTTTTTATACCCTTGCATTACTGCATCAGACTGTGTATTTCAAACACATTTTACTCCAAAAACTGCATTATTACTATAGTAAATTGTCGATACCAGTATGCAGTTTGTTTGTAGAAGGGGAGGGACACATCTGTCTTTAAATTACAGAAAAAAACTCTTGCAATTTTGCTAGTACTATTTAATAATCTGTGTATCAAACCTGTGAGTTTCATTTGTAGCAAACCAGTGACTTTTTATTTACAGGCTTCAATAAAACATCTGAATAATGGAAGAGAGCAAAGCGAAAGGCCCAGGCCTCATCATTCAAGAGTAAGAATGTAGGTAGTAGCGGCACCAGCCATCCGTCCAGTAGTAGCAGTAGGCCACAGTTCTCCCTGGATTCTGAAAAGTATATTATTAAGAACAAGGTGGATGAGATTGTAATAAACCTTAATTTTTGTTTGGAGATGTATTGACTTCTGTCCAATATCCGGCATGTTATAGATACTAACTATGAATTAAGATTCACTGTAGACCTTTCAAGTAAGACATTATTATCATACTGCACTTACAAAATAGGATTTTTTGTTCTTACCTGTAAAATCCTTTTCTCGCTAAGTTCATTGGGGGACACAGGAGACCATGGGTATAGCTGCTGCCACTAGGAGGCGACACTAAGCAACCAAAGTGTTAGCTCCTCCTCTCAGCTATATCCCTCCTGCAGGCACTGAGCTAATCAGTTTGTACAAAAGCAGTAGGAGCAGCCAGGAGAAGCCAACAGAAACCAACTGTGAGAAGAGAGCTGGAGATGGGTCAGAACCAGGATAGGTGGGACCCACCAAAAAGAGCCAGCAATGTACTTACTGGGTGGGAGCTGTGTCCCCCAATGAACTTAGCGAGAAAAGGATTTTACAGGTAAGCACAAAAAATCCTATTTTCTCGCTCATATCATTGGGGGACACAGGAGACCATGGGACGTCCCAAAGCAGTACCATGGGGAGGGAACAAAAGACAAGAACAAACTCAAGGCCGGCCATGGAATCCCACACAGAAATGTGAGGAAGGGTGCACAGAATACCGGAAAGGGCCAGGAAGAGTATGAATCAGGAAGGCCAGCCAGAGAGCGTATAACACATGGCGTGTTAGGCTGGGTAAGGAAAGAAAGAAGGAAAACCCAGCTAAATGAAATCCCAAGGCTCAAGAAGCGTCAGAAGATGTGGATAGCAGCACATAATATCCACAAGAAGTATAAGCATGTCTGACGACTGAGAATGATGTGCGGAAGGAACTTCCGGATGGTGAGGACCACAGGATTGCCGTGGCGCCCGGACTGGAACCTAGGATCTCTTGCATGATAATAGAAAAGGGCCTGAGGGACCTGCTCAAACGGGTACCGGCGTGCAGCCGTCCAGACCGCTCAGCCCTCCGCGAGGCTTGCAAGAATCCAGCCCGAGAAGAGACTAAACAAAATGAAGAACCCTAGGGAAATAGGGAGTAGTCTGAGAGAAAAAGGCCGTGTCCTCGAGGAAACAAAAGCATCTCGTCCGCGCAGCAGAGAGCAATGCGGCAGAAGAGTGCAGCCAAGCAACTTCCGCCACTAGACAAAGGGAATACTGTGAGTGATGCTGGATGCAGGACCATAACATGATCGGCATTAGGCAGCCCCCGAATACGGAGCAATCGCACTGTTAAAAGAACGCAGGTTACCATACGTGAGAGAGGGCACAAACCCTGGTAGGAATACCCTCACGGAAACAGATCCAAGAGATAAGGATCACCGCATACATCTCTGCTAAAAAGAAATGCTCCCTAAGGAGCCGATACTGTGGAAGACAGAGGCCCCTGGAACCGCAGAAGGTTGTCATGAGACCTTTAGAAAAGAAGGTGGCTTGATATTCCACAAACTGCCTGGATAAGGCGGACCCAACTGTAGTTGAAGGTCAAATATATAGGAGGTGTGTAGTGTCAAAGACCATCTATTGTCACCGTGTAGCGACTCTGCCGAAAGGGACAATGCGGTTACCAGCGGAATGGACAGATTGGTCCGAAAAAGGATAAATACTTCCCCAGGAGAAACTGGGATGACTATGTCCGAAGCTGCAAAAACACCAGAGAAAAACTGGACATATAAGAACAAAGTATGGCAAATGCTCCGGAACAATAACAATCCAACTTAGGAATCTGGCTACTGGTCAGAATCTGCGTCTGGGGGGAGCGCAATTACTTGTCTTGCAGAGGGACATAACACTGAAAGGGAGTTGCGTTCCAGGAACGAAACAACTAGTAGCTGTGACAATATGTGCCAGCACCATGGCCCGGCTGGTGCGGGGAGAAGGCAGTTGATGCACTGTATGTGCCCTGAATAGGTTAGTCACCTACACAGGGACATGTCAATCTTTAACACATCTCAAAAGAGGCAGTGTTGATGGTGTAATAGCATCAATAGTTAGTGCCCTGTCTAGCTTGAAATGGACACCATGTGGAAGACTAGTGCCATATAACCGAAAAGGTTATGCCAATCAGGGAGAACCCTGTAAGTGAGCACCAGGAGTGAATGGCTCATGAGCTATCGCATGTATCTTAATGCGAATACGCGGTCTGAAAATGGAAGTACCGCAGATGACCATGTCATCCTCTTTTTTTTTTTTTTTTTAGGAAAGAGTGAGCGAATCCACAAAACCCGCAGCGACAGCCTAAACACCCCACCATTGGGGCAACGGCCTGCATTGATAGCGTAAAATGAGCCGGAGACCCACCTGAGAGGGAATGAAGACACAATTACCACACCTAGGACCAGTGTGAGGGTTCCACCCATAGAATGAGGTAAGCGGTAGAGGCTACAGTATACAGAGTCAGTGCCGAAACATGGAATGGAACAAGGGCAATGTGGTAGAACCACAGAACCGTAACCAGTGCGAATGCACGGAACAAGGAGGAAGCAACAGGGGTGCCACCATGGCCCGCAGGGTGAACAAAAACCCTGATCCTGAGAAGGACACCACGGCGTGGTAGACAAAACAGTTAGGGCTAAGGGAACTTTCCACCTGAGAATGAGGTCAGACTGGAGTATCCACATGAACCCGTGCTGGTGCAATACTCCACCTGAGGAGGAGGGCATCCCGCAAAAGTCCTAGTGTACGGCGTTAGCACCATACTCCACCTGGTGAGGAGACTGTACAGAAAGAGCTAAGGCATCTAGTACCAACACAAATACTCCACCCGAGGGGGAGACTGATCAATAGGCGCCATAGTATGGACTGCTTAGAAAGAAGACCATACCGATAGTAAACGCCTAAACAAGGTTAGTGCAATACATAAGAAGGCTCCACCGTAGGAGCTACTAGAGCAAATACTGCACCCGAGTGGGAGATCTAAATCGAGGCTAGCGCACGCTAGAACAAAAACTCCACCTGAAAAGGTTACACCGTATGAGCCACAAGACAGAGCTAGGGTAGATACGCCCCCTGGAAGGCGGATGCACCGTAGTAGCTACAATGTCTAGTTCTAGCGTCTAGCCGATACGCCCCCAAGAAGGAGGAGAGCTAGAAGTGGATACCTTATACACTGGCATTGTAGTGCTCAAATGGCTTGGTAGGAACTACCAAATTTATCTCTGAGATAGATACGCCACCTAATAAGGTGTCCAGTAACAGGATCAGTCATGTAGTAGAGTTCCTCCGGGACTTGAAGCGATATGGTGGGGTTACACCCTGGATGACAGAATAGTCATGTTAGTGCTCACAACCCACAACCACAAAAGAAGGAGTAATGCAGAGTAGCTGCAGTATCCCATGGTCGCGGCCATATTCCGCTTGTGGTGGGGGACCAGGTAATAGTCGGTACCGTCTGTCGGCCTACTCACCTGTGGAGGGGACGAACAAGATAGTACATATTGTATCTAGTGCCGTGGCGTACTAGACATAGTATCCAATTGTGGGACAATCTGTTCGCCCGCACATGTGATTGCTGTACCTGTAGGAGTAGGAACGCGGGATATACTTCCTAAAGATAGAGAAGTTACACCGCCTAAGGGAGGGGGTAATGCAACCAGCTGGTCATATCCGGTGGTCATGCAATCATGCTGCCTATGAAGGGAGATAATGTGACAGGTTGTACCGTCAATAGCTGAGCAATTACGCCGCCCTAGGCGGGAGGGAGTAATGCAACAGACTAGACAGCATCTCGTGGTCGTGCAATCACGTTGCCTATGAATGGGGTAATGCGACAGGCAGTACCTTATCCAATGGTAATAGCAATTACACCGCCTAGGAGGGGCGAAATGTGACTATATTATCCAGTGGTCGAGCAATTACTCCGCCTAAGAAGGGGGGGTAATGCGACAGGCAGTATAGTATTCAGTGGTCGAGCAGTTATGCCGCCTAAGAAGGGGGGGGTAATGCGACAGGCAGTACAGTATCCAGTGGTTGAGCAGTTACGCCGCCTAAAAAGGGGGGTAATGCGACAGGCAGTACAGTATCCAGTGGTCGAGCAGTTACGCCACCTAAGAAGGGGGGTAATGCGACAGGCAGTACAGTATCCAGTGGTCGAGCAGTTACGCCGCCTAAGAAGGGGGGTAATGCGACAGGCAGTGTAGTATCCAGTGGTCGAGCAAGTACGCCACCTCGTGTATTCACAATGCTACAGAGTGTGCGGCTTTCAGTGGTAAATACTCCCCACGAGGAGTAAGGAACACGACAGGATGTACGGTGTACGCGGGTAGTACCATTAAGTCCATCTATGAATGGAAGGACAAACGACAGGATGCACACATATAATGGCAATGCCCTCACTCATGGGAGGAGAGGGATACACAGAAACCGTAGATGCACCACATTAGAGGTGGTCAATTGTGCATTTGGGTGTGTATATGACACTAAAACCTCTATGCCTCAATCGAGACAACGAAGGGGTTAAATCCAAAACTAGCCAGCCACCTAATGGGGAGCCAGCCCCAGTAAGGTGGCCAGGAAGAGTTCTCTCCTTTTCTCTTTCCCTTTTTTTTTTTTTTCTTTTTCATATATCGAGGCCTGTGGGGCGTAGCTCAGAGAGGCTCCCGGAAAGGGGACGACCCGGCGCGAAAATTACGTGCCCGAGGAGCAGACCCCGCCCACCAACCTCGGGATGGGAGTTGTGGCCTACTAGGCCGCAAAGCTGGGAGCTCGCGTAGAAGCGAGCCGGCCGGAACGGCCGTGGAGAACCGGAACCTCAGACCAAGAAGATCAGGGACGGGCGTTCTCGGCGCCCTGTGGCCAGATGCAGCGGTCGTGCCGGGGAAGTAACCGCTGGGCAAAGAGTTTGCCCCAGAGGTATGACAACCCGGAGGGATGGCCACGGTCAGAAGTCATCACCGCCGCGGAACCGGGAATGCAAGCAGAGGGCCCGGGCCGTGGAAACAGTGTTTGGCCGGGGAATGGAGCCGTGAGAGGGAGGGATTAGGGAAGGTGGAGGGACAGGGTTATACTCACCTGCAGAGTACTCACCTCATCTTCCTCCTCTTCTGTTCACCTCCACCCTCGTCACAGAATCAGCAGGGTCACCTCTTCAGCTACTAGCACCGAGGTGGTAGTGAGGCTGGGTTGGAGGGGAGGACTGCAGAAGTGTAGGTGACCCCATGGCTGGCGGGATGCAGGAGAGCTGGGCTGCCCTGGTCCACATTGCATTCTTGGGGGAGGGTCGGGCGGTGAGGGAAACCGACACCGGCCTTCCTCCCCGGGTAAACAGAGAAGCCAGGCATCTCGGTTTCCCGTACCTAAAGGGAAAAGATGTAAAAATAAGAAAAGAAGACACCCTGCAAGGCAGGGAGGTCTGCCTCCTACAGACACTAAGCTAAAAACTGATTAGCTCAGTGCCTGCAGGAGGGATATAGCTGAGAGGAGGAGCTAACACTTTGGTTGCTTAGTGTCGCCTCCTAGTGGCAGCAGCTATACCCATGGTCTCCTGTGTCCCCCAATGATACGAGCGAGAAATGGTTTTTTTGTCAATTTGCTGTCTGTCTGGTGTATGCAGAGTTTTGCTCCACCACTGTTTATTACAGGAAAGGTCTTGTTATAGAGACTTCCTCCTCTTGTTTCACACTTGCCATTGAAAGTCAGTATAAAATTCCATGAGGATTTCAGGTGCTGAATTTAGCAAACAGAGAAGCTCTTATTTCACAACTTGGCCAAACTGTTGGAAAAGTACAGCATGTAATTAATCAGCTACTAGGCTACAAGAGTATAATAATAAAGTACGGACTGATTTTATCTGTAGGTTTCTTTGAGGCTGATGACGAACATTTTAATATGGTTTTATACTGTAAGCTGGTTGTCCATAGGCCCATTAAAGGGGTTGTATCATCTCATACATTGGGGACATATCGCTAAGATATGCTCCCAATGTCTGATAGGTGCAGGGGGACCCACACCTATCTTTAGAACGGAGCCTGCAAAGTACCGTAAGTGGCACGCTCAACTATTTTTAACTACCGTATGTAAGGGAAGCGCAGTCCCATACAAATGATTGGAGGGCGGCTGTGCATCACCAGAGGTGGGACCAGCACCTATCAGACATTGGGGGCATATCCTAGCGATATGCCCCCAATGTATGAAATTATACAACCCCTTCAAATCAATATACCTTAGGCCCTTATGAAAGCATGTAAGGCACATATGTTTATAGGCATGGCAAATGCTGGGTAGCTTTTATATATACTTTTATACAGGGGAGCACCCAGGAATTTTTTCTAGGGGGGGTCCGAAAAGGAAAAAGGGTGTGGCGTCTTGTGGGTGGGGCTATTTTTCTCCACGCCCACATACATTAAAGACATAGTAGGAGTGTAAAGTTGCGGCCCCGCCCATTGTTATAAGCCCCTCCCATATCTAATAGACCACTCCCAACAAACACTACAGCTGAAATGATATGGTTGAGGCCCAGTTCTATACATCATATGGAGAGGGGAGGACGTGTCCTGGCTGCACTGCCTGCTTCACATTATACAATATACAACAGCAGGCTACACACAGCCAGGAAGATCCTCCACTCTCCTCCCTCCCCAGATCCTGCTCCAGGCCTTAACCTCCCCCCCCCACCATCTGCCACCTGCCTGTGCCCTGCTAACCCCCTTTGGTCATCCTCACTCAGCTCTGAATCCTCCTTCTGTAAATGGCAGAGGGAGGAGCCGGAGCATCGCCTCTCCTACACAGCGCCCCATACCTTTTTCAGCCATCTCTTGTCTCTGCAGAAATACAGACAGACATTAGTTTCCCACATTTCCATCATCTTTACATCTTCTGAAAACCTCATCCTGCCACCCCCAATACTGTGCCCGCTGTGCTCCCCCAATACTATACTGCAGAAACTGTCCCCTGAAAAATACTACTACCACACAGATAGTGCCCCCTACAACAGTTATTGGCACACAGTGCTCTAAAAAATAACTGCACCTACACTAATGATATTATGCCAGGGTGCCCCCCAAAAGTAACAGTGCTCCCCAAAATCCCACCAATAGAAATAATTATCTGCCAGACCACACTTAGTAGTAATAATGTCCCCATAGTGCCCATACTAGACATCATGTTCCCCATAGCCCCCCAGTAGTAGTAAAGCTCACAATAATACCACAGCTTAGTGCCCACAGTTGAGCTAATATCCCAATAATGTATACCAGTATAGACTGCGTGGATAAAAACCCCGACCTCTATACCTCCCACTTGCCCCAATAACGACAAGACCACTATTAACTTTTCATAACTCTTGAACTTTAATGGTGGGGTTCGGCCACAGCTGTTTCTATGATTAAAATTCTCCCGGCCACGAGGTCGAAGGGGCCCTCAACCCGCGTAAGCGGTGGCCTGAGACGCTCCTCGACCATTTGCACCACATGAACCGCCAGCTGTGACTTAGAGCAACCAAACTCATTACACAACAAAAAACGGGGAAGGGGGCAAAACCCCCGAAACTGCGAGAAGACAAAAAACAAAACAGAGGGCGGGTGGGCGGGCCACTTTCCTTACCGGATCTCAAGGCAAAGAGGCTCCTCCTCAGGGAGGAAACCCTATAAATAGACCTAGCCGCACAGCCTTGTGGGAACTACCCCTAGCCCAATCCCTCCAACCTTAACCCTCTAAGGGCAAGCTCCTCATCACATTAAGCTCCACTCCTTCCCACGCAGTCAGGCGGCTCCCCACTTAGTACAGTGCGGCCCCTAACAGACTGCGTGGATAAAAACCCCGACCTCTATACCTCCCACTTGCCCCAATAACGACAAGACCACTATTAACTTTTCATAACTCTTTAATGGTGGGGTTCGGCCACAGCTGTTTCTATGATTAAAATTCTCCCGGCCACGAGGTCGAAGGGGCCCTCAACCCGCGTAAGCGGTGGCCTGAGACGCTCCGCGACCATTTGCACCACATGAACCGCCATAAGGAGTGCGTATACCCCTATACCGCACTCCGACCCCCACTAAGCAAATACAGCGCTTGCTCAATTCCATCCTGCAGCCCCGACAGGAAAATATCCAGGCCAATCTCATTGAGATGAACCCCGTCTGGCCGCATCAACCTGGAATTATCCCCCTCTAGCTGCCGGTGCCGAACCACCACTCCTCCCCTGTTTCGGACAAACCGAGCCATGCGAGTGTTCACGGTTCTCCGAGCCCTCTCAACTGCCACTGCATCCCGCGCGCCCCTCCACACTACCCGGGGAATGATCTCCGACCAAACAAGAACAAGTTCGGGGAAAAAACCTCCAAACCGTTCCACATCGGCCTTCATTAACGAGAGCAAATCACCCATCCGGACCTGACACAGGTCATTACCACCGACGTGCAGGACCATCACCGTGGGAATACGAACCCCCGCCCAATGGCGACGACCTCCGTCAGGACCTGTGACCAACGCAATCCGCGGATGCCCCGCCAGTGCACATCCGCTGCCTGGAATCCAAGGCATCGACCTCCGGGCCTACACTCCGCCCGCTGAGCCGCCCAGAACACGTAGGAGTGCCCAATGATCCACACCAACGGCCGTCCTGCAAAAGAAATCAAACAATCAATTCCGGGCGAACATACCCGGCGAAGCACTGCGACCGCCAGCAACCAATGCGCATAACCTCATCGTCACCCAAGCCAGCGCGAGCAGCCTCCGTGGCAGCGCCAATCCTAAACGAATGAGTGCCAAAATCTGCAGCGGGATAACCCAAGCGAGAGAGGCAGGACTTAAAAACCGTAGTAAACTGAAAACCATCCTCGTGAGCCAGGAAATGAGAACCCGCCGCCCGAACGGAAGAAAAAACGGAAACGAGGCGAAAAGGACAGACCAATCCCGAAACTGACCGTAAGACCACCCACGCACCCCTACCGAGTTGATCAGTCTTAGACCGCGACACCCGCACGCGTACCACCTCGTTGCCTAGGCAAACATCCTCTGCAAGCAAACCCCCCTGCGCAGAACGGGACGCCGGCACCAACTCACCCACCCGCAAGGCCCCGAAAAAAGCAAGGCAAAAAGCCGCCTGAAACAAACAAGCCTCGTAAGTAGACTTGCAAACAGCCGAGCAGGCAAACAACAAATTAGACAACAAGTCAATGGTAATCGGTCGCCTCGAGTCCCGACACTTAACCTCCTTACGCCACCCCGTAAAATGCGGCACACCAAAAATTGCCTGCCAATATCCTCCCATCCACGCAGCTGAAAGTGGAAAGACAACCCGTAAGGCGTCTCCTGGCCACCAAAGCCGAAACCCCCGCAACTCGCAGAGCAGACAGGTACCGCAAAGTAATCTGTAGCCGCTCCGCAGCCGTTGGACAAGAAACCAAGGAACCAGCCTCCCGCACCCATTCAGCCCAGGCCTTACCATACGCTGCCCACGTTGCCGGAGCCAAGGACTGCCTCACCAGCGGGATCAATGGCCCGTTACCAGTTCCCAGAGGGCCTTCGGACAGCAAGTACCCACCGGATCCGCTTGAGGAAGGAGGTCCCGAAATGTCTGAAATTGAAACCGAGATAAAGCGTCAGCAACAACATTCTCCACCCCGGGAACATGACGGGACGTGAACCAAATATTGAGCTCGAGACAGCGCAAAACCAGGTGTCGAAGGAGGGAGAGAACCGGGAGAGAAGAGGATGACAACCTATTAATGCACATCACCACGCTCATGTTATCCGTCCAAAAACAGATACGCCGATTAGCAAGGAGAGAGCCCCAAACCTCGATCGCCACAACAATCGGGAATAGTTCCAAAAGGGTCAAATTCTTACAAAAACCGCACTCACGCCACACTTCCGGCCACGCCTGGGCACACCATCGGGAACCCAAAACAGCCCCAAAACCGGTGGAGCCAGCCGCGTCCGTGAATAAACACAACTCCCTGTTATCCCACTCGCTCAACTGACAACAGGTATGGCCGTTATAGGTAGTGAGAAACGAGCGCCAAACCACCAAATCCTCGCGCAACTGCCTAGTGATCCGTATCCTGTGAGAAGGAGCACTGATCCCCCTTGTAGATAAAGACAACCGCCGGGAAAAAACCCGACCCATAGGCATCACTCGACATGCAAAAACCAACAAACCCAGCAACGACTGCATCTGTCGTAACGTCACCTTTTTAACTGCACAAAAACCGTTAACCAAACCCAAAAGCCTTTCCAGCTTGTCCGCAGGGAGACGGAAAACCATGTCCTCCGTATCCAACTCAATACCCAAAAAAGACAATCTAGTCGTCGGCCCCTCGGTTTTGTCAGCAGACAGCGGGACCCCAAACCGCCTCATCATGAAGCGGAAAGTGTCCAAAAGAAAACGACAAGCACCCGAACCGGGCGGGCCGACGAATAGAAAGTCATCCAGGTAGTGCAAAACAGCCGTCGAACCCGTCTCATAACGCACCACCCATTCCAAAAAACAACTGAACATTTCAAAATAGTGGCACGAAATAGAACACCCCATGGGCAAACACATATCGTAATAGAAAGAACCGTCCACACAACCCCCAACAAATGAAAACAGTCCGGGTGCACCGGTAACAAACGAAAAGCGGACTCAACGTCCGTCTTAGCCAAAAGGGAACCATGACCATGCCGCCGAATCAGCATAACCGCCCTATCAAAAGATACGTAAGACACGGACGCCTCGGCCTTAGAAATCCCGTCGTTCACCGACCCACCTTTGGGAAAAGAAAGGTGATGAATCAAACGGAACTTCCCAGCCTCCTTCTTCGGGACAACACCCAGCGGGGACACCCGCAAATTTGAAAAAGGAGGGGCCGAAAACGGTCCTGCCATTCCTACCCAAGGAAACCTCTTTGGCAATCTTTTCCTGCAAAACCAGCGGATGCTGAGCCGCGGACTTCAAATTACCCGCACAACTAGGTGACCAAGACAGAGTAAACGGGATGAAGAACCCCAATGTGAAACCACTGCGCAAGCACTCCGCGTCCTCCTTCCTAGGATACCGGTCTAGCCAAGGCGCCATCGCGGCTACGCTCACCGGCGTCCTTGGCTGGACCGCCTCTAGCCGGACCCCCAGGCTGACCCGGGGCACGTGGGCACTTAGCCGCAGAATGGGCTCCTCCACAAGTGGAGCACTCGTGGCGGAAACGGCACAAACCGTAGAAGCGACAGTGACCCTCGTTATAGAGCCAACAGGTCCCTGGGCGCTTAACCGCCACTGAGCCGGCCGTGGCCGAAGACGACCCAGAGGCACCCCCGAGAAAGGGCGCCGGCGTACGCTGCGCTGTCATCAACCGAAGCCACACATCCGTGGCCTTAACCCCCCAGCCCACCGCTGGCTGTAACGCCAAACGGCGGCGAAACTCCTCATCATACCGCCACCAGGCAGACCACCATGAGTCTTAAAAGCGTTATAAATCGTGTCCATATAGATGAACAATTCAGAGCAGCGATCCGGATGCTTCTGCCCCATCACACACCCCAAAACCGAGAATGCCTGAATCCAATTCCCTATCGTACGAGCCACTTTTGGACGCCGGTCCAAAGGCCGCTCACCCCTCCGCTCCTTATCTACAGAGGACTGGTCCACCGTGACTAATGACCAAATATCCACATAATTGTTATCCCAAATCTTCTGTCGAACCTCATCAGAAACGTGAGCCCCTAACGGGCTGACACCACAGAAAAAAGCATCCTTATAGACCCCAGCAGGGACAGGAGGAGGAACAGGAGGAGGAACAGGAGGAGAAGAAGTAGACGAAGAAGACAACTTATCCACCAGCAAGCGCAACTGCTGTAAAACACCCCCATCACCCCCCAAGCCCCAGCATAATCATACTCACCAGCCGCCGCCATTGGCGGATGTGTCACGTCAGGGGTCGATGAAGCCACCGGAACCGGGTCAGCCGCCGCCGACACAGACGGAACCGGAGTCATGCGGCGACGAGCCCTCCTCCCACGATGACGCCGAGCCGGACTCGCTGAGCTGTAGGGAGTGCTGTAGCCACTACCAGCAGAGGAGGAAGGGGACCGCCAACGTGAACGAGCGAGACCGACCAGATCTGCGCGATCTCTCAGAGACCCGAGAGTGGCGCCGGGACGCCTCCCACGATACCGGCATGCCGTCTACCGTGACTACGACGGCCCCGGGACCCCGAGCCAGAGGAGCTGGCACTCCTAGAACGTCTCCGCCCCCGGGGAACGCGGTTGCTCACGCACACCACCCCAGAATCCTCCGGGGCGGGGGCCTGCTGACCCGTGGGGGCACACTGGGAGCGCGCAAGGGGGGCCACCCCTTCCTTCAAACCCTGCACCCCAGCTTGGGACGGCGGGGGGGTTAAAGGAGCCGGAGCACCCACAGGGGGAGGGGGGGCAGTCACTGAGGAGAGCGGGGAAGCAGAGGGGGGGGCAGGGGCTGAGGAGGAGGAATCCTGCTCGCTGGAAAGGTGAGCACCCATAGCTATGGCCGGGAAAGAGGGCTGCAAACAGGGGGGGCAAAGCCGTTCACTCACACGGGCTGAGCGTACCAGGGGACCGGAAGCGGCCTCAGGAGCGCGAAACGAGCCACCACGTGACCTGCCGGCTTGCGAAATCGCCACAGCGCCACCAGGTGGAGGATAACCGCCAGGCGGGCGCACCTCCGCAGCGCCCGAGGAAGACAAAGCCGCGCCCGCCCCCCGGCGAGCCGCAGCCCTGGAGGAACGGGAATCCCGGACCCGAGAAGGAGGACAGGAAGGAGGTAAGGCACACTGCTCCCCCCCAGGCACCTCGCCACCCACCCGGGCCGCGCCAACCACCGGACCCGGGAAGGACGCACCCGGAGCCCCGGGACGCGCACCCTGAGTCAGGACAGACCCTGGCTGGGAACCTAACGCCATAACAGAAGAGGCTGGTGACACGGACCGCAGGGAGGGAGGAGGGAGGGGGGGAACAGACCCGACAGGAGAAGAGCCCGGGCTATACCTATCAGGGGGACGGGAACGCCGACCCGAGCGTCCCCGCACCACGGGCACCCCGGGCACCCCACCGCAGCAGGCTGTATAAAATCAGGCACAGGAGGAGGGGGGGGAACCGCAGCACCACCGAGGGCCTGGGAGAGCCAACCCCCAGCCCTCGCTCCTAATCCTGGACTGCAATTCCACAACAAAAGGGTCAGCCATAACGCTGGACACACAACCCACTTTCCTTACCGGATCTCAAGGCAAAGAGGCTCCTCCTCAGGGAGGAAACCCTATAAATAGACCTAGCCGCACAGCCTTGTGGGAACTACCCCTAGCCCAATCCTCCAACATTAACCCTCTAAGGGCAAGCTCCTCATCACATTAAGCTCCACTCCTTCCCACGCAGTCAGGCGGCTCCCCACTTAGTACAGTGCGGCCCCTAACAAAATACCCCTATATAGAGCCCCAGTAAATGCCCTCATAGTGCTCCTCTCCCCCATAGTGTTCCCCATAATATGCCAGTAAAAAATGCCCCTTCTTACTGCCCCATCACATATAGTGCTCCTCCCCCATAATGTGCCAGTAAAATTGCCCACTTAGTGCCAGATGCCATAGTGCCCCCTATAAAGTACCAGTATAAAATGCCCCTTTAGAGCCACCAGATGACCCCATAGTGTCTGCAAATGATGCCCCTATAGTGCTGCTCTCCCCCTATAGTACCTCCCATAATGTGCCAGAAAAAAATTACCCCTTAGTGCCAGATGCCATAGTGCCCCCCCATAATGTGGCAGTAAAAAAGTGACTCTTTAGAGCCACCAGATGCCCCTAAATGAGGCCCCTATAGTGCCACCACATGCCCATAGTGCCAATCTCCTCTATCGTGCCCCCTATAATGTGCCAGTAAACAAAATGCCCCTTTAGAGCCACCAGATGCCCCCATAGTGCCCCCAAATTATGCCAATATAGTGCCAAATGCCAGTAAGGAAATGGCACAGTACAGGGCAGGGAGGCACGGTACAGGACAGGGGGGCACGGTACAGGGCAGGTAGGGCAGGAGGCAGGGCAGGCAGGTACAGGGCAGAAGGCATGGTACAGGGCAGGGGCATGGTACAGGGCAGGGCAGCACGGTACAGGGCAGGGCGGTACGGTACAGGGCAGGGCGGTACGGTACAGGGCAGGAGGCATGGTACAGGGCAGGGCGGTACGGTACAGGGCAGGGCGGTACGGTACAGGGCAGGGAGGCACGGTACAGGGCAGGGAGGCACGGTACAGGGCAGGAGGCACGGTACAGGCAGGAGGCATGGTACTGGGAAGAAAGCATGGTACAGGGCAGGAGGCACGGTACAGGGCAGGAGGCAAGGTACTGGGCAGGAGGCAAGGTACTGGGCAGAAAGCATGGTACAGGGCAGGGCGGCACGGTACAGTGCAGGGTTGTCACGATACCAGAATTTTGAGTTCGATATCGATACGATACCTTGCCAAAATAAAGAAGAACCTGAGGTCTGATGGGGGCACGAGACGCCGACCTGAGGTCTGATGGGGGCACGAGACGCCGATCCCTGTACTGTGACATCACTGTGTTTATTATTCCTGTACGGTGACATCACTGTGTTTATTATTCCTGTACTGTGACATCACTGTGTTTGATTATCCCTGTCTGTACTGTGTTTACATGTGACACTGTGTTTATTATCTCTGTACTGTGTGTGACATCACTGTGTT